>CM053596.1:192856869-192887009 GCA_028646575.1 Pseudocheirus occidentalis | reverse complement strand
GTATTCTGTGTCTAATATATCAGAGGTATCAAACTCAAAGAGAAAAAGAGGCCACAAGTGTATATAGAAGGATACTTGCAAGCCATATATTGACTTAGTTTTATAATTACCTATGTTTTATGGTATCTTATTTATTTTCTTAAATATTTTCTGTTTACATTTTAATCTGGTTTGGACTACACTTAGAAGTGCTATGGGCCTCACAGGGACCATGGAGTTCATAATATCTATTCAGCCAAGTGTCTGTATGCGTAATTCCCAAACTGGATAGTTAGATAGAACAAAAACACAACTTTAAAAAACAAACAGCAAACTTTCTATCCTCACAATCTAACTACTCACAACCAGTCCTTTGTTTGCTTCTACCCTTAAACCAACTTTAAGATTGTAAGATCTTTTTTTAGATTGTAAACTCCTTGAGGGCAGGGACTCTCTTTTGCCTCTTTTTGTATCCTCTGCACTTAGTATGTTGCCTGGTAAATAGTAAGTGCTTAATGAATGTTTATTGATTAATTGATTGATTGAAAGTGACCCATTTCAGTACCACATAGCCAGACTTCCAACACCACCCCACTTTATCTTAACAACTTCAAGGGGGGGAGGTGGAGATAGGGAGAGGGGAGAGAAGAAACAGAAGATAAACTCCTTCCCACCAGTTAAATCCTTATTTATCCTTCAAAGACAAACTCAAATGCCACCTTATCCAGAAAGTCTCCTTCAATCCTTTCCAGTCAACAATGACCTTGCCCCTCCCCAGTCATACATACATATAGAACTTTAATTGTACATCTGCTTATCATGTATCATTCTATTATTTTGTAATATTATTGTCTATATAACTAAAATATCCCCTAGCCTAACTCCAATTACTCTGCAAACTCCAAAAGGAATAGGACTGTGTCTTATCTGAACTTTGCATCTTTCCCAGTTATCTCCCTCAGCACAAAGCTCTGCACAGATATGTGTCTTCCATCCATGCACATAGTAGGTGATAGTGAATTTTTTAATGGAGAGGCTGCTTGCCCATATAATTGAACGGAATGAACCTTACTGTCTAACAAGCGTCCCAGTCTCAGAAGGATGAGGTTGAGATATCTATAGTGCTCTTAGAAACCTAGGAATAGATCCTGTAAACATTGCTAACAACAAGATCCCAAAACAGTTAATGCTGATGACACGCACACAGTTCTGTGCAAGCAGAAGTAGAGAGTGAGTTCCAAGATACGTAAGGCTCCAGATGTCATTTGGATCAGTCTAATGAGAGGCCACACCAACAGAAGGAAACCCTGCACGAGCATAGCAGCAATTCCAGTATATGGCAAGAAACTGATCCCCACCTTCCTCCCTCCCTCTCCCCACTAAAGGAGGCTAACCAATGTGAACTGGTGGCTTTTTAGGACTGGGCTCCCTAGGTGTGGTCCTCACCAGAAATGAATTTGACTGGTGAGTCTGACCAAGATACCTTAGATCAGTATTCTCAAACTTATTGATCTCAGGACTCCTTTATACCCTTAAAAAATTATGAGAATGCCAAAGAGCTTTTGTTTATGTAAGTTCCAGCTATCAATATTTGTCATATTAGAAATGAAAACAGTTCTCACAACATGGATTCATGATCTACATTTTGGGAACTACTGCCTTAGACGAGTATCCTGGAAGCCGTCTTTGACACCAATACCTGGCATTGCTGAGCCCTGCAGAAGGGAAAACAGATACTGGTGGAGTCAAAGGAGAGCCACACAAACGCACTTTTCTTATTGGTTCACTCACCCTCAGTCATAGCCTTGAATTGCTTTTTCCCGCCGTTTAGTCTCTGTTTCCTCTGTGTGACCTTTGTAAATTATTTCATTTCTTTAAGCTTCAGTTTCCTTATCTGTAAAATAACGGGATCGGAATAGACCAGGAGTAAGCAAACTGGCCCATAGACCAAATCCAGCAAGCCACCTGTTTTGCACAGCCTGTGAGTTTGTGGTTGTTGTTGTTGTTGTTGTTCGGTAGTATCTGAGTCTTTGTGACCCTTTTTGGGGTCAAAGATACTGAAATGGTTTGTCATTTTCTTCTCCAGCTCATTTTACAAATAAGGAAACTGAGGCAAATAGGATTAAGTGACCTGCCCAAGATCACACAACTAGTAAGTATCTGAGGTCAGACTTGAACTCAGGAAAATAAGTCTTCCTGACTCCAGGCCTGACATTTTCTCTACTGAGATACCTAAGTGCCCTTGCCTGTGAACTAAAGGAATGGTTTTTACTTTAAAAAAGAAAAAACAAACTTCATAGGCCATATAAAAACAGGGCGCAGGCAATACAAAAACAGGAGGCAGACCATACAAAAACAGAGAGTAGGCTGGATTTAGCCCATGAACCATAGTTTGCCAATCCCTGGATTAGATGATTAACCCTTAGCTTAATGTTTCTATCATTGCTCTGATTGCACATCTGGTACCAGAAGAAAGGCCCTCATGTAAGAAGCAGAATGGTGGTCACAAAGTGAAAGTCATCTACTCCATCCTAGAGAGAACACAGGATGAGGAGTTACTGAAAGGAGTATCCGTACTGATAATAGCTAACGTGTATACACACACACACACACACACACACACACACACACACACACGCTTACTATTTGCCAGACACTGGGCTAAGGGCTTTACAATTATTATATTATTCAGTTCTAACAACAGTCCTGGGAGGTAGGTGCTATTATTATCCCTATTTTACAGATGAAGACACTGAGGCAAACAGAGGTTAAGTGATTTGCCCAGGATCAGAAAGCTAGCAAGTATATGAGGCTGGATTTGAACTCTGGTCTTCCTGACTCCAGGCCCAGCACTCTACCTGTCCACTGCACCAACTCATTTCAATGAATATGTGCAGCATTATACCAGGAACTGGGGGTACAAAAATGAAAAAACAACCTCAAGGAACTTAAAATCTACTTGGGAGATATGACTTGTACACCAGTAAGTATGATACTAAGTTGTATGTGATAGGGACAAAGGAAAGGCACAGGTAGTCTAGGAAAATCTTAGGATGGATCACTTTTAAGAGGAGAGATCAGCCTCCTAGAAGAGGTGACACCTGGCCAGAAACTGGCGGGGGGGTGGAGGGGGGGAAGAAGTATTTCAATAGGTGGAAATGTGAAATGTGTTCCATTCATGATGTATGGGAAAAGTGAATGGAGCACATGGAGTACATGAAGGAGAACAGCATGATCCTTTGCACAGTAAAGATCAGTTATCTAGAACAGGGAAAGATACGACACAAAGGTTTTTCCCTGGCATAAGAGCTAATACATTTGGTCAGTAGTATACCTGCTGCTGTATTTCCCAAGGTTCCATTAAAAAAACACCATAGTATAACCACCTTTGTGGGAAAAAATACTTAATTCAATAGATCAGTTACAAACAACACTTACACATTCCTTCTTGTTTGGGCATGCTGACCAAGCTTTTGAGGATCTTAGTGGAGTGGTATAAAAAGGTTATATTCATAATTAATCATTACATCAACTGGGCAGCCTGCAAAGCCATTATTACAAATTGGCACATAGTACACGTTCAAAGCAGCTTTGCCTATTATGGCATTTTTTGCACAAGTTTAGGCCACGAACACTAAATATTCATATTTTTTAAAGAATATCATACCATCCCTGAAGCGACCTATTTGATATAAATCTCTGAAAATAAATCCACCCAATGGAAACAGAGCAGATGAGGCAGATCCCTTTTGTGCTTTATGCCCTCAATTATAGATAGAGTACAAGATCAAAGACTGCTGCTTTTGGTGGTAGAGGTCAAGGTCTGGAGTAAGCAGTAAATACAGAGGCCACAGGCTCTGCCACTGCACAAGTCCCAGACAACTTGAAAATGGGGGGGATTCTGGACTCTCTTAGTAAATGCCAGACATTAAAATAACTAGTAAACCTACCAAACATGAATGCAAGAATCTCCATGCATCTCATAGACAGGCAAACTAAGGTGGTTCACAAGAAGTGTCTATGTGGAGAGAAGGTCCTGTGAGAGCTTGTTTTTAGTTAAGTTGAATCCACCAAAAATTTTACCCAGTTACTGAATGTGTGCTTATGCCACCCATATTTACCAGCAGCCATTCCCAATTCTCATACTGTCCACAGATACTACTAGACCCCAATACACACAAAGTCACCACAAATTAAATCAAAGTTTCAATTCACTTGTTATTCAGTTATGTCTGACTCTTTGTGACCATATTTAGGATTTTCTTGGCAAAGATATTGGATGGGGTTGCCTTTTCCTTTTCCAACTTATTTTACATATGAGGGAACCGAGACAAACAGGATTAAGTGATTTGCCTAGGGTCACACAGTTAGTATGTGTCTGCCCAGGGAAATCAAAGGTAGACTTCCATAAAAACTAGAAAATTATTTCCCTTTTCCTGTTCCTTATAGATGCCTCCCCCAAATTAGGCATGTACGAATGCTTACAGATGAGTTAATAGTACCTAAAGTATAATGATATTAAAGTTTATAGTTTTAACATTCTTTTATTGGGTTGAGAAGGACTAGGCTCAATTTATTTCATATCTAGAAGTATCATAGGGATGATGTGTTGCTAGTACGGAGAACAACTCAGTCCCTCCCAAAACATCCCCCTCCTTCCACAAGTGGTACCTTTCATAGAGTCATTTGATCACAGAGTTAAAACTGGAAGGGACCTTTGAAGCCATTTTGTTCAACCCTTTCATTTGATAGATAAGGACATTGAGACTCAGACAGGTCACTCACTTGTCTAATAAGATCACATAGGTGGTAACTGAATCGATCAGTCAACTAGTATTTGTTAAATACATACTATGCGCTAAGCACTATGTTAATCATTGGGGATTTGAAGAAAGGCAAAAGACAGTCCACATCCTCAAGGCACTCACAGTATAATGGGGGATACAACCTGCAAACAGTTATGTATGAATAAGATACATAGACATATATAACATATATGTGTATTATATATTATGTGTATGTATATATGTATATATGTATATGTAGAAGATGGAGACAATCTGAGAGAGAAGGAAGGCACCAAGATACAGGAGGACTGGGAAAGGCTTCTTGCAGAAGGCAGGACTTTAGCTGAGACTTGAAAAAAACAAGGAATCAGAGCCTAGTAAGGAGAGAACACCAGGAATGGGAGGAAATGCTCATAGAAAGATGAAGATTCATGTGCAAAGAACAGCAAGGAGGTTACTGTCACTGGATCTCACAGTATGTGTTGAGGCATAAGGTGTAAGAAGACTTGGAAGGGCAGGAAGGAACAAAGTTATGGAGGGTTTTAAAAGCCAGCAGGAGATTTTTATTCTTGATCCTAAATATGAGAGGAAGTCCCTGGTGTTGATTGACTAAGCAAATGACGTGGTCAGACTGGTACTTCGGGAAAATCAATTTTACAGCTGAGGAGAGGACAGATTTGAATAAAGAGACTTGAGACAAGGAGACCAACCAGCAGACTATTGCAACAGCCTAGATATGAATTGATATGGGTCTGCACAAGGTTGCAGTATCAAAGGCAGCATAAATGTGAAATGTCACAAAACTAGAATGGATGGGCCTTGGAAATTGATTGGCCACATAGGGTGAAAGTAAGGAGTCAAGGATGCCACCTAGGTTGTAAGCCTGAGGAACTAAGAGGATAGTGGTAACCTCTACAATAATAGATAAGTTAGGAAGAAGAGCTTTTTGTGAGGGGAGGGAATGGGTTTAGTTTGGATGTGCTGACTTTAAGATGTTTACAAAACAACCCATTTAAGATGTCCAAAAGACAGATGGAGAAGTGAAACTGGAGGTCAGGAGAGAGGTTAGGGCTGGACAAAGAAATCTGAGAATCATTTGCTTAGTTAATAATTGAATCCATGTGGGGTGGCTAGGTGGCGCAGTGATTAGAGCACTGGCCCTGGAGTCAGGAGGACCTGAGTTCAAATGTGGCCTCAGACATTTGACACACTTACTAGCCATGTGACTTTGGGCAAGTCAATTAACCCCAATTGCCCTCCAAAAAAGCAAAACAAAAAAAAATTGAATCCATGAGAACTGATGAGATCACCAAATGAAACCATAGAGAAAGAGGAAAAGGTCTCAGGACAGAGCCTTGGGGGACAAACCATGGTTTGTGGGCATCACCTAGAGGGAGATCTAGAAAAGACCACTGAGGAGTGGCCCCACAAGTAGAATAACCAGAAGAGTGCAGAGTCAAAAAATAGTGTTAAAGGCTACATAGAAGTCATAGAAGAATGAGGGATAAGAAAAGGACATTAGATTTGGCAATTAAGAGACTGTTGGTTACTTTGGAAAAAAAGACTTTGAAAAAGAAGTTTGAGTTGAATGAGTTCAGCAGTCATATTACATAAAGTTAAGAAGAAAATGAGAAGGAAATAAACAATGGCATTGATTGCAGATAGCCTTCAAGAAGAGGTAAGTCACACAGGAGAGAAGAGATACCAAGTGAGAGTGTTTTGTGTATGAGGAAAACATGGTCAAATTTATAGACAGTAGGGAAACAGTCAAGAGAGAGACACTGAAGATTGGGGCAGGGAAGGGGAGGGGGGGAATGACAGAAGGGGAAAATCTGCTGGAGAAGACAGAATGGAATGGGATCACTCATATATATGAAGGCAGGATCTGAAGTCAGGATTCCCCTGTCAGCAATCTTTCTACTGTACTACAGAGCCCATTGGCTCCTCACAAGGAATCTCTAGTTCCCTCAGCTCTGTCCCTCTGGGGCAGCAATTCCCAACCTGTGGGTCACAACCCCTTTGGGGGTTGAACAACCCTTTCACAGGGGTCACCTAAGACCATCAGAAAACACATATTTTCAATGGTCTTAGGAACTGAGACACCGCTTCTCTATCTATCTCCAAGTGGGTCCGCCCACATGCAGATCTGCCCACAGCATTAGGAAGGTTGAGAACCACTGCTCTGGAGGTATACTTGTCTTTTCAATTTGGCAAGAGAAGACAATAAGCAAAGAAAAGAGCCAAGACAACACCTCTCAAACTAGGCCCAATTCATCACAACTTCCCCCTAACCAAAATTTCTAACTCATTTTGTCTAGAAAGGTCCAGCCCCATATTTCCCTCCTTGCTCAGAGAAATCAGAAAAGTGAATCAATTTTCTCTTCTATAGGTCAGAGCCCCAGCCAGAAAAGCTACCCTGATAAATACACAGGGTGTCCTAAAGGTTTCAGTGCAGTTTTAACCCATTAAAACTTAAACTGTATATTACCATTGTAAAATCTCTCTCCCCATCCCCCTTGCCATTCCTTCTCTCTCTCTCCCTCCCTGCCTTCCTCCTTCCTTCTTTCTCTCCTTTCTTCTCTCTCTTTTGTTACTTCTCTCTCTCTCTCTCTTATTCACACACACACACACACACATTAACCCTCCAAGATGCTCCTCTCTATTATTATCCATAAAATTAGAACAATTTAACTATATTTATCTTGGAAAAACCAGTTTTAAAATCAAAAAGAAAAACAGAAAGCAAACTCTTAAGAAATGGAGATTAGGGGAACAAGCATAACACCTTTCATAGGAAGAGAAACAAAGTATAAAGAAGAGGAGCATGAAAGAAACCCATCAGCCTGGGTTCATCAGCTTGAACAGTTTCAACAAACCCAGTGCCTGCTGCATGCTTCTGGGACACGGCTCAGTCACACAATCCTTGTCCTACATAACCTAGCACTCTGCCTTCATGATTCTTGGGGGTGTCCCTCTTGGTTCCCAGCATTCATAGATTTTTATTGCAGCAACAACTGCAGCCCCCTCTACCTTTCTGCCAAGTGTGCTGTGTGTCCATTCTTCATGCTGCCATGGGTAGCCCCAGATATCTGCTTTCAAGTGTGCTTCTAGCATGGTACAGAGTAGACACTTAATAGATTCTTATGCTTTTCCTTTCCCCATCCCTTTTCACATGAATTCTACTTTCCTTGTCCCCTTTGGAACGGAAGGAGGCTACATTGGAAGTCATGCTCTGGCCCCAGTCCCTCACAGAGTCAGGGCAAAGGATCTAGTAAAGGTAATGCTAGGGGATTTTGTCTGACAATAAAGTCAATGTCTCCAGCCTCCTGCTATACACACCTATGATTAGTTCTCAAATAGAATTAAACCCAAAGAACACTTACTGAGCACCTATTGTGAAAAGAGTGCCACAAAAGAGACAGGGAAATGACCGATCCTATCCTCAAGGAGCTCTCACTCTCACAGAAGAATCTTGCTTTCCCCAATAATCATTGTTTCTATATTTTACGTTATTACTGCATTTCTGACTTGTCTCTTGATTTGACATAAAGATTGATTTGATGCTAGAATCAAAATATTAAGATGAAATAATTCAAATTTCCAAACTATGTCCTTCAGAAAGGATTGCTACTTATTTTTCACCATACTTTGGCTTCTGTCACTGCTAGTTCTGATTCCTAGGTCTTTCATGAGCTTCCAATAAAGCCCCATATTTGTTCCTTTTCTCCTCATAAGCTAGAACAACCTTACCTGACTTTATTCTTTATTCAACATTACCATTCTCTTTCAGATGAATGAAGGCAAACTAGTTCCAATTCTTCTCAGGAAAGATGGCAGCGGAATGGGTCATAGATCATAGGCCAATTCATCACAGCCTCCCCCTAACCAAAATTTCTAACTCATTTTGCCTAGAAAGGTCCAGCTCCATATCTCCCTCTGGCCTAGAGTCTTAGCAAGCCTTACTGAGAAAGTCCCCTCTCTCTTGAAGGCATACCCTCCTGAGGATACTTTGAAGATGAGGAAGAGGGGGAAACAGGCATCATCCACAATCCTACCTACCAAGTAAAATTGATTCTGCAAGTTCATTCTTTCTCAGTTGTCACCCTTGCAGAATCGAGGGTCCTGGCATGCCTTGAAATCAGGCAGAAGCTCTTTGCAGAAGCATTTATCCTGGATAGATGCCAAAAGAAAAAGTCAAAAGCTATCACAGTTGGACTGAAATAAAAATAACAGCATCAGTTTCTCATTGCCTTTTGCTAAGGTAGGTGTAAAGGAGGGTTTTTAAATTTAAAAAAATGAAAAGGTATGATTTTTAACCCAATGGCATTCAATCTGAGTTAGTTAATACTTTTTTAAAAATTCCTTCCCCCCTGTTCTGAGAGGTCAGGCATTGCTCATGCTCCCAGTTAAATTTAGACCTGTGCACACCGGGCAGTTACTTTGCAATAATATTTTCCCTACCAGTTCACAAGAGGAGTTATTATCAAAAGCACTTTCTAAATTAGGACAATCAGTTTTGTAATCTACTTGCCATTACATGACACACAAATGCTCTCTGCAACCTAGACAAGGAAGGGGATTGGAAAGAGTATGTTGGCATGTTCCTTTGAATCTTTCAATGTTATGTTAGAGGGCTGTGTAGGATCTAAAAGACAATCTAGTCCAATTCTTTCATTTTATAGATGAGGAACCTGAGACACAGAGAGATTAAGTGACTCACCCAAGGTCACACAGATTGTAAATAGAAGAAGTAGGCTTTGAAATCAGTCCTCTAACTCCATGGCAAGTAATCTTTAAACCAAGGCCTAGAGAAAGGCGTTTTTGGTAACAATAACCACAAATCTCTTACATTTATATAATCTTTCATAATTTATTAAATGTTTTTCTCCCAATAGTTACTTGTCCAAGGTCACACATCTAAAGATACCCATGCCTTCATATTACACACACACACACACACACACACACACACACACTCCTAAAGATAATGCTACCTGAGTTTTTATAAGCTTGGGATACAGCCTTACTATTTCTGGTTGACTGGGGGAAAACTCTGTCATAGAAAAGTCAATCAATATTTATGTGAACATCCAAGGGAGATACTAAACTAGGGCAGTTTTCCCTAAAGTAAATTGGCCACACAACATTTGGGGCTTGAAATATATTAGCACAACCCATAAGTACTGGCCTTGCAGATAAAAAATGGTCAGGGAAATTTTGGAGCAAAGCCTATTTCCATAACAAAACTTTGCTGCACACAATAGGTATTTTTGATACATGCCTAGCCTGATAATACCCAGTCCTTTCTTTGACACCTTTTAGAACTAAGTAACCAAAGAGAATTACTAACCCTCTTGGTGTCCCTGGAAACACTGAGTTTAGAAGTTACAGATGAGTAGTTGATCTGCATGGGTAGAGAGAATTCTCTACACTGTTGAAATCACAGGTCTTGACCCTCTTACCCATCACCACCAAAAAAAAAAATTGAATGGTTGGAAGAAAGGCTAATAGCAAACGAAATTTTCTCACAACACCTTTTTTCACATCAATCAATGCAGAGTACCAGATTTTATCAGAAAATAATTTAGAAAACACTGAACTAGGGACCCTCTAAGATCCCTTCCAACTTTTGAGTTAATCCTTCCAAGTTGTTGTGGGAACTTAAAATAGAATCTAAGAGATGAGTGGGTTTTTCTCCTTAAGTGGTATAAAAAATTCAAATTCAGAAAAATATTTTATATACACCTATGTATTACATATACACATATATGACATATATGCATTTTAAATGTTCCACCTCTTTCAGATAGAAGGAGTCAATGCCTTTGGAGACATATGTACTAGTCCAGAAACAACAGGAAAAGAAAAGCAAGTAGTTTAATGATGGTTTTTAAAATGATCAAAGGCAGAAGAAATTAACTTGATAGGCTATAAGGTGGTAATGATACAATGTCCCCTTTGGGAGGCCAAACAATTGCTTTATTTTTTCTTAACAGTTAAGTGGAAATTTCTCTCTAATACAATAACTCCTTATACATAGCATCCCTAGCAGACAAGAAAAGACATCTGTCTCCATTTCATTTATAAACAAACACTACAAGCAACTTCTGATGATCCCACAGATTAATCAAGCTCTAAATTTTCACAGAATATTCCCACCTAGAATAGGCCCTGATTTGACTAACTCCAAAGTCATAAGAACCCTTCTGGTATGAATGTACGCATATTTTAAAATTAAAATAATGTTTTAAATTGTTTTAAAGGTAATCTCTTTTGCTGGTAAAGCCATCTGTTGAAAGGAGACTAGAGAAATCAAGAGAAAGAAAAAAATCTCTCTCTAGGCAACAGGAGGAATAAATCCTTGAGGGAATGACAGGAATATGAGAGAGAGAGAGAGAGAGAGAGAGAGAGAGAGAGAGAGAGAGAGAGAGAGAGAGAGAGAGCCATGTTTCCAAGACAAATAAAATTAATATGTGAAATTTCGCAAAGGTCTGGTGCAGCTTTCATTAATTAAAACAATCTGGTCACTTAAAGACACAAAAATCAAAGGAAGTTACTTAAGAAAAATAAGCTTCACCCAGTGGTAAGATACTTGCAAATAAAAATTTGGGACACAATATTTGCATCAGTGTAAGGCAATGAAAGCAAACAGCAGAATTCTTCAACTGGAACTATGTGCCAGGTTGAATACCAGTAAGAAGTTGCCTTCCTCTGTTGCTTCCCCTCACTGCCTGGCTACCAGTAATTATTTGCCATCTCCTTAAAGTTTAATATTTGATTTAACCCTTTTTTAAGCCCCAACAGTAAGTTCCCTGTATTTACTACAAAGGCAATGAAACGTGAAGGCAGGGGGAGGGGAGAATGTTTTTGAAAGAATCTTTTCTTAGGACAGGGTGGGAGGGATCGAGGGGAAGAGAGGAGTGAAAAAAAGTCACAAAGTCTCCTGGGAGGTATTAATAAGGAGAGACCATCCAGCTCTGGAAGAGGCGAGGGATGGAGACATCTGCAGCTGCACATTGCAGGAAATGTCTCCTCTAAATCTGCAGTTCCAGGTCCCTTCAGGCCCTAGCTAAGAATTTTAACACCTTCCAAACGCTAAGTGAGACAGCCCCTGCTCCCAAAGCTCCTAACATAGATCTGGGCCAATGGCATAACAAAACTAGCAAAACAGATACACGACCGCTCTCATTAGTTCTGAGCTCCAGTGAACCGAAATGTCAAACCAGTGACCTGACTCTAACAGCGGAGACAAACAAAGCCGCCTCTCCATCCTTCTCCTGTACCTGCTTTCGGCTTCTTCTGAGGTGCAGACCGTGGGTGAGCACCCGACAGCTGCTCTGCATAGAAGCAGACACAATCAAGGATGCACAACCAAGATCATTCACAGCGCCAGACGCATACTGCAGACCCATGTCAACTTACCACCAGCGCGGCGGCCAAACGCCAAGCTCTTGCCTCCAGGTTGGGGAAGGGAGGGAGAGAGCTTTCCAAGCAATTTCACTCAGACAGTGATGCTTCTCTCCACGCACCGACACTTCCCTCCAGCAGAGGCTGTGAACGATGCTGATTGCACCGAGAAAGGAAGCAGCTGGAGTCATCCGGTGTTTGCAGTATTCAGCTCCAGGCTGTTGCTGTTGCTGTTGCTGCTGCTGCTGTAGCTGTAGCTGCCGCTGCCGCCGCCACTTAGCACAGGATTCGCCTCTTCCCTACACCACCACGGCCTAAAGAAGAGAGAGACGGAAAGAGAGAGGAGAGAGGAGAGAGATGCACTTCTCTCCTTAGCGACTGTTCTCTAGGCTGCCTCCGCCACCGCCTACTTCAGTAGCAGGCTCGCTCGCCCTCCTGTGTCCTGGCATCTTCTACTTCCCAACCAATATTAATCCGGGGGCTGCTTCGGTCCGCCCTCCTCTCCCTGTCTACGCTTCACCCCCCACACCTTCCAATTGTGTCGAGTCAGCAGCAGCAGCAGCAGAGGTGGCGGCGGCGGCTGCACCAGGGGGACCTGAAGCCATAGCGAGCCTGCTGCCTTGGCTCTGGAGAGGAAAGAAGCCAGCAGAGGTGTTTTGTTTCTTGAGGGAGATTCAGGGGAGGAGGTGGAAGAAGAGGAGGAGGAGGGAAGGAGGGACGGATCCCAGTGCAAGGATCACCACAGTAGCCGCGCTCAAACCCCGGACTGGCCACAGGAGCGCCTGCAACGTCAACAGTGAAGCCAGCCCGGCTTCCAATTCTGTGCCTCTCTCCAGGCGTCACTGGCCAGAAGTCACCTCCTTCTCTCCGCCTCTGTCTCCTCCCTCTTTCCTTCGGCCCCCAGTGCGCCTTCTCTTCCTCTCCTTCCCAGTCCGTTCTCCTCTCCACCTCTGTCTGGGCTCGCTCGCCCGCCCGCCCGCCCGCAGCAGCCTGGGCGGTGAGCTGTCTACCTTTAAGCAGCAGCAGATCGGCTAGCCGAGAGGAAGCTGCCGAGAAAAACATTGCTGCAAGCCTCTGCGTCCTCCGCCTCCCCCATCTTTCCTCGCCTCTTCTTCAAGATCTCTCGGTTCCGCCCTCCCTCCCAAGCACTTTTCTGTAGTGTTTCTTGCATCAGGTAGCTAGGATGAAGAGTGTTTCCAGAGGAGTACGGGGCGGGGTGTTATGTACTAGACTGGGTTAAATGTTGTTCTCAAGGGGAGGGATCACTGGCAACTACTGGTAGGTAGAACAGCTACAGCCGCTGGCCTTAGAAGCTGCATATTTCGATCTCCTCACAAAGCTTAAGGACCTTCAGATTGAATCTGTAGAATTAAAGGGATCTTCTGTAACCACATTGTCTCTTTTCGTTCCAGACAGGAATACTTGTAAATTTTTCCAAAGAGGACCATGGGAATATAGAACTATAGGTATAGGGGACCTTAGAAATTAGCCACTCTGGCGCTCTCATTTTACAAATGAAGAAACTGAGGCCCAGAAAAGTTGAGACCTGGATGGCAGTTAAAACAACATCTACCAGATTACACGAGGAAGAGTAGATTGACAAAATAATCACTGAAGTCCTCCTAGATGTTTTGAAAATAGAAATTGCTATTTTTGTTTTCAGTTTTCCATTTCATCCATAGAGTTCAAATTCCAGTGGTCACTTCTTAGCTGTGTGAAGTTAGTCAATCATTTAACTTCTCTGCACCTCAGTTTCCTCTGTTAAAAAAAAAGTTTGGTGGGATGGTTGACTTAATTCAATAACTCAATAAGCATTTATTATTTACCAGGGATTATGCTAGGTACCAAAGATACAAAAATGAAAGTGAAAATAGAGCTAGTCACTATAAGGAGTTTACATTCTACCTGGGGGAGAAAAGTAAATTTAGGATATACAGAATACAAATACAATGTGTTGTGGGAAAGAGTTCCTAGCAAATAAGTAATGAGGAAAGGCCTCCTGAAGTAGGTAGCACTTAGCTGAACCTTCATGGGAATAAGGGGTTCTAAGAAGACTTAGGTTGGGCAAAAGGCACATGGATGGGAAAAGGAATGTTGTATATAGGGAATGGCAAATAAATCAGTTTGTATGATGGTTACAGTAAGCACATTAATGGCAGGAATGCTGGTAAATGCTTCATAACCGGTTCTCTCCCCAAAAATATGCTGCAGGACATTCTTTTAAGCTTAATCTGAATTACTCACATTTTCTCCATCACTTTCTTGTTTAGACAACAAAATAATAAACCAAAGCCTGATCTGTAGTGTTTTTCAGCTTTTGAGGCAACAACAACAAAAATTCATACTGAAAATTTAACAATGGGTTAGAACTGACTCCAGCACAGACCTGAAAAGGGAATAATTTATAATCAGCCTGGAAAAATAGACTGGAGCCAAAATGTAAAGAACTGTAAATGTCGGAGAAGTTTGTATTTTATTTTAGAAACAATAGACAGACACCGAAGCTTTTTGACCAGGGAAGTGATTCATTCAGACCTTTACTTAGGGAATATCAAAATGGCAGCTGTATGGAAGGAAACTAGATTAAAGAGGGGGCAGCCTGGAGGCCAGAGATTAGTTATGAGGCTATTGCAATAGGCCAGGTTATAGGTAATGGGGGCTGAATGAGTATGAGTGGAGAGAGGAGAGTGGACAGGAGAAAAGACAGACTTGATAACTAATTTAAGTAAGTGTAAGAGTAAAGATTTATGAATGACTTCAAGGTTATAAATCTGGATGACTGGAAAATTGGTGGTGCCCTCAACAAAAATAGAGAAGTTAGAAGGAAGTGGACTGGGTTTAGGAGAAATAAAATGAGTTTAATTTGGGGTATATTGAGCTTGAAATGCATAAGATCCACGTGAAGATGTCCAGCAAGCCTTTAAAAATGTGAGACTGGATAGAGTTCAAGAAAAAGATAAGAGCTGGATATGTAGATTTGGTAGTAATCTACAAAAAATTGAATCCCAATGAGATCACCAACAGATGCATCAAGGTGACCTTCAAGGATCCTTTTAGTCCTAAAAACTCTACTAGTTATCTATGAACTACATGGAAAAAAGTTTACTCTTCTATTCAATGGCCCTTCAAATACTCGGAGAGCTGTCATATCCTCTTATAATTTTCCCTTTTCTCAGTTAGCATCATTACTTCCTTCAACTGTTGCTCATATGGTATAGTTTCTAGACCATTTACTATCTAGATTGCTTCCTTCTCCATGTCCTCTAATTTATGAATGTCCCTCTTAAGGATGGGCCTAAAAAGTGTATTAGATGTGTTATGACCATCAGAACTATTGCCTCCTTGAAATGAATATCATATTTTTATGGATACAATCTAGAGTTACATACATTAGGTGTTTTGATGGTCATTTCAAAGGACAGAGCACACAGAACATATACATACACATACACACACACAACACACTGTTGTCTAATCTTGAACGTACAGTCAATATCCTTATTAAATGTTATATCCAGCAGGTATAGTTGTTGCTACTAGGTAGGCTGAGGCTGGTGAATCATTTGAATTTAGGAGTTCCGAATTTCAGTAGGACTAAAAGCAATTAGATGTCCACATTAAGGCTGGTACCATTATGGTGAGCCCATGGAGAAGACCACCAGGCTGCCAAAGGAGGGGCAAACCAATGCAAATTGAAAAACAGAGCAGGTGTTAACAGAATTTTGCTGCACCGTTCTCTAACTGGGGAATACTCAGAGCTGCACAAAGCAGGCCTAGAGACAGGAATGCCAGTAATAAAGTAGTAGTGTAATTAATCATTTTCAGAGTAAAGAATGCTCCCTATGCTGGAGTAAAGACAGAGCTCATAGACATAAATCACAAGTGGGGAAGGAAATGTGGATTACAAACAATTATTTCCAGGGCCCGAGTGGTTTCCCACAACAAGCCTACAAATTCACAATACAGGTGTACTGGAATCCTGTGGGAACGGTATTGTTACTTAGTGGAGTACAGGATCAGAGTTCTGTGATGGGAACAAGTTCTACAATCTTTGATTCCCTTCACTTAATGTATATAGGCACAGGAATGTAATGATTGGGATATCGTTGTGAAGGGGTTGATTGATCATTTCAAGCTGCATTGTAAGCCTCTGACTCCCAAGTCAGAGTCTCCTGAGAAATCTAAATTATTAATATCTTCATTACACATATCATATCAATATAAAAATCATAATTCCCTTCACACAGGATAAAACTTCCCTGCTGATCCATATTGTGATAAAATTGTGAGTGGTTGATGTACTTCCAAACTTGGGAGAGATAAGGAGACCAAATCTGAAATTTTTTAAAATATAATTTAGTTTTAATTTTAAATGGTATACAGAATTATTAGGGGGTAGCTAGGTAATGAAGTGGGTAGAGTGCTGGACCTGGAGTCAGGAAGACTTGAGTTCAAATGCAGCCTCAGACATTTGCTAACTGTGTGACCCTGGGTAAATCACTTAACCCTGCTTGCCTTAGTTTCCTTGTCTGTAAAATGAGCTGGAGAAGGAAATGTTGAACCATTCTAATATCTTTCCCAAGAAAACCCTAAATGGGATCCCAGTCAGACACAACTGAAGGGACTGACCAACAAGAATAAAATATGGAATTGAAGTTAATACTAAATAGACCACAGACAGGTAAGTCATTTATACTGGTAGTGTCAAAGGCAGTTCTACAAGACATACATATCAATTGAAGATGCATTGTTGCCTTGAGTTGGAGGAGGGAATTTACACTGCAGGATTTCACAAATCTGTGAGAACAAATGCTTTTACTTTACAGATAATTTTTAAAACCTCAAGAAAACAGCAAATTAGAAAAGATCAAAAGAATGCTAGAAGCAATCATAAATCATAACAAGAAGCAATATTTGACATCCTGGTAAACAGTAAGTAAGGAGACAAAAGATGATGAAATGCAGAGATCCAGGTTTTAAAAAATGGCAGTTTGGGATTATTTCTCTTATGGGACAAATAGCTCTATAAACTTTAGTAGGCTTCAGGGCTAGCCATGTATTACACCTGCAGTGCAGTAATTTATATTTTTATTTTTTATTTTTCTCTTTTTGGAGGGCAATTGTGGTTAAGTGACTTGACCAAAGTCACATGGCTAGTAACTGTCAAGTGTCTAAGGCCAGATTTGAACTGAGGTCCTCCTAACTTCAGAGCTGGTGCTCTATTCACTGCGCCGCCTAGCCACCCCAATAATTTATATTCTTAATGATGATTCTGAATCACTGAGAAAAGGTTAAGTTCTATTCTGAATGTTCTGCTTAAGACAGTGAAGTTTATAAATTGTTTTAGATTGTGAACTCCTTGAGGGCCAGCTTAAAAGACCTGCCTGCGGTCATACAGCTAGTATATGTCAAAGGCAACACTTGAAACCAAGTCTTTCTGACACCAAAGTTGGCTCTCTATTCATTATGACAATCTGCCTCTCCAGATAGTAATCTCTGATTCACACTGCATTGCCATTTATGTTTTATAAAGAGCTTTCCTAACAACAATCTTTTGAACAGGTAGGGCAAGTCCCCTAGGCTGTAGTTTCTTCATTTAGTCATTGAGTCCAGTGGTAGACTCAAAGGTCAAATCCAAATCTAATATTGTACTATTCTAGATTAGTGCTAAGCTGAGACTTTACTACTTTTTTAAAACTCAAATTATCACACCTTCAGAACTATTAAACATTTACTACTCTACTTTGTAAAAAAAAAAAATTCTTTTCCTCCTAAATTTCTGCCTCCACTTCCATGTAAAAAATCTCATTTCTTACTCCTAATTGCTTTTCCCCACTTTCCAGTTATCTCCATATTGTCTCCCCCAATAAAATGTAAGATAAATTAAAACTGATTCCTTCAAAGTTATTAATGTCAAACCTAAAGGCCTTTTCTCAGGTCTCATCTTTCTTGACCTCTCTGTAGCCTTTGACAGTGTTGATAAACCTCTTCACCTCGATACTCTGTTCTCTCTAGAGTCTAGGGTTTCATGACAATGAAATACTAGTTCTCCTCCTGTCTATTCTTCTCAGTGTCATTTGCTGGATCTTTATCCAGGTCAAACCTCCTAATGCTCATGTCCCTTAAGGCTCTGTCCAGAGTCCTCTTTGCTTCTCCTTCAATCCTATTTCATTTGATGATATCATTAGCTCCCACAGATTCAATTAGTAGCTCTATACAGAATATTCTCACATCTGTTTATTCAGCTTTAATTCTTCTCCCAAGCTCCAGTCTTGAATTTCCAACTCCCTAGTGGACACCTTGAACTGAATGTCCCATAGTGGAGGAAGAGAAGGGAGTTTATACAAGGCCTGCTATGTGCCAGAAACTGTGCTAAACTTTTTACAAGTGTTATCTCATTTGATAATCATAACAACTCTTTGAGGTAGATACTATTATTGTCCCTATTTTACAGTTGAGGAAACCAAAGCAAGCAAAGGTTAAGTGACTTGTCCAGGGTTACAAAGCTAATATGTATCTGAGGCTGGATTTGAACTTGAGACTTCCTGACTCCAGGTCTAATACTCCTTCCACTGTGCCACTAGATGCCTCCATCATCTTAAACTCAATATTTACAAACCCAAACTTATCTTTGCTCCCGAACCCTCATTTCTTTCTAATTTCCCTAGTGCTGTCTCAAGCATTGCCATATTCCCAGTTACTTTACTTTCTCTCACCACTCTGTCCCCATATCTAATCATTTACTAAGTCCCATCCATTCCACCCTTCTGTCCACTTCCTTCTTTCCTCTGATACCACCATCACCCCTGTGCATGTCCTCATTACCTCACACCTAGACTATCACAATAGCCAGTTGGTGGGTCTTCATGACTTAAGTCTCTCCCGGCTCCAGTCCATCTACCACTCAGCTGTCGAAGTGATCTTCCTAAAGAATGTCTGATCATGTCACTCCCCTTCCCCATCAAATCAACCAGTGGCTTCCTCTTACCTCCAGGATCAAATATAAACGCTTCTGTTTGGCTTTTAAAGCTTTTCTTCACCTAAAACCTTCTTATTTTCCAATCTTCTTTCATTTAATCCCTTTCACATTCTCTACAATGCAGTTTCTCTAGCCTCCTTGTTATCCCTCAAACAAGATACTCCGTCACCTTCACTGGCTGTCCCCCATACCTGAATTCTCTCCCAGTACTTAGCGCAGCACCTGGCACCCCTGGCACATGTTGGTGCTCTCCTCATTTCCCAGCTCTTGGCTTTCTAAAATAAATCCCACCCCTTACAGGAATTCTTTGTCCAGATACATGTTAGGCACTTAATAAATGCTTAATGGCTTGACTTTGAGGTCAGGTAGTGTTTCATTTTTTTCCTAGTACAGGATCTGGCTCATAAATCAATAAAACAAACAAATAAATGCTTAATAAATACTGGATTGATTGATTCTCTTTGAAATCTCTGTTTGATATTTATGTTATAACTTGAACTGCAGAGTCATATTGGTTCATCTTTTATAATGCCTGGGGGCATCGCTGAGCTCGTAAGGCAGGTTCCCTAGAGACAGTTACCCCAGATTCAAAGTTATGTCTATATCTCAAAACTATAGTTCATGAGCCCCCACCAAAGTGTTCAACTTTAATAAGCCTAAGGACATAATTAGCTCAAAGAAAAGGTATTTAATAAAATAGCATAATTTAAAAAATTGTCCATAAAGCATTTCCTCACAAAACTTGGAGAACTTTCCTCAAAATACATACTCCTTTTACAATAGTTACCTGGAGGAGGCCAAAGTTGCTAAAGACCCTGTAAGCTTTATTTCTTCCAAGTAAGGAATAAAGAATTCTTATGGCCAAGATGATGACTAAAGGGCAGAACTTCCTGTACAGTGCAACTTTTTAAAAAGCTCCCAGAAGAGGGACAAGAAGAGAGTTTGTAGCCATGGTAGTGGTGGTAGAGGTAGGAACAGCAAAATATTGGTGGAAAGCTCTTCCCAGAAGATGGAGAAGTCTCTTTGGAGCCTGGAGCCTTTTCCTTTCCCTGACTTACAGCTCCAGTTACTAAGAAAATACAAAAGATTTGGGCTGAACTCTGGTTTCCTTGAGAAATTATTTTTGTTATTTCTCCCTTTTGTATTCCTGCTCTGAACCACAAGGTTAATTGCTAAGAGTGGCCTTTTTTTCTTTCCAACTCAGAGATGAAGGAAGGTTGTGATTCATAGTAGCCTGAGCTGGAATTAATTGATCAAAGAAGATTTAGACAATATTGGGAGGTGAAAACTAACTAAATAGTCCCCTAGACCAATTCCCATGGTGCCCTGGGAAACTAAAGATCAAACAGATTTACAGTCTAGGATCCGATCCTTCAGAGAGTTATGATGCAAACCCCACTTTGGCTTAGCAAGTGGACAAGTCTTAAGGCTGATATTCCAGGAACAGGGCTACAATGGTGGTCACTGTAAGTCAATCCATCAAGACAGTTAACAAGCATTTATTAAACCCTTATTATGTACCAGGAACTATGTGAAGCACTGGAAATACAAAGAAAGGCAAAAGACAATCCCTGCTGTCAAGAAGCTTACATTCTAATGGGAGAGACAACATGCAAACAACTTTACACTCAAGATACATGGAGTGGGAAGGCAAGGTTGCACAGTGAATAGAGCACCAGCCCTGGAGTCAGGAGGACTTGACTTCAAATCGGCCTCTGACACAACACAAAAAACTAGCCATGTGACCTTTGGCACATCACTTAATCCCAGTTGTCCCCTCCAAAAAGCAAAAGAAAGATATATGAAGTGCAAACGGAAGGTAACCTCAGAGTAAAGGCACTAAGGGTTTTGGTTCCAGAGCCAGGAAATGCCTTCAATAGAAGATGAGACTCAAGCTGAGTCTTGAAGGGAGCCAAGGAAGCTGGATGTTGGAGGGGAGAAGGAAGAGCATTCTATGCATGGGGGACAGCTCAAGGAGTTGGGAAATAGAGTATCATCAATGAAGAATAGAAAGAAGGCAGTATTGCTGGATGGCACAGTATAAGGGATACTCTACTCTTCAAAGAAGCACATGGGGAAACAGAACAAAATTGTCACAATAACTGAGGCAAAAAGGGCACCAATCAGAAGTTCCTCTCATAGGAGTAACTGGAAGGTGTGGTGCTGGCAAATAAGATGCAAGTGCCTCTCACAGAGGCACCTGGGAAGTGTTGTCTAAGGAAAAGAGGGCATGGTGGTAAGAGGAGAGAGGCAGGAAAAACTGAATAAAGACTGCTATGTGTCAGCTGGAACAAGGACAATCAAAAATGACTTCAACAAGGTGAGAAGAAAGCAGGGGGAGAGCTGAAGTTAAAAATCAGAAGAGATTGCTAGCAAATCTTTGATGGATGGTTCATTCTGTTCATATAGGGCTATGAGATTTATTTTTATCTTTTCTGGGTCAATTGGTCCTGCCCCCTTTTGTTTGGGTATAAGCTCAGTATACCACTGCATGACCATACCTATACAAAGTAGAGTTGGTTGACTACATTGTATGGGCTGAGGAATATCTGATAGGCTAAAAACATCTAAAATGATCTAAAAACATCTCCCCTACCAGCTGATTGCACTGCCAAAAATTCTGCCTTTAATCATTCATTAATTCAGATTAAAATATTGTTCTAGGTTTCTGCTTAAAAAACCACAACTACCCTGGGAATTGGTACAACATAAATGCTATCCCTAATTATTCATACCTTGGTGTGAATTTGCTTACCAGATACTTTCCTTTGTGAAAGCTAGAAAGCTGAGATCAAGGTATTGAGAAACTAGAAATTTTGAGGGAAGGGATAAGTGGTTTTGAAGTAAGAAGCAGTACTGAGGAAGGTCAACCAGGGTAGGCTGATATAGCTGAAATGTGCCACCTGGTGTTGTAAGGTTCTAGGACTGGGAATGAGGACTGGTATTTAATTAATATGGGGAATTCCCAAGGGAAATTCCAGTGCAGGTAAGTACCTCCTCTGCAAGTTACAGTCTTAGCTGTCTCGAGTACTGAGGATTTGACTTGCACATCTGGTCACACAGGGTTTGTCAGAAGCTGCACTTGAACACAGGTCTTCCTGGCTCCATAGCCAACTGTCTAGGCATTACCTAACCTGCTGAAGTGTGAGGAAGGGTGCTCAAAGGGATATTAGGAGGTTGCCAAAGACAAACTGTGCCTACTTTGTAATTTTGCCTAGGACTGATACTACATACATATTATACATATTTCTCACTTCTCTTCTGAATTTCCCTTTTTGGTCGATCTTTGTCCTATGACACATTCTTAGATATTTCTCCTGGTCTGATATGGAGCAAAATAGACAAAGGGATTTCCACTCTCCCCTCAAGAGGTGAGTCAAAAAGTCCATTAGATTTTTCTGCTGAGATTTCTACAGTGTTATTGTTTCTTCACAGATTTTTAGATCTGTAATGGGAGACTGGAGCACGCACAGAGGGTACTGATGTGCTAGGCTTACACAAATTCCCCATGTGGGAGAAGTTAGAGAGCCTGCTTTCCAGGAGAATCATGATGATGTCTAAAAGACATACCTTGGAGAGACTGTGGGACATCCATAGTCATTCTGTAACTGGTTTCATGCTAATTATGTGGTGAATAGGCCTTCAAAAAGACCTAAATCAGGAATAGGGCACCTGTGGCCTTGAGGTCCTTCTAGGTCCTCAAGTTCAGCCCTTTGACTGAGTTCAAGTTTTACAGAATACATTCTTTTATTAAGGGCATTTGTTCTGTGAAGTTTGGATTCAGTCAAAGGGCTGTACTTGAGGACTTAGACCCTCAAGACCGAAGGTTCTCCAGTCTTGGCCTAAATCATCTCAGGCTTGTCTTTTCCCTTCATTTTCTTCAGCTGCACTGTGGTAGTTTGACTCTGTTTGATGATGACAGACAATACTGTGGGAGGAAAGATCTTGGGACTTTCTCCTCATAGAGATCATGCAGCCTTTATCCTTGACCTCATAGTTCTACTTTTTCCATTTTATGTGAAGGGATCAGAATCTCTAATCTTGTGAGTCAGGGGGAAAAAAAGGCAGGAAAGTAAGGGATTGGGCTTTCCATAACCCAGGTTTTATAGCACCCAGGCCTGGAGTCACAAAGACTCATGTTCCTGAGTTCAAGTCTGCCTTATTTACTAGCTCTGTGACTCCTGGCAAGTCATGTAACCCTGTTGGCCTAAGTTCTTCATCTGTAAAACGAACAGGAGAAAAGAAACGGCAAACCACTCCAGTAGCTTTGCCAAGAAAACCCCAAATGTAGTTACAAAGACTCTGAAACAGTATCAGAGTTCAGAAAAACAAAGAGTAATCTTCAGTATCCTACTGAGGAGTAGCTCAGAGGAGAACTAACCTGATTATCACGCTGTATTTATATTTAAATTGGGTGAGACCCATGTTATCTGAGCTGAGTGAACTGACTTGCCTCAGAGACTGACGTATGATAAGAGAGAATGTGTCCCTAGCTATGAGAGGTAAACTTTTATATTTTTATTCTTGTTCCATCTCCAGAATCAAAATGTAAAAGCTAAATGATGTTGAGAGGCTAAATGTAATTGGGAAGCTAGTCCCAGGCAACTAAAAATGAGAACTCTAGGATGAGAGGTCCAGACATTGGCAGAAGAGACATAACCCAAGCCCTTGGGGCACCCTAGGACCCTGAAGAGCAGAGATATAACTGGCTTGAATAAGAGTGAACAGATTTTCTACATATTTTTCTGTGTTGTGTAAAAATTCATTAAGTAAACATGTACGTATTTACTATACACAAGAAACAAAGATGGGGGTGTCCCTTGGGTTAAAAAAAAATACTTCACAAGTGAATGTTCATGCTATTAAGCCTTAATATGCGTTAAGTTGTTCCTTTCAAAGTTTGAGGGCAATACCCACATAACCAAGCAGCTATCAAAACTGATGGAGGAAATAAACAGAGAAGCAGAGGTACCTCACTGAGGCAGAACCATCCCACATTGTCAATGTTGTCACACTCTCAGGTGGAGTTAGCTCCAGAATGATTTCCTAACTACAGCCTGAAATTAGGTGATAAGACAGGTGGAGTGCTTATTTTAGATAAGCCCTCATGGGAGGAGCAGGGGAAACAGCCCCAAAGAATGCTGGACAAATCTAGAATGAAGACTGAAGTACAGGGAGAAGTGGAGTTGCTAGAAGATGAAATGGATTAGGGGACCAAGTATGGGGAAACGAGCCACAGAACTACAGACTTTAGGTGCAACCATTCCATAGGCTCACCTTCAGTTCATCTGCAATGTCTCTGCCACACCCCACACCTAGCCTTCCCTCCCTAACTAGTGCACTACAGTTGTACTCATATTCCAACCAAAAAAAATCAGAGACCAAAGACACAAAAAAGATGCACTCTTTGCTGGTGATGAGACCACCCATCTCATGTGTCAGAGTGGCCTTTGGGAGAGATTGCTTTGTGTATGTGACTAACATTCTATTCCAATCCAAGTCTGGGATTTGATAAACTTTTGATTCACATGTACACTGGGATGCTTTCCTAATTCCTCCTCTATACAAAATATGTATACTCCTAATGGCCGCTTATGTTCATTCCAGGACAATTTGTCCAGACGATGCATGTTCCTGACAAGGAAGGCCCTTGAGGAAACTCTTTGTTTATCTGCTAGGGGAAAAAAGAATAGATTAGGATGGTCTGAAATGGGAACAATTTACTGTGAATGTCAGTGTCCTCTGACCTCTGACTCCACAGGTCCTAAGGGAAAAGGAGTGTGATTCTAAAGGTATGTTGTTGAGATAGAGATGCTTGGGACCTAGGAGGTGGATAAAATATCCAGGTTCTATGGTCCTCAGTATGGGGAAATTCTCTTCATCTCTCTCTCACCACTGAAGGGACACCTGGAGAGGAGATAAATGATTACAACACTGAGACCTATTTGAAGGTGCCAGGTGCTGGTATGTGGCTAGTTGTGATGGAGACTGGCTATAGTGAGCAGCAAGCAGACACTAGTAGTGAAGTATGGGTTAATCAGTAGACATGTGGTGGGCATAATCATGTGAAAAAGTCAATACTGAGAAGGAGCAAGGGAAACTAAGGAGTCACCATGTCTCACCTGGGGGCTCCCCACTTTGTGTATGGTGAATGTGACTTTATTGCCTGTATGTTTCATCCTCCTCCCAGTTCTCCATCATTCTGCCCAGCTCTTCTCTTTTGTGTATATGGGGGCATGTAGATATGGATGCAAGGATGTGTTTCCCTGAACCCAGGTTACCTCAAAACATCCTGAGAAATGGATATTTCTTACTCTTGGATATTTCCAACACTTACAAGTTTTAGAGTTCATGAGTTGGTGCTGGTTACCGAGTAAGAGGTATTTCCTACTACTATACCACTTTTTTTTTTTTTTTTTTTTTTTGCTTTTTGGCAGGCAATTAGGATTAAGTAACTTGCCCAAGGTCACATGGCTAGTTTTGTGTTAAGTGTCTGAGGCCAGATTTGAACTCAGGTCCTCCTGATTCTGGGGTTGGTGCTCTATTCACTGTGTTACCTAGCCACCCCTATTATACCACTTCTTAAAGGAGTTTTATTCTTGATATTATTTTTAAAGAAAGACATACACATATTATATTCAGTTTATTTACTGCTTTGTATTTGATTGAAAATAGGACTGGGACTTTTGATTCACTCTGATAAATTGTGATAAGTGGAATTAGAGACTTGTGAGCATACTTAGTAAGGATGGGATATGCCCCAAAGTCATACCAATAATATTGCATCTTTGTTGTTTGGAAATTAATTTGGAATTTCTGATTTTGGAGAGATCAATTAGCTCACCTTTCATTGGTTCATTGTTTCTGATTTTTTTTCTAGCTCAATATAAAAAGAACATTGTGTCCAAGCCTCATTAATTTCATTTTGGTCAGTTGGAACTATTCCTTCAATTCTCTTTCAAAAATTTTAGGTGCACTATGATATTCCCGATTCCTCACTGCTCCTGACAAGGAAGGCCTTCAAACCACAAAATTTTTTTCAATAACACTACTACTTTGGCATCAGTAAGATAATATCATTATTTATGAAGTATTACCTATATTTATTCAGCAGTTATATTGTCATAGGCATGATTATATTTATTTTTAAACTGAGGATTTTTTATTTGATCAGGGTGATAATAAAGCAAAGAGAAAAAGAAAAGAATATCAGTGAAACATGGTCCTAAACTCTGAGGGTACAAAACCAAGAAAACAATATGATTCATACTCTCAAGGAGATTACTTTCTAATACTTAGCTTAAATTCAAACCCCTCCCTACTAGATAAGCTTCTTGTGCTACCCAGGGTTATTCATTCCCCAGGTTGGGAAAACCATAGTCTAAGGGAGTCCAGAGGACCATAGAATCTAAACATGCCCTTAGAGTGATGAGCGGCAATTCGTCAAAATATCATCCAATTTGTGGTTACCACCATCAGGTAGACAGGGAAGTCCATCTTTGACAAGGGATAATTGGTACCAAGTAAAACAACTTTTCATCCATTGTGATGCTGCCTATAGGCAGAATATAAAAGCTGGTGTTGAGTGAATCCATTATAATAATGTGGCTGGATTGAGTATTTGGGAAGGAAGAAGAGGAAGGGGCCAAGTACAGTTACCTGGGAAGTTTTCTCTGTGTTTTTGTCTTTCCCTAGTCTCCCAATGAATCAGCTAATATTCCTTTGTCTACTGTGTGACACATGAGGCCATCTCTTTTAGGAGGCTATGCAGTGGTCTGGGACTTAATGAAGCCAGCACAATGTTATCCACAGATAGTAGCACCTAGAGAAACTCTCCATCTACATAGAATCTCTCTTCCATTTGGATTCTTCACTGGACAGCCTTCACAACATGAAAAACTTCTTTAGCAAGCATTTGGCTACCTGTCTTATGCCTTTCAAATTAGGTAGTTGCTAATTAATTTATGGGGCAGTTGGGTAGCAAAGCATATAGAGGGCTTGCTGGTCCTGGAGTCAAAAAGACTCATCTTAGTGTGTTCAAATCTGGCCTCAGACATTTTCTAGCTATGTGACCCTGGGAAAGTCACTTAACCCAGTTCACCTCAGTTTCATAAAAATGAGCTGGAGAAAGAAATAGTAAACCACTCGAATATGTTTGCCAAGAAAACCCCAAAAGGGGTCATGAACAGTAAGACATGACTGAAACAACTGAACAACAACAACTAATTTATGGAACAACATTTAATTTATGGAATTTATGAAATGGGGGCAGGAACAACTGGTGCTCTCCAGGAAAGACCAAGATGGCAGTGGGGAGTAATGCTTCAATTATATTTTAATAAGGTACAAAATAGGCAGGAGCAAATGTCATAGAAAGTATAGAGAAAAGTGAGACACAGAGGAAGATGGCATAGGGATGGGGTGGGGTATTAGAGAGAGGAAGGCAGCATCTGGAAAAGAATGGGGAGGAGGAAAATTACAAAGAGTAATTCACATAACTATGGATTAGAATTGGGAGCACTTGGGAGCATAGACGCAAATGGAGATGGAAGACTGCTGGGGATGGGTTAGGAGTTTGAGATATAATTTTCTAGGGTTTTTTGAGGGGGACAAACTCTTCTCTATGCCACTTGGGGTGTGTTCATTAACATATCCATGTCATCTCAAAATTATCAGCATCATTTGGTGATTTGTCAGTTTTATTGTGGATATCTGGAATTTATCTGAGATTAACAGAGCACAGAGCCATATGTCTCTGACAGCAAGGCCTAGGTGACTTCCCCTGATTTAGTGTGTAAATTTTGGTAAATATATGGTAGTTTTCAAATCATGCAATTTGGATCTTTGGGATGTTTTATACATGACTTCTAAGTTCTCCTTTTCAACCTTATTTCATGCTATTGTTACTTTATACTGGTTATAATCTTCCTATATTGACTAGATAGGGTAAGGGGTGGCCAGGGGAACCAGAACAATATACAGTTTTTAACACAATTTGTAAATTAAACAAGATAATATATTTGTAAGGCATTTAACATACTGTCTAGCACATAAGTAGAATAACTTAGTAAATTCTCCTTTCTTCCTTCTTCCCTTCCTCCCTCCCTTCTTCCTTCCCTTCCTTCCTTTCTGTCCTTCCTTCCCTCCCTCATTCACTCCCTTCCTTCCTTCCTTCCTTCCTTCCTTCCTTCCTTCCTTCCTTCCTTCCATAAATAGATAATAAACACAAAATAGAATCTCTTATTTAGGTTAATGAGGACAAATCTTTTCCAGATAAAAGACACACTTGTTTGAATTATATTTCTTAACATTTTTTTATTGTTTCACTTGTAAATAATGCTTGAAGGGAGAGAAACAAACAAACAGGGATGATTTCCTGTGTGCATACTGCTAAAGAAAGCCTCAATTAACTTCGAGTAGAAGGCATGAGACCCAAGCAGCACACTACATGTGGTGATCCTTGAGTACTAAGGAAACTGGAGTGATCAGAATGGGATCATTCCTTGGCGAGTCACGAAAAAGGTGTTTTAAAATTTTTTAATTTTAGTTAAGGATAAAATAGGCTACAAAGGGAAGAGCATGGTACTGGAAGTCAGGAATCTGGGCTATCAAGTGAGCTCCATTGCTGACTTGTTCTGTGACAACATATTGGTGCCTCATTTGTCTCAATTACAAAATGGGTAAAATGACACCCCTCCAACTTCCTCCCCACCCATGACTGACTTGTGAGAAATCATACATTCTAAATGCTTTCCATAATAGTTTTTGGGCTCAGAACATTCATAGTATTGACAGAGAAAGTCAGAGCAAGCAATGAGGCCAGTAAGAAAAGAAGTACAGCTAAATTGCACAGGCAGGATACCGCTGAGTGCCAACCTACCAAACCCCTTAAAGTCAGTGGTTCTCAATTTTCCTAATGTCTCAACCCTTTAATACAGTTCCTCATGTTGTAGTGACCCCCAACCATAAAAATATTTTTGTTGCTACTTCATAACTGTAATTTTGCTACTGTTATGAATCTATCTGATATGCAGGACGTATTTTTCATTGTTGCAAATTGAACATAACCCACGGGTTGAGAACCACTGCCTTAAGTGGTGGGAACAAGTAATCATGTAGTAATATCATATCCAATCCAGTCCAGTCAACTGAGTCACATCAATTAACTTGCTTCCTCAGTTTCTCTCCCATTTGGGGGTTGTCCACAAATAAAAGTAGAGAGAAATGGATCTTTCATTGCTAGTATTTGTAAGTCTGGTTTAAATGACACAATAGTACTTGGAGGAGGAAGAGAAAAAGTGACAGGTGGGACTTCATCATGCTAGAATGGGATGGCTTCAAGGCTGGATGTCCTAGGTCTCTTTCCCTTTGTGTCTTGGGGAGTGAGTGGGGTTTAGATGGTACTAGGAATGTTTGTCTGGGATAAGGGATCTGTGTGCCGGGTCTTGCTATTATTCAACTTTGGCTTTAGCTTGGGCATAGAACCCATTAAAAGAACTTAGCTATAATGAAACACAAGTTCAGTGAGGGTGTGAGAGTGTTAGATTGTCAGTGTGGTGACACCTACTCTGGAAGTAAAAATGAGAAGCTCAGCTAATGTGATTTAATAAAGAGCACTAGCTTAGATCTAATATTAATACGTCATTATCAATCATTCTGCACTGTTAGATAATATATGATCATGGTGTTGGTGGAAATTTGGGTCATGCCTTTTTCATGAACATCCCACAATCACCACTTAGGACAGGGGCCCAAGGCCAAGTCATCCTTGGTATAACCACACCTCTCAATCCCTGTGGTTCTTCCCCTGCAACTTACTGGATCATCTCATGTCCAGTGATACATTGCTCTTTCTACCATTCATTAGTTGTAAATAACTGATTCACACACAACTACTCAGCCTTCTCCATACCAAAGTCCATCTCCTTCACCAGCAATGGCCAGGCACCAACAACCTGCTTATTTCTCAGCACCCCTCAATACCCTTG
>CM053596.1:192809320-192856369 GCA_028646575.1 Pseudocheirus occidentalis | reverse complement strand
TCTCTAAGCCCCTTGAGGGCAAGGACTTTCTTTTTTTTTAAATTAATTGTATTTCTAGTGCTTAGTACAGTGCTTACTAAAGTACTTACTGTATAAAGAAAATATCCTTATTTTATTGTTGGTCCTTTCAAAAAAATTTCTTAGACCTTTAGGTGAATAAAAGCTACATGACTCTGCAGTGGTAAATCTTTTGCTGTCTATTTTAACTAATCCAAGAAATCGAAAGGGTATATATTATGGTTTGGGATAAAAAAAACAAACAAACAAAAAACAACACCCCAGAAACAAACTTTGTTCTAGGTAGAGTTAACAAAAATGGATTTTTGTATCATACAGGATAGGTAGGATAACTACCTTTTCTACCATTCATCAAGTCTGATCAAAATAGTGTGAGAATATTGTGTTCAACCTCAAAAAGATTAATTAGCACTAGCTAGAAGAGTGATATTTGGTTACCTGTTTTTTCCCATTTTTTCCCCTTTCCTGCGCAGTACTTTGGTTCTGATCTTCATTGTGTTTATTCCTAGTAGTTGGTGGGTGTGTCTCTCTTAAGTAGCTTTCGTAGTATGACATTTTTTCTTGTCCCTGGGGCTTTACATTTCTTTGGCTCTGTCTAAGATGTGTTTAGCCTGTAGTACTGTTTATGTGTTCTTTTGTGATGGAGATGGAGGAAGTTGGACTACTTTCTGGGTTGACCTTGAAGGCATGCCGTTTTTATTGGGCAAAAGAACAAACAATTGGACTTTACCCAGACTGGGCTGTGAAGGTGGCAGGTTTGCTTTTTGTTTGTGTGCTTGTTGGCTGTGTAAAGGGCGTGTAAAGACCCACACCAGGTTTCCTGCCGCCTGGTTTCTTAGTTGTGTAACTTTTCAGACGGTGTTGCATAGCTTCGCTTATTTTCTGATCTTTATTGCTCATAGATCAAGAAATGGAAGGACCTCAAAGGCAATCTTTTCTAAACTTCATCAGGTTTTCCTGACTCCAACTCCAATGTTCTCCCCTCTGATTGGAGGGTTGGAGGACAGAGTACCAAACTCTTCCTAATTCATTACTTCCTTTATAGAGGGTATGAACCAAACTCTCAGGTCATCCCAGTTTGTATCTGCTGCTCTGCCTGGTTTCAACTTCACAGAACAATATGCCCCTGCACCCCTGGGCTCCCCTGGCCCCCTCCCTTTTTTGGTGTGCTGTCTCTCTCTAAGCAACTCGAGGGCAGGGTCTTTCTTTTTTAAATAATGAGTTGTATTTCTAGTGCTTAGCACAGCGCCTAATACATAGTAGGTGCTTACTAAGTGTTTATTGGATTGGATTTGTGACCTAGCTACTTGAGCTTTTTGTTTTTTTAAACCTTCCTTTCAAACACTACCACTAACAAGATCCCAAACAAACAAAAAAGATTCAAGTCAAGTCCCTAAATATTGTTATATTTTTATCACTAATCAAAGGAATTCTCATTTGTTCTCAGTATATTTACCTACTTATACTTAATTTATTAAAATTGTTTGTTTTTTTCCCTATGTCCACATGTTCAAATCCTTATAACCTGTCTAAGCCCTACTTTTACTCTCATAAGCTAGATTTCCCTAAGAATTCTTCTTTTTGTATTCCATCTGCAAAATTTGATTAATATCATCACCTTTTTTATAGGGTTTTTGTGAGGAAAATGCTTTTTAAGGCTTAAGGAGCTTACATATTAACTAATTATAATAACATATCAATGAAATGAATGTATGTGCCTATACATACAAATATATATTAATTATGCATTATTATACCAGGACCATTTTCTGTAGTCTTAAAAGGTAGAGGAGAAGAATCAGAGGATCACATAGATTTAGAACTTGAAGGGTAGCTTTAGGGGTTATTTTATCCAACTCTTTATAGATGAGGAAACTAAGACCCAGGGATTCCCCATATATAGAAGTATTAAGTTCCTTAGTATGGATTCACACTAAGGCCCTCTGATGCCAAATCCAGGGCTTTCCCTACTATACCACACTGCCTCCCTCCTAATAGGAAGTTGGATACTCAAGACAACATGTTTCTGAGGAGCCCTTATTGGAAATGCCCTTACTACATTAAAACACATGCTAAAAAGATCAGAACGCAGACACTATGGTGAAATGGACAGCCTTATAATTCCAGCTTTGGACTTGAATAGTAGCAGTTTTTTTGTGCTTGATCTAAACTACCCCAGAACCAATCTAAACTCTATCATTTTTGATGGCTTGAAAAACCAGAATTCCCTTCCTCAGAGGCCCAAGTTAGATGATGATAGGGCAAAAAAAGACTGTGGTTAGCATCAAGCTTCATCTTAATCGTCTGTGTGGTAAGGGCATTTCCCTTTAAACAAGAATTACTTATAGACTCATCAGATCTTAGAGGGGGAAATTGCATTAGAAGCCCTTGAGTTCAACCTATGGTTTAATGAAGGAATTCTCCATTCTATACTCCTGATGGACATTCTTGCTGTTACTGGCACACAATATCCATCTCTTGATACCATGCGTTTTCTTTGGCTGTTGGCCATGCCTGGAATGCTTTCCCCTCTCACCTTCACCTCTTGGCTCTCTAACTTCAGCTCACATCCCACCTTCTGCAGGAGGCTTCTGCCAGACCTCTTGTCCCACCCCCAAATAATGACTTTCCTCTGAGATTATCTTCCATCTGTCTCCCTATCCCTGTCTCTGTCCCTGTCCTTGCCCCTCTCCCTCTCGCCCTCTCCCTTTCTCTCTCTCCTTCTCTCTTTCTTCATACACACACACACACACACACACACACACAAGTAATTATTTATATATTGTCTCCACCATTACACAACAAATTCCTTGAGAATAGGGAATATTTTTGCCTTTGTATCCTTAGCACTTTTCACCGCATCTGGCATATAATATATATGGGACTGGTAACTGATCACTGACTAGAATACTTTTAATGAAGAATTATATCCCTTCTCTTCAATTCTGTTCTTTAAGTCTAAGAACTTTCACAGATCTCTCAACTGTTCCTTATACTGCATGATTGCCAAATCCCTGTCATTCTGGGCATCCTTCTCTGACTGACTTCCTGTTTGTCAGTGGCCCTCTTACTGTGAGTCCCATTCTGATACTTGTAAATAGGAAGTATTGACCCCTAGGTGGGGTCTGGTCAGTGCCCAGCAGTATGGACAAAACTGTCACTATTTTTCTTATTCTCCTTACATGTTATGAGTCCATCTTCAGGTTATATGTGACTTTTTTGGTGAACCATTCATTCCTTGTAGCAGAATGAATGTGAGTCTGTAGGGACTTTTAGGCGAGCAAGCTGATCTAATATTTTACTGAACTATGAACCTTGAGGGATCATCAAGTTACAATATTCTGTTCGTGGCTCCTGGAGGTAAAGTCATCTATAAAAAAAGAAAGTAGGATTAAGGCTTGACTAGGTTATAAAACATTTAGCTGTACCTTATAGGATAGCTTCAGAAATGAGTATTTTTTTTTAGCACAGTCATTGGCAAACTCTCAAACATGAGATTTGCAACCAAACAAACTCCTTACTAGAAAGAAATGATCTATTCTAAATAAACTTTCAAAGAAAATTCAGAGGCTACAATAATGTTACTTTATTTTTTCTACATACCCTTGTCCTACTTTGCAGAGATGTTTTGAAGAGAAAATAGCATGCTAAGCTATGATCTACTTTGAAGGAAACACATTATATAAATGCAAGGTGTTACTGTTACTATATTTTTCTTTGCCTCTTTTTGGGTATTATAACTCTTATTCCTTCATTTTTGTGCATACATTTGCTGTATCTCATAATAATGTGTTTGCTTTCATTTTATAGTAAAAGAGTTAAAAACCTAAACTGGGGAATACTTTAAATTTTTTATACGATAACAAAAAATTGAACCAATCTGACTGGAAAAATGAGAGTAAATGGCAGTGCTAAAGAATAAAATCTTAACTATTTGAGACTGTGTCCCTAAAGCAGCTTTTCTATTTCATGTGGATTGAAAACAATAAAAAAAAACACATTTCTGGACTTGCAGCTTTTCAAAAAAGATAATCTGACTAGAAAACAACTACTTTTTTCTTCACTGGAGGTTACATTTGTTATTCTTTGTCCTTTGAACTTCAAGGAAACATTACATCCCCTCAAAAGTTGTTTTTTTTTTTTAAGAGCTCCATTAAGAAGCACTTGACTCTGCTTAAGACTGTAATTTTTTGAGAAGGGGCTAACCTGAACTGGCAGGAGAATTTTTTCCTCACTAGACTTCCCCCTTTCAGGGGAATCACAAGTTCAGGTTGGGTGCCTATTCTCTAGTCGGTCTATCATTTACCTAACATTGAGTCAGCCACCAGATATACATACCTTTGCCATAAGGATTTATATTTGAGTTGTTATAAAGAAATAGATTTGAACATAAGCAACAGGTAATGAAATTTTGGATAGAGATTTTCCAGGCAGGAATCAGGAATTAGCTGGATGGAGGCCAAGGCTGAGAATCAAAATCTGGATGCCTAAGTTCAAAGGTTTAACAAATACAAACTCAGAATCCTGGAACCTCTGAAACAGAAGGAAATGTCAGGGATCATTTGGTATATGTGAACAGGAATCTCATTTATGGTATCCCTGACAAATAGTGGTCCAGGCTCTGTTTCTGGACTTCTGGTAACAGAGAAATCATTACCATGGAAGTGGTCCATTTCCCTCTTGGTATAGAGCATTGGCATACTTTCCATTTAATTAGATGGGTGTTGACTAAGTGCCTGCTATATACAAAAGCTGCCTATTCTATACAATTTCAAGGCACTCAGCTCTGCAGGCAGTGGATGTCTATATAATGATAAAATATGATAACCTCTATCTTTAAGATATATGTACAAATAATTATAATGTTTTCCCCCCAAAATGCTAATTTCATAGGTTTTTCTTTCATAGTCTTTCTGTTGACACAGATTGTAGTCCCTTTGCAGTTTAGAAGAGCTTTGTGAGTTCCATGAACAACTTTCCTCATAAGGGGCAACACCAGTAACAACTGACAAAGGACCAGTGGTCTCGTTCAGCTTTGCAAACCAGCACTAACTTATGAGTCCAAAAAATGAAATAAATCAGGAAATGGTCTAATGAAAAATACAATATACTTCTCATTTTACCTTTAAAAAAATTTTTTTTTCCCTTGGGAAAATGGGGCAACTTAGAGCAAGTGTGCTTTAAGCAGTTTGTATTCGAATTCGTCTATAAACAAAAAAACCCCAAACTTTTGCAATATCAGACTTAAATTTTTTGATACATTTTACTAATGTCTTTTAATGAATCATCCCTTTGTTGAACAAAGCAGTACAATTATGGGAGAAAAAACATGATTTGATGACTGCCTCTGACAATATATGCTTAAATGTATTTTTCCTAGGAAAAAGTTATTCTTTTTTTGTGAATGAAAAATTATTTTAAGTCAAAGCATTTCCCTTTGGAACACATAGCCTTAGCCTGGTATCAGGAGAATATGAGAAGAGTAGTGGTAAATGAAATCAGGGTCAACTTATTATTTGACTGGATTGATAGAGATTTAATTTGTTGAGTAATTTTTGACAATCATTTATAAGGATCTACTACACAGAATACACAGGGTTATATATATTCCTAAATCATGATGATTTAAAAGGTTAAGATGACATAATAGTGACTCCATGTTTCCTTACCACAGTTTTGTGTTTTGTATTTATTTAAAATAAAGGAAGACACAGCCCTTCCCCTATGACTCCAGTATCTTTAAGATACATTCAGGAAATAAGCCAGCACTTAGGCATGTTGTTCATTCCCCAGTGTATCCAGTTTCTGTTCAACACAATCTTTCTTTAAGATCTCTCTTATACTTGTAATTATTTAGTATCTCCTTTTGGAAAAAGGACAAATAACATTGCTGTGATCTATGTGTGTTCTATGTAAGATGTCCCATCATGGTCTCATGATAATTCATCAACATATTGTTGGCACCTGGTAAGCAATAAGGAGGATCATCCTGATGCTAAAAATAAAAGAATCCCAAAATTAAAATAGTGCCGAGTAGTTTTCAACAAGATGCTCAGTGGATACTTGTATTGCTGTGCCCTTGTTAAATGGGTCAGTGGAAAGGAGAATCCTCAACAGAAGCAACCACAACTTCAGGGTCTTCATCTGACAAAACTGTAATGCTATAAATTAGACTGTAAAATAATAGAGTATCTATTTCAAGTAAGATGAAAATTCAGTGAGGTAGTCAACTGGCAAAGGTGGCCAGATTTTGTTTTGTAATTTGAATGTTCAAAATGGTATGGATAGAGAATCTCTTGTATTCCTTTCAAAGGAACTACTTTTAATTGAAAGTATCCCAGTAATGTGTTCATACTAAGTGAAAATAGTCCTGATGGCAAAATGGACATCAAAGTATTACTCTATAAGAAGGAAAATTAATGAGAATGAATGGACAGAATCCTGATGGGGACTTAGAATAAGGGGGAAATTTTGATGCTTTATATGGTGAAATTAATTTATTTTAATATAAGTAGTCACTAAAAACGTTTAGATGATTATATTGCTGGTCATTGTTAAGGTTTTAATAGAGAGTAGAGAATGGAATCGCTAGCATGAGTAAGCATTTATTAAGTACCTGTTGTATACTAGGCACTGTGCTGAGCATGGATAGGGATTGGATCTGTGATTTTGTTAGTATAGGGAACTTCCTTGTGAAGAAACTTCCTCTACATATGTAGGTCAACACCATCTCTGCAACTAATAGTTTTAGACAGTTGTCTAGGGTATCTAGAGGTTAATTGATAGACATATCCAGGGTCATATAGCTAGTATGTGTTAGAGGCAGGACTTGAACCCAGGTCTTTCTGGTTCTGAGGTTCTATCAGCTATATGTGGCAATATCTTTAAATTTTTAATAAAACATTTCTTCAAAAAGAAAAAGACTAGGCTCATGATAAACTTGGGTATGTAGAATTATTAGTATGTTTGCCATTGCATGAGTGAGTCATTTCATGATCTTGAAATTAATTGGAAGCAGATCTACTATAGCTCTATCAGTAACATATACCCCTGATATAAGTACATTTACTACTTATTCATATTTATAAAATACATACATATAGTAATCTACTAATAATTATGTGTATTGTAGAACATAAAATAAAAATTAGAAAAGAATTTAATAAAAATGAAAAGGTGTAGTTATGTTGGGAGATAAGGAAGCTGCAGGGAGCTTGGGATGTGATTCATTTTTCTACTCTCTATTAAGTTCAGCACATCCACTAAGACTCAAGCTAAGAGGTTGGGCCACCTTTTGGAAAATACTGTTCAAGACTCCAGGGAATAAATAAAAATCTAGTAAAATCTTCAAGATAACATGGGTACATGTAGTTTGTCAGACTTGGAAAAGGCTTTGCTACAGCTACCAGCAAACACAGTAATGTCCATGCTAGTCTAGGCCTAACCTAGTTTTCTGTTGAGGGCATGTTATGAATAGGCACTTTTTTAAAAATCTTCAGTTTAGTTGACATTTAAGAGCTTTTGATTCAGCTGTTTACACTTTGAGATATAACATTTTCATTTCCTACTTGTGAAGATAATTTAATTCAATTAAACAACTGTTTATTAAATGTTTATTGCATGAGGGACCACACGGTGCTGTAGATTGAGAGCATTCCTCAGAGGGAGGGAGGCTTGGATTCAAGTCCCATTTCTAATACACATACTGGATGTGTGACTCTTGCTGGGCTATCTAAACCCTTGGTGTGACAGGCAATTCCCTAAAGGTGCCCGTCAGCTTTGGTCGACGGAATTTCCTTACCAAGATGTTCCCTGTACCAGTGAAATCACAGGTCCAGTGTGCAAGGCACTGCCCTTCTTTTGACAGGGTACAAATGTCACTTTTGATAGAGCAAAATTACCCTAGCTTATTTTTTTAATGATTAGGGATTAATCTACACCATGCAAGCTCCTGTTGTTGTTACCTCAGTGTCTTCTGACCACATTCTGAAGTGCCACTGGAAAAGGCCCACAATGGACTTCAGCTATTCCTAGCTGAAGGTTATTTCAAATGCTGGGGAGGTGAGATCTCTACTTTTGAATATAGATTTTGGTGATTATCCAGTTGTATCAGCAAGCACCCTATCATACCCAGGATTTCTGCTAGCACAGATTCTTAGATCTGCTTTTCTAAAGGAAAGCAACTCAGAATGACTTTAATCAATCAAACATATCATTTACCTATTCAGGGAAAAAAAGTCAGCACCCTGAACTTCAGAGAATACAAGCAGAAGTTACAAGCAGACAAAGAAACAAATCAGCAGACAGGCTTCCAGCAGTCTGACCATTACATCCATACCTAGTCAGTTACCAGAGAGGGAATCACCAACATCTGGGTTTTCAAAGGTGGGGGGAGGGAGGGAGGAAGACTTCCCAGAGTGTCATCTGGCCAAATCACACAACTCTTTCCAAAGTGAGCCCCAAAGTAAAAACTCACATCAGGATTTATATAGCCTTCTCCTGGATCAGAGAATGTCACAACCCTCTTGACTCACTGCCCAATCACAAAGTAATAAGGCGGGGACATTCCTGAAGAAGTCTCCTGCCACAGGCTCCATGTGACCACATTCAGCCTATTAGGGGACAGAGTATATTTTCAAATTAGGGAAGGTTCTCAGAGTCACTTAAGCCTATCAAAGGGCCTAGGGGCAGGGAAGATCTTCAGATTCCCATTTTTATTCCAATAACACCAAACCATCCATCTCATTTTCAAAATTGACATCTAAAATGGTTAAGTGGTGTGCCCCAGTGTCATGCAGGTATGAAAGTAACAGAGCTGAGTTCTTATGTCCTTGGATTCCCAGAGTTGGGCTTCTTCTGCTACCCTGCATAATCTGTCTCTAGGAAGCCAGGCTATGGAGTTACAAGTCCAGGTGCACAGGACATTTCAAATCAGCATTTCAAATTCAGGCAGGCTGCAGGGAGGGAGGCATGATTACAGACATGGGTCAACAGATTAAGTCATAGTCAAGAGTTATAAAAAATATTATGATAGATCTCCTGGGAACCTTGTCTTTAGAGCATGATACTAAGGAGGCCAATACCTTTGCCAAGCTAACAGTTATTCAGATAAAACAGTTTGCAATTGTGCTAATATATCCTTTACCTTTCAACCCAGACCTGACACTATATAATTTAGTGCTATTTTTAGGATGTTAGAGAAACTGGGTAAAAGTATATAGATGCCTCTGGGCAAATTCAGTGCTCCTGTGGGTAAGTACCAGTATCTTGGCATAAGATACACACAAATTATTTAAATATAAGTAAGGAGAATGACAGGTAAAAGCACAGTTGCTGCAGTTCTCAGAATTGTTTCTATTTAATTCATAGGGAAATTGGCAAAAATTTCCTTTAAATAGACACTCTAATGCCTTCTCAAAAAGTTTTAAATTATGCACTCTGTTGGAAAACTTTGTTCAGAAGCTAGTTGCCAGGATTTGGAATGAGTTTTCAATAAGAAATAATGTAAGTTCCCAAGTTAGCATATAAAAGTCTACTTAGTTGAGTAAAAATAGTAGCTCACAATAATTCATGTGTATGTAGCACCTTCAGGTTTACAAATCACTTTCCTCACAAAGGTGTAAGTATTACAGGAATCATTATACTCATTTTATAGATGGGAAAAGTGAAACCTAGAGAGTATGTGACTTGCCTATGGTCCCAGAGTGTTATAAATTTAATTATAAATGTTACATGCAGGACTAGAATCTTTTTTTTTTTTTACTTCAAGGCTAATGTTTGATGTTTTTAAGGGGAAAATGTACTCAAGTTTCCAATTACCAACCTCTCCCAGCCACAGAAAGAAGGAAATAAACATCTCTTAAGTACCTACTATGTGCCCGACACTGTGTTAAGTGGTTTACAAGTATCTCATTTGATTCTCACCATAACCCTGGGAAATAGGTGTTACTATTTATCCCTATTTCACAGATGGCAAAACTGATTTGTCCAGATTCACACAACAAGTAATTTTGGGACTGTATTTGAATTTGGATTTCCCAGACTACAAGCCCAGTACTCTAGCTACTGCCTGTCTGCTTTCACTACTTGATTGCCTACAGCGGTACAGATGACTTGCAATTCTCATTGCTTTCCAGGTTGGGCAGTAGGCGCCCACTGACTCTGAGGTCCTGGTGGTGGAGTTACAGACAGAAGTAGGAATTCCAGAAGGGGAGAGGGCCATAGAGTTTGAGCTGGGAGGGACATCTAACCCAATGCCTTCATTTTATAGATGAGGAACATAAAACCCAGGGAGGTCATGATTTGTCCATGGACTCATGAGTAGTATGCATCAGAAATAGGATTTTAACCCAGGTCCTGACAGAGGGCAGTGATCTTTCCATAGTACCATGTTGCCTCTTGTACTCCTAACATGAATAGCCAAAGGAGGATGGTTTGAGATAAAGAAGCTGGAGTCCAGTGCTGTTGATGGCCTCCTTTGCTCTTCCTGTAACCCGGGAAGAATATAGGAACATACTTATGTAATTACCTTTCTTAGGTAGCACTGACACATTGAAATAGAGAAGAGAGTAAAGGGTAATCTCAAAGTGACTGTAGCAAGGAGAAACTGCTTTATTGTCTCTGGTCCATTGGCTGACATTACTGTTCTAAAATGACTATTTCTATGGTTGGGACATAAGCCTAGACAAGACTACCTATATCAGGAATTTCCTTTTTTATCTGTGGCATCAAGCCACATACCCAGTCTATTTTTCTCTGGTTTCCCATAATCATAGGGTCATAGATTGAAAGCCGGAAGGGACTAAAGGGGCCATTTGATCTATTTCCCTAATCAACAATATGAGAATTGTTAGACTTCAGTAAACTACGTAGATTCTATCTTATGACTCGATTCTGAATCTAGCTCAGTTCCCTTTCTATTAAGTCATGGGTCAAATCCAGTTTCTGTCATGTAGGAAAACTTTATTTAATTATGGGCATTTTGAGAAAACTTTATTGCATTCTTTGAACCTAGCCCTTTGTGCTTGGGAAGCTGGGTCACCTCTATTTACTTACTGCTTAGAGACCCTTCACAAAGGATCTGCATTATGCTTACTAGAAACTTAAATCTCAAGACTAATGCAAAGAGTTTTCTCACAGTTATATATCTCAAGCAACTCATATGTCTTATCTGAAAACTGGCCCTGTACCAGTTAATCAGTTGCAGTTTCTAGGTTTCTTTTATCGAATACAGACTCTTGGGGAGAGTGGAATACCTCTTTTTCTTATTTCATGGAATTGTTCTTGCTTGCTCTTGTCCCTCCTGACTCTCAAAACTCAATCATAGCCCCCTCCCAACTTGGAAAGTCCCTAACCTTTCCTCTCTAATTAGAAATCAAATTACCTAATCTTGTATCCTGATTTGTATCCTGTTAATTGTTTGCTTTTAATGCATAAAACTGTCTCCCTTGTATTGAGTGTCCAGTGCCAAAGCTGAGGAGGCCTGGTCCTCATTTGTTATGCAGTTGGCACACCCTACTTAATAAATAGGTATGCTCAAAAGCTTGAACCTTTAGTTCCTCACTTATTTTACCTTTCTCCCACCACAAGAAAACTGAGGTGCAGATATGTGTAAGGACTTGCCCAGTGCTTACAACTAGTATCAAGGTAGGATTTGAATGCAGGTTTTCCTTACTCCAAGTCCAGCGCCCTACATACTACCATGCCACCTCTCAGCTGAAGCAAGAGTTTCTATTTCAGTATAAGGGACAGATGATTAAAGATTAGCACGGACATTAAGCACAACTCTTTAATTCAAATTATGATCTAAGAATGAGCACTATAATTGTTTTCATTCCAGTGTTTTTTAAAAAAAAATACCATTAAGTGACCAGTAATGGGAAAATGTAGATATTGTAAACAGTGAATATACATGGAAAAAAGTAAGAAAGATTTCAGAAGACTCTTGACACACACTTGTGTGACATATGTAGAGTTGCTACAGTGAGGTCCCTATAGAACTATATTTATACCATGCTGTGCCAACTTTAGTTGGAGATGCCCATTATGTTTTCAAGTCACCATGCATTAGATTCATTAAATAATGACAATGATAATACTTACATTTACATGATACTTTAAGGTTTATAAAGCACTTTCTTTTCAGTGACTGTGGAGGATTGATAATGCAGTCACATGTACACCCTTTTGCAGCTGGGGAAACAGAATCAGAGAAGGGAAGTAACTTGTCTCAGATTACACAGAGCCAGGATTACAAACCAAGCCTGGCAATTTTTTTCCTCATATGATTCTGCCTTAAAAATATAATATCCTTTGGTTTTGTCTGGAAAGGCCTATCAGCTTCAGGAAGGACATATCAGACCCTACTTTCTGCAGGAGACTTCTCCTGATGATTTCAGCTGTAAATACCTTTTCCTCTTGGATTACCTCCTTTCTACCTTGTATGTATCTTAGATGTATTTACCTTTTGTCTCTCCCGCTAGAATATAGGCCTCTTGAGGGCAGGATGGTTTCCCTCCTTCTTTGTATCCCCAGCACATCCCTTAGTACAGTGTATAACACTGAGTAGGCACTTTAAAAAAGATTGTTGACTGACCACTTGCCTAACTGAACCTTTCTCGCTAATTCCTGAAGAAGAACTAATCATTTCTAGTTCACACTGTATAGGAATGGGCATAGAGAAGCTCTGCTTGTATTTTCTGGGGTAGAAAAAGTCTCTCATGTTTTTCGAGACTGAGAAATGGTGGGATGAAGGTTGTCTAAAATGTGGCATTTGGATTTGGCATGTGGATGTTTTGTTTTGTTTTTATTTCCCACTTAAATTTAAACCAACAAATATTTATTAATTTGAAAAACTAAATTTAGATACTAGTGCCTTTGTATCTATAGATTCAAGATTCTGTGGTTTTCATTCACTCATATATAATATTTATTTATTTATTGCTTTTTGGAGGGCAATTGGGGTTAAGTGACCTGCCCAAGGTCACACAGCTAGTTTTTTGTGTTAAGTGTCTGAGGCTGGATTTGAACTCAGGTACTCCTGACTCCAGGGCCGGTGCTCTATTCACTGCGCCACCTAGACGCCCCTTCAAATATTTATTAAATATATGATATGTATATATAACTGTGTTAAGTACAGAGAGCTGGATATTTGTGGTACTAATACTATTATGTGTTAGATCTGGATGGAACTTTAGAGCTTGTCTAGCCTAGCATTTCCTAACCATTAGTCATCAGCAAATTTTTACTAGCCTTAAATAATTTTATGGCCAAAGAGCTTATTTACAAACTAGAAACTTTGGGAAAAAAATATTCTCTTCCAGTGCAGAATAGTGGAAAGAGCTTTGAATTTGGAGCCAGAAAACTCTCAGGCTTGAATTCTACTTTATATCTACTTTTATTGTTGTTCAGTCATATCTGACTCTTTGTGACCCCACTTAGAATTTTTTTGGCAAAGAAATTAGAGTGGTTTACCATTTAATTCTCCAGCTCATTTTGTACATGAGGAAACTGAGGCAAACAGGGTTGCGACTTGCCGAGGGTCACACAGGTAGGAAGTGAGATCAGATTTGAACTCAGAAAGATGAGTCTTCCTGACTCTACTCTATCCACATGCCACATTACTCGAACAAATGTTTACCTCTCTGGACCCTGGTTCTCTCACTTGTAAAGTGATGTAAGACTTTCCTAAATTGGGAGTGGTAAGTAGAAGATGATATTCCACAGCCCAGACTCTTACCATTGTAAAGAAAGGCCAACCTCAGATTCAGTGACTCACTGATGGAGTTGGAACCATAATAAAAAGAGGTGTTGTTAATTGTGGAAGAACAAAGCTTTTGATAGTAGAACTTCATTCCTTCTTTTCCTTCTGAGGGAGAATTTCTCATGCCTTCCCTCAAAATAGCTGCTTTATTTTTCTGTAAAGGAGTAACGAGGAAGTAGAACAAAGGAGAATCAGTACATGAAAAGGAGCTAATATTCCAATGGGAGACAACATGTCAATAATGAAGTACATAGATAGAGGTATATACAAAGTACATAGAAGGCAGAGAGTAGGGGTTAAAAACAACTAGATATCTTTAAGTAAGGGATTTGAGTATCTGAGCATTCCTGAAGTCCCACTAGCTCTTTAAGGATCATAATTTTAAAAGGAAAACATTTCTCCCTTAAATCCACAATTGGTCTCATAGGCACTGTCTAGTCCAATACAGTATGTATTACTTGTATTATCTCTTGCCAGGAATTCACTCTCCAGGGAGTCCTTCCGCCTAGTTTTAGAGCTAGACTCTCATATCCTCCTTCATGTAAATAGGATGTGATACATAACTACTCAGGAGCATTCTTTGTGTGATCATTCCACTGAATAATCATAGTAGTGAAACAATATTGTGCTTCCTTTTGGGGTTTTTATTCTTGGCTTGAAAATAATGCTTGCTAAGTATGGAGGATATTTGGAATTTGGGTCCCATTATGCATCATACTTCTTTGGGGAAAAGGTTCAATTTCATTGATACCTATAAAAACATTTCCCCCCCCCAGAATTGAATATTTGAAGATTAGCCACTGGTCCCTTCTTGTCTTTCCTTTCAATTTCTGTAGAGGCTGAAGAAAGACTATTAATCATTACCTCTAAGTTAACTTTTGATTTATGTCTTTTAGGTATTATACTTATGGATTCATAGACTATTGATAAACATGACAGTAATTACATGTTAGGTCTCTTATGTTCTGCATTTAATAAATGCTTGTTGACTGAATATCTGATTGACTTTGGGGTATCTCAGCATTGTTTATACCTTTTTACCATTAAAAAAAATTTCCTTTGCATGTCTAAGAACAGCTGAATGATTCTTCCTCGATGGTGTGGTGGATAGAGTGCTGAGTCTTGGTGTCAGTCAGGAAAATATAAGTTCAAATCCAAGTTCAGACACTTACTGTGTGACCCTGAGCAAGTCACTTTACCTCTCTCTGCCTCAGTTTCCTCAACTATAAAACATACCTCCCAGGGTTGTGAGACTCAAATGAGATCATTTTTGTAAAGTGCTTAGCATAGTGCCTAGCCCAAAGTAGGCACTTAATAAATGTTTGTTGATTCTCCCTTTCCCTTCTCTTTTGGGGGCTGTCCAAATATCAAGCTAAACTCTGTACTGCCTGGAGAGATACTAAGTAAAGTTCTTCCTCCCACCCTCTGCAACAACCTCACCCTCACCACCCGGTGGTATTTTAGCTTCAAGAATCACATAATCTAGGTTAGATGACACCTCATTAGCCATTTAGTCAGTCTAAATCTCCTGCTACATCCCAAAGAAGTCATAATTATTCTGCCTTGGTTTGAAGACTTCCAATGATACCTCCTTAGGTAATTCATTTCATTTTTCTATTGTGAGAGAAAATATGCAAACAAGGATGCACAATTAAGATATATACAAGATATCTATCTATCTCTCTATCATCTCTCTAACTCTCTATCCATCTATCATCTATCTATCTCTGTCCATCCATCCATCCATCTATCCATCTATCTATCTATCTATCTATCTACATCTATATGTATGTGTGTATGTGTGTATATACACACACATATGTTGAGAATAATATTTACTTACCTACTTTATAGGTAGTTGTTAGAAAAGCATTTGGTAAAATGGAAAAAGCACTGAATTTGAAAACAGAGAACTTGGGTTTAAATATTGACTTTGCTTGCTCAACATCACACAGGTTGTCAGTGTGTTCCTAAGCTTCCTGAGCTTCAGTTTTCACACTTGAAAAATGGAAAAATTATCCTTGCTATATCCCAAACTAAACTCATTATTCTACCCTGACCTCCCACCCCCAAACCCTCCCACTCCTCCCACTGTCACTAGAGTTGTTGAGAATAACATCCTCCTCCTCATTACTGAGGCCAGGGGTGGGGAACCTGTGACCCAGGAGGTCACCAAATTGTTTGGGTTCAAACAAAGGATGGTACTTGAGGACTTAGAAGACCTTGAGGCCCCTGATAGGCTCCAAACCCAATTGTAACATCTCTTGCATGTGTCCCCAACTGCCCCTGCCCTGATTCAGACCCTCATCAGCCCATGCCTGGACTACTGCAATAGCTGGCTGGTTGGTCTGCCTGCCATAAGTCTTTTCCCACCATTGGCCATCCTTTAGACTCAGCTGAAGCCTGTCTTCTACAGGAGGCCCTTCCTGATCCCTTCTAACTCTAGAGTCTTCCTTCTGTTGATTATTTCCGATTGTTGTTTACATAGCTTGTTTCTCCTAATTTGTTTGCATTTTGTCTCCCCCGTAAAACTAGGAGCTCCCGTGAGCAGGGACTATCTTTTATCTTTTTTCTGCATCTTCAGTGCTTAGCAGAATGCTTGGCACATGGTAGGTTTTGGGGGGGCTAAATCCAGATAGCCTATAGAAAACCCTTAGCTGATATGTATATAATCCTTCAAGGTGTGCGATTATTTTCATCGCTGTTGTTTCCCTATTCCTTTTTCTGGACTTCATCTTCCTTGCCTGAGAAATGAGTGGAGATGATCCTATGACTTTTAAGTGCTTAAAAACTTTGAACTACTCTTAAGATATCAGGCACTGTGTGACAAATAGAAAGGAGACATAGAAGCAAGGTGTGAGAAACTTCCTTCCTCAAATGCTATCTCCCTTTGCCACCAGTGATAGATTCTGCCTCTTGCCTTCAGTGAGAATCGAATATTCTTGTTATTGGACATCAGAAACTAGAGTTCCATTGATAAAATGGGAATGATACTGCACAGTTCACAGGGCTTTTGTAAAGATAAAATCAGGTCATGTTTGTGAAAGTGCTTTTTGATTGTAAAGCACTAAATAAATGTAAGGCACCACTATTACTATTACTCAGATTGCCAGGAGTAGCCTTATATTAAAATCAAGTCAGTTGAGCATGGATATTTTTATAAACTTAAAAATAAAAATTGCTCCCACCAAATGTCCGAACCTTATCATTTGGGGAGGAGGGTATTTCAGTGCTTGTCCTTGATCTTTTTGCTGGGAAGCAGCTAAGTGGTAAAATGGATAGAATGATGGGTTTGAAGAACTGAGTTCACACCCTGCCTCGGGCACTTAGCAGCGTGACCTTGAGCAGTGGTCACTCACTTAACCTTCCTTAGCATCGGTTTCCTCATCTGAAGAAGGGGAATTATAATAGCATTTATTTCACACAGTTGTTTTGAGGATCAAACAAGATAGTATCTTGTACTATAATCACTGGTTTTTTCTTAAATACTCAAGTGTAGGTTTGGAAGTAGTTTTTGATTGGTTTAATTCAGAAAAAAATTAAACCATTTATCTTGATGGGCAGGTAGGTGGCTCAGTAGATAGAGCATCAGATTTGGAATCCAGAAGACTCTTCCTGAGTTCAAACCTAGCCTCAGACACTTACTAGCTTTGTGACCCTAGGCAAGTCATTTGACCCTGTTTGCCTCAGTTCCTCATCTATAAAATGAGCTGGAGATGAAAATGACAAACCACTCCAATATCTTTGCCAAGAAGACCCCAAAAGGAGTTATGAAGAATTGGACGTTACCGAAATGACTTAAAAACAAGAACAGCAACAGTGACACTTATCTCAATAGGTCCTGTCCTGCACTTAGACCCTCCTCTTCCTGTGTCTGGAATTTGGGCTCCTGGCCCTGGGACCCTGAGCTCTAATAGATGAACTTTCACCTTATATTGCCTGGACCCAGCCTACTACATCACCTTTTAGCCATCTCCAGACAATGCTACCTGTTTTCTGATCTTTCCCCTCCTTTCCAACTCTATCTCCCCTATTATCTGTTATCTTCCCTCGATAGAATATAAGTTCCTTAAGAGCAGTTAATGTTTTGCTTGCCTGTATTTTTATTCTCAGTGCTTAGCACAATGCCTGTGAATGCTTTTTAATTTATTCATAAGAAATGGTTTCCATCTTAAGTAAGGCATCACAAATCACAAAAATTGAGTCCACTGATACCTCTCTTGATGTGAGACTAGCCTAACAACAGAGTCACAATCTTAACCATAAATGTCAAGTTTCCTTTTCCCTTTCTTTTTGTCAATTTGCATTGTTTTCTCTTGTCTTCTCAATGTGAGGTAAATGGGATGATTGTCAAGTTTCTGGTCTGAATTGTGGTATTTCAATCGACTCCCATTTTTACTGGGAACTTCTCTGTATCCCTCTGGCTTTGATGATATAGACCCTTCCATCTCTTCCAAGAATAGCAATACCTCCTCTCAGGCCAGTGTGTTTGGCCAAAATACTTCACTACAATTAGTGAGAGGGTACAAGATACATGCAGGAAGGCCGCTGTGGATAATAGTACATGCAGTAGATATAGAATCTCTTTTAGGAGAAAACCCAATCTATCTGGCTACCTCAATCGGGACTCTTTCCATCCTGGGTCTTTCTGCCTCTCACTTCAATTCTTCAATAAACATTTGCCTACTACATGCCAGGCCCCATGCTCAGCACTGGGGATAGAAAGAAGAAAAAGACAATTCCTGCTCTCAGGAAGCTTATAATCAAATGGGAAGAAACAGCACACAAAAGGAAGTTGAAAAGGGTGCATGGAATGGAATAAATAGGTAGTACTCAGCCTGGGGCATGATCTACTGTGGAGGGGAAAGCAAGTATATTTGCTGATGGAAAATGAAGAGCTACATGGAAATGTCAGAGTCCTCCATAAAGAAAGATGTTGGGGTGAGTTTATTGCTCCAACCTGTAGCCCTCCAAGCCAAGGGAAAAGGCAACTGAGGGAGTTGAGAAGGTGAGTATCAAAACTGAGTCACTAAGCATGCTGAGATTCCAGGTGACCCACTTATCCTGAGGAAAATATGATGTTCCATGGAATGGAAACCAAGCAGATCCACTGTTAGAAAATGGAAAATTTCTCCTGGAGAAATGTGTATTCTCATTTTCGTAACATTTCCTGTCTTTATACCTTTTCTTGGGTATCTATGAGTTCTTCCCTCTTTTGAAAACAGCAGTTTGTACTGAACTAAATGCCTTTTTCATTATCTAAATGTCCATTGCCTTGAGCCTAGATGACTGAATTTCCCTTGAATCTATTCTCTTGCACCCAGAAACTTTAAATCTGTCTTGGAGAAGACAGAAGGGCCTTACTTCTCCCCCATTACCAATTCTGTATGAAACACAGACACAGACACAGACACACACATATGTATCTGTACGGCTCCCACTCTCATTTTCCCCAACAAATAAACCTTATAGGAACATCTCTTATCTATTTTTAGTAAGTACCTATGTATATATTTTTCTTTAAAGGACCTCTCACGTATTTGGACTGATAGAGTGTAACCCCTTTATTCACTTAAGGAGCCCTCTATTTATCCATGGATTGTACTCTAAATCTTCATTTGTCAGTTGATTACTTGGAACTAGGGGCACATTTTCCCATAGAAACAATGCTATAAATAGTGGTTAGGTTTCTAGACCAACTCACGAAATTCCATTTAACCTCAAATACAACTGAGCCAAAATAGTGATAGTGCTAGCCTGAATTCCGGGTGGTAGGGAGAGGGAACTATATGATTCAAAAGAAAGAAACAATTTCCTCTCCTTTTTCTGTGGTAAGGTCGGCCTTGGCAAAATTTTTAAATAAATAAATTTTAAGTTTGTCAGTTTCCCTTTCTGCACCTGTCTACCAGCTTTCCATATGCTCCTCTTCAAGCTCCTAAGTGACCTCATGGTAATATAGATAATGCCTCTACTTTAGAGGGTGGCACAGAGAAGGCTTGTGAGAGAAATAGCCTTAACCCCTTCCCAGGACTGAAGGAGGCAGGACATCTGTCTCTGCTCTGTGTATTGTTATGCTTTTGTGTCCCTAGAGAAGTGTGAAGGTTTCTTTCTCTAACAAGGGTTGGCCCATTAACCTACTAACCATCTGTTATTTTCCTAGCCAAGGCACTATGATTGGGACTCTTTCTCTATCCTTTCCCTTGTAGGGGAGAAGGGCTAATGGGGTTAGTAGGAGGGAGAAAACAATCAAGGATCTTAAACAAGTGGCTTTGGCCAGTTTCCTAGACAACTTTGAGGCCGATAAATTAGAGTGGGGGTTGGGTGCCAGATAAACCATGCCTGCCAAACCTGTCTCTGGCCAGACTCTATGTTATGTTAGGATAAACGCTGTCAACTTATTGTAAACTTAGTTTATTTTTGAAATTTCTCTTTTCTTAGCAGCCATACATACTATGACCTCCCTGTGTACCCTGTCAGTGCATGATTGACTGATCACCCATTTTTCCTCTAACATACATTATTTTGTCTGACATCAATAAATGGAATTAGTAGGCACAGGTTTGCCCTTAGTTCATTCTGGAAGCACTGATATATTGAAATATTGCCATTACTTGTGCTTTATGTGGTTCAGGTAGTTCTGGTGAAACTAGTTAATTTTCTTGACATGACTGTAGAATGTGATGTAGATGGAGTGGTAACAGAGTGGTCTCAGAGTGGTTAACAGGAATCATGTCACATCTACTTGGGTTCTGACCTTGATTTTATATCTATTCCATGGAGATTTTTTGCAGATGTATGAAAGCAAAGTAGGCTCTTGCTAGACAAGTAACTATTTTCTCTTTGGAGAGGGAGTTGAAAAAGATGATGATAAAAAAAGACCCTAACAATTGGCATTTGTTTTAGGTTTAAATTTAGTGTTTGCAGAGCAACAACAAAACGAGCAACCTTGTGAGGTTGTTAATATCCCTGTTTTACAGATGAGGAAACTGAGGGTCAGAGTGGCTACGTCACTTGTTCCTGTCAAGGACAGAATTTGAACTGAGGTCTTCTTTGACTCTCAGCTCTAGTACTCTTCACATTCTGCTAAATGGCTAAGTGGAGTAGAAGTTCATTGTTAACAATATAAACCCATTCTCTTTCCAATCATTTAGCAATTTGTTTAGTAGGATTCTGTTGAATGTGAATAGGTCATTCATTAGAAATGAAACATCACCCTTCTTGTTCAGTTAGTGTTCAGTATTTCTAAAATCATATTTTATTTAAACATTAAAGGTCAGATAGGATTGGGTTTGTCTCATACTAGAAGAAAGATGGCTACTTCTAATGCCAAGAAAAGGAAAGAAAAGGCTCCAAATTGTGCAGTTCCTTGCACGTAATGTTTCCTGTCCTGTATAGCCATTGAGCTAGGGTAAATGAACATCATATAATCTTTTTTTTCTTCTTTTTAATAATAAGGATTTATAATGCAAATGTCATTTAAAGCTGAAACAGACAGTCATGTTAAGCAGGTTCACCATTTACAGTAGCAATCGTCATCTAATCCCAGCTAGAGCTACTTTTAGCTCTTTCAAAAATTCATATTCCAAAGTCTCAGCCCCCCTCCTGCGTCACAGCAATTGGCCTACATACACAGAACATGCAGCAGCTCTTCTGAGATTTGGGGTGGCTGAAGAGAAATGCAATGGAAGAACATCTTTCTTGGGTTTTATTTCAATGTCTACTTATTCTCATGGATACAATGTATGCCTCCATCATCCCTCTACATGTATTATTTAAAGAGGAAGAAGGTAGAATGAGGTCTGGCACATGTTTCACCCTTCCTGCACTGAGGTCTCAGGGCATATTGTTACTAATAATTCATTTCCTATTCACTAATGCTATCTTATGAATGGTACAGTGCCTGTGCCTGAAGCAAGAAAGAAGCTACATAATTTAAGAACCAAGCAGAGTAAGGATTTCTCACTGCATAGGACTGGAGGCCACAGCACATACTGAAGATTCATTTATAGTTAAAATGAACTATTCTGGTGGTCAGGAAATACATTTGCAAAGTATGAATATAAATAGCTTAGTGTAAAGGATGTCAAAGGTTATACAGACCATCCTGAATGTGTCTGATTTCATTTAGCTCAGGAAGCAAGGTTGGGACTGCTTAGCATTTGGGTAGGAAGTTCCTCCAGAAACCTTGAAGCAGAGAACTGAGGATTCCTTGTGGGTAGAGTTCTGTAATTTTTTCTTTAGTGATCTGATATCAAATGCAAAAAGTAAAACTGACTCCTTGAAAGAGCAATCAACAGGAAAACTGCATTATTTTAAAATTTAGAATCTAAAAATAGCTAATTTCTTATTGACAATGTCAAGTATACTAGATATCTTAGATTGAAAGTGTCATGGCTCTGGGACTGAAATTGATGGGCTACCCTTTTTCACAAAGCTGATATTTTATTTAAGACACAACATTTGGTTTCTTGCTCTTAATGCAAAACAAAAACTGAATCAATTAGACTTGTTTGGTCTTATAATTAAATTCTAGGAACTCATGTTCCCATCATAGCTACTTTATTGCTGAAATGAATTGTGCCAGGAAGAATTCAAGCCTGGTTTGACATGATGGTAGCATAATTCCCTGTCTCTTCTCTAACATAGTACTAATGGAAAATTGGAGTTAAATAAAGTTTACAAGTTATTTTTCTGATGTTGGTGTTGGGGGGAATCTTCATCTGCATCTATTAATATGAAGAGATAGGAGAGAATCTTTATTACATATCAAATTATGGCTATTAAAAAGGAAATGAGGAGGCCGAGTAGAAGTAAGAAGCAGGGAATGACAGATAAAAAAAGGAAAGTGATTAATAGAACCTTTGAATAATCTTCAAAATAATTTTCAGTAAAATTCACCTGTAGTAGGTAACTACTTAGGACTGGGATCCCTAGCTTTTCTCAATCTCATGTACCATCAGCTCTTATTTGGAAAGGACATATAATAAATTATCTGTGCATGCAGTGTTGCTGACAGATGGTCACGCAGCCTCTGCTTGAATACCAAAAGTATTTATTTGTACCAAGTCAGATCTCTGAGCCAATAAAAGTTCAAACCAGCTCATTTCCCTACTATTAACAAAAATTGAAACGTGGCAGTTATTTTTTTAAAATAGCAGTTGTGGTTAAGAGGAAATTAACGTCCATGACCAGGAAAAGATAGCGTAAGAGAACACCTAGCTGATTTAAGTGACTTCAAGGCTCAAGACCACAGATGAAATACATTTCAGGGTTCTGAAAGAATTTTCAGATATTTTCACTAAATCAGTGTTTATAGGTGATCTTTGATAAATCGGGGAAAATGAGACCAAAAGACTGTTGAAAAAGTTAAAATACTAGCTTTCAGAAATAGTAACAAATGCAGATTCTGGAAACTGTAGATCCATCAGCTTGATTGCTAGAAAAGTTTAGAAATGATTATTAAATAGATGACTTATGAGTCTGGTGTAAGAATAGTAGTTCAAGACAATGTATCTTGGAAAGATGATGGAAAAAGAGTCACTCCATGTGATGGAAAACTCTATCTTGGTTGCCCTTTAGGAAAGAATTCCTGAGAAGAGGAAGATCCTACCATCTTCTCAACTGCCCCCTTGGAAGTATACCTGTGACTCTTTGCTCTTAGACATTTTGTAATGGATAGAGAGCTATTCTCAGAACCAGAAAGTCAAGACTTGTCTCTGACACCGTAAACTGCAGAGAGAGAGCCACTCTTCTGAGTGTTTCTTCCCAGAAATCATAGGTTTTTGTTCCCATCCTTATTACTTACTGATATTTAAAATGGCCATTGAGGGAACTCTGAGATATTAATAGTAGTTCTGCAATCTTTAAGTGACGTCAAGGAGATCATCTCTTCCCCTCTTCTCTGCCTGCATCTCTACTTGCTTCATCCTCTTCTGGCCACTTTGAGAGGTCCTGATATGGAAAAACAATACCAAAAAACCTTACAATCAAACTAGGTACTTGACTAATGAATTGTTGGCATCCTAACTTTTAAAGGAACAAGTAGCATTCAGACAACTGAGACTGAGCAAGAACATGTCTGTGAAGGAATTCTAGGCTTGATAGAACATGGGGTTCTTTTTTTCCTTGCAAAATCTCATTTTTATTTTCTTCAGGTAGTAAAGTCCTGGATGATGATTTTTAGCTATAAAATTTGACAATGAATGCTCCAAATATATAAATAATCTGAAAAACAGCTCAAACAAAATCTCTGCTTGATATGTTGTTTGAGGTTAAGTGGTTACTCAAGGAAACAGATATGAAAATCAGTAAATATTTCTAGTGCTAATGTGTAAAATGTTCATAAATGGTGTTAAATTGGGAAAAAAACTTAAAATATATTCATTTACCTTACCTACTATGTTTTTGTCTTGTCAACCAGGAATTTGTGTAATAAACATGTGCACATGTCTACTAAGGTAGAAAAAAGTAATTTTTACTGTTAGTAAATTCCTCTAAAATCATCCCATCCAAAATTTCTGGCAATTCTTATGATCATTACTTAGAGGACCTGGGTTCAAATCCTGCCTCTGATGCTTATTACCTGTGCGATCTTGGTCAACCCCTGGGTCTCGGTTCGTCATCTATAAAATTAGGGGGTTCAACTAGATGGCTTCTGTGGTCCCTTCTATCTCTAAATTCATGATGCATCAATGGAGTATCCCATGGTCTGGGAAATCTCAACTGAGTTGTTCTAGTCCACCTTTTGTGGGAAAGCTATTCAGAGCCTTTGCTTCAGAAACATTTGTAGGTTTAGGTGCTATCAGTGTGACACAAGGTGCCCCAAATTGATTCAGATTTTGTCAGGATAGGCTGGGATTACAGACTCCCCAGTAACTTAGACTAGAGCAATGAATTCATGCCAGCTAGGATAAAGAGAGTAAAATATCTTAAAATCCCTTTCCTCATTAAAAATTATAGGAATTCCTATTTCTATTTTTCTTCCTGACCTCACTTTGTTTTTCCAAGCCAGGGATATCCTCTCCACTGATTCATATCTCAGTCCCTCATAGAAGACAAACTTGCCTGACTTGTGGTTAAAAAAAAGTAAGCTCGATTAATGACCAGTTTACTGGTAATAGGACTGTTATCTCTTTGCTAGATAGAATTTAAAAGTTGTAGGGGACCTCGGAGGACATCCAGTCTAATCTATAACTAAAAGGAATCCCCACTGTTATATACTCAAGTACTCCAGTCTGTAAGCAGGAACCAGCAAACTCTTGAAGCAGCAGTTCTACTCCTTGATAGACATGCAGTCCAGTCCTAGTACCGTACTCAAAGCCTTTCCATTTTTTATCTCCATAACCTGCTCACAACTCAACATTTTATACGGCAGGTAGGTGGTGCAATGTATGGAGTGTTAGGCCTGCAGTCAAAGAGATCTAATTTCAAATCCTACCTCAGACACTTACTTATCAGTTATGTGAACTTGGGCATATCACTTAAGTATCTGCCTCAGTTTTCTCATTTTAAAAATGTGCATAATAGCATCTATCTCCCAGTATCATTCTGTGGATAAAATGGGATGATGTGAGGAAAGTGCTTTGCAAACCAGAGTGCTACATACATGCTAGCTATTATCATTGCCCAGTAATACAAATGTAGATGTAACAGAGTTTAGGGATGATGAAATTGCTATGAGTAATTTATGTGGGTATCTGATATATGCATTAATTAGCCACCACACTACATTACCCCTCCCCACTTCCTATTAACAACTCATTTCTGTAATAATCCTCTACCTAGGTTCTAAGACAATTAAAGGATCTAATATTTTATCATAACTTAATAGAAATGGGTGAATAGAAAAAAAATTTCTCTAATTAATCAATTAGCTCTGATCCCCTACCCTAGCTTAAAAGTAAATGAGTTAATCCAATTTCCCCCTAAGCTGCTGATTCTTCTTCTCCTTTTCCTCCTTTTTCTTTTCCTCTCCCTCTTATTCCTCTTTCTTCTTCTCCTTCTCCATCATCTTCATCAACATCTCCTCATTCTCCTCCTCTTTGTTTTCTTTCTCTTCCTTCTTCCTCTCACCTTTTATTTTTCTCAGGAAGACAGCTTAAGTCTCTTCTCTGGATGTTTTCTACACAAAATAGTGTAACTCAGCTTTCTCAAAATGTCTCTTCTGACTCTTTCTCCAATTGCGAGTAACTCTGTCTCATCAAGAGAGGATTTCCCTTAGTCCTTGCTGTTTATCCTTCACAAAGCTTTTCTCCAGCCATAACAGTTAATTCTCTTTAGAATGCCACACTCTAAGTCCTCAAGATCCTAGTCTCCCTCCTTTTTAAAGGATACAATAGCCATCCAAAGTGTTTTTGAGAGAGCTTACTTCAGCTAGTGTCACAGAGGTCTACAGCCCGGTTTTTGGTCCTTACAGAGATTTGTTTTGTCTGCTTGGTTTGCTGTAATCGCTCCATCTGAGATAGACAGGACTAGTAGAACTCCTGAACTCCATTCTCCCAAGGTAACACAGATATCACTCAACCAATCAAAAAGCACTTTTTCAGTTGTGTAGTGTTTTACTCTTGCTATAAAAGCAGTAGCTAATACATAGTGAAATATCTATAAAAGGAATGGTAATGAAATCGATAGCCAGCTTTGAAGTCAAGACTTAGGTTTAGGTCTTGTTTTGTCACATACTGTTATTGGGACTCTTGACAATTAGATAATTTTATTAATGATAACTAATATATATGTATCCCTTATGTACTAGCTTGTGCTATGTGTATGTATTTGATTCTCACAATAACTCTGGGGGGAGATGCTATTATTGCCCCCATTTTACAGATGAGGAAACTAAGGCCTCAAAAGGTTAAGTGACTTGGCCAAGGTTACCAGGTAGTAAGGATCTGAGGCCACATTTGAACTCAGGTCTTCCTGACTCTAAACCCAGGGATTTACCTACTGTTCCACCTACCAGCCAAATTTAGGCACTCAGTGTTATAGATAGCTCTCTAAGACTATAATTTATGGAGGTAATAGGGAGTTACTTGAGTTTATTCTGTGGGAGTGACATGGGCTATGCTTAGAGAAAATTACTTTGGCAGCCGAGTGGAGGATGAATTGTAATGGGAAGAGATTTGGGGTAGAGAGATCAAATGAGAAAGTTATTGCAATAATTCAGGAAAATTATGATAAGGGCCTTATCTTAGGTGGTAGTTTTGATGAGTGGAGAGAAGGGGACTTAAAATGAGATGATTATAAGAGGTGAGTCACTGGAAATACACCACACACACACACACACACACACACACACGAAGTTGGGTTGGAATCTAGGGTGCTTGTGTTGTTCTGGCTGCATTGTCATGACACACCTAATTGAAGAGTCTTCCTCACTCTTTCTTGTTTGCAGATTGCTTGGCTTTGTCTTTGAAGAGTGGCAGCAGTCTAGTTTAAATCAGTAGCAACTTCCTTTTGTTGGATTTCACCTTAAATTTTCTTTGAGTAATCACAGAGATCTTTTTGGGAATAAATCCTGGCAGGTGTTTTTTTAACCATTTGAAAATTCATAACTAGAATAAGAAGAAATTCAAGGCAGAAAAGCAGTGAGTGAGCATGCTGATGCAATGGAGATGGTTACCTCATGGTTACCACAGAAAAATTCAAGGATAAGTGTAGCTATCATGAGAATAGTAGGTACATCCCCCCCAAGAGGATGCTTCTCACTCCTTTGGGGGTTGGGAGAAAGTAGACCCAGGGGATGGATATCCCATGAACACGACCATAGCGAGAAGTCATTGTGGATGGTGGTGCCCACGCGGTGGTGCAGGCTGGTGCAGGAGTATGAAGTAAGACATAGGAAAGACTTTTACCTCAGAGTGGTATTCTACTCCCTGCATGTAGACAGTATGGTTTAAAGCCCTGTTTGCTTTATGCCAACTTTGACCAGGTAAAAGCACCTCTATATTGCTTCCTCCCTTCATGCATCATTGGTTTGTGATTGCCCTGCATATCTGCCTGCTGTTTATTAATTGGCATCACAGTAGGACCAAACATGGATCAAGATAACCCTTAACATTTTATTATTTTATATTGAAAAAAAGTATTTCTTTGCAAATGAAATTTATTGTCTTTAAGAAGCCTTCCCTAGCACTTATGGTTTTTCTTGTGGTTATGATCCTCGTGGCCATTTTATTACCTCCCTCCCCCCATTCCACTTATATTCTTAAATAAATGTGTTATTTAGAGGCAAGAGATGATCTAATTCATAAAAATTATGCCTCTGCTAGCTCTCTGAAGCTATGACTTCCAGTGCAGATCAGAGAAGTAAATGATATATTAATTGGCATTCTTGAGCATTTCTCCAGTCTACAGAAAATCACAATCTCTAATCCATTTTGCCTTTTAAAATTTATTTCTACTAAAACCTGACTTGTAGATTTTTATTAATGATTTTGAACATGAGTTTGGGGGAGGGCCAAGGTTTGTTGTTTGTTTTAATAGTATAGAAATATGAGATTCTTCTTCTTTTTTTTTTTTTGCTTGTAACAGAGCTGGGTTTTTCCAGTTCTGTTTGCTTGGAATAGGCTTTACAGCACAATTGTGACTGTTTTGATAAAGAATGGGGAAAACAATGAGACAGTGATGTATTGACTGTGAGTTGGATGGACACAATAGGAGGGTGGTGTTTCTCCCTCCTTATTTTTTATTTTATATTCTAGATGACAGAGCACAGGATTGTGACTCAGGATATTTAGGTTCCATTTTTGGTTATTCCACCTACTCTTTGTACAACCCTGTTAAAAATGTCATTTTGGGGGTTATCTCTGGTTTGCCACCTGTAAAATGAAGCAGTGGGAGGGTTGATGAATGCTTTCTACCCGAAACCATGGTAAGTAGAAGGATGTTGGTGGTAGTAGGATTGATAAAAGCAGTTAGTATACCTAAAATAATAATTTTTTTCTTATAATGAATTTGGAAGTTTTCATTTCGTTTGGATACTGGCAATAACTTGAGTTTTCCTTGAAAAAGAACCCCAAATTAGCATTTTGTCCTTTTTAAGGCTATTATCATTCCTGTATTTGTGTTCCATTATGAAACTGAGATTCTTGAAAAAATTACTAAGAGAGATTTGAAAATCTACCTCACTTCATTTTGGGAGAATTCAATTAAAATGTGGCATTCTTTTTTAAAAAATTGTGCTCTTCTGGGAAACCTATGATATTCAGGGAAACCTCTGTATTTCTTTATTTTTCTTCATTAAATTTTTTTTTTGCTTTGGCTTATATAGAATTAATGTATTATGACGTTGTTACTATTTCCTTCTTTTTCTTTAACTTTTTTCTCCACTTTGATATTTCTTTTGTTCTGTTTCTCATTCTCTTTCTCATGGCTTCTACTTCTTTAGAGAATCTCTCCAAAGATTCTTCATCATTTCAGCTCTTTTTCCTAATCTGTACTATGTGGTTTCTTATTTCTACATTGAGAGATCTAATTTCTGACCTAAATTCATAACTAATTTATCTTACTATTATTAGTCTTTTGAAACAGTCTAGAAATTCTTGATATTGTTCCATGATCTCTGGGGACGGTATAAAATATCTTGCATAAGCAATACATATTGGTTCATTTTCCTTCATATAATATTTGTTCAAAGTGCTTTGGTTTCTTTTCTTCTGTTATTCTTTGTTGGCTTATTTAACTGTTATTAAGTTTCTATCCAAGCGTTGTCTTTTGATCTTTGTGTCTTTTGACTATTCTCTTGCTTTGCTCTTTGTCCCATTCCTTTCCATTGAAACTACTGGGATGTCCCAAGCTATGGGTGTTAATGTTTTAGGTCCCTCCCTTGAATAACCTTCAGAAGGAGAAGACTGTCCTCAGCTCCTTTCCCAGTCCCCTTTCCATTAGCCTTATGTACTACTTCCCCTCCAGTCTGTGGCTCCAAGTACCCACTATTCATCATGGTATATTTTTAACCCAACTGAATTCCTCTTTCCCTTTGGCTCTTTATTTTCATGAGGCTGCACAGAATCGGCACCTGCTGCTTCTTGTGGATTGGTAGTAATTCATGGTGTTTGGGCAGAGTCACTACAGCTGGGAGTGATCCTATGATTAGCCCCTAAGTCAGAAGCCTGCAAATTTGCTTGTGCTTACTGTGTCTGGGTGCTGAATGAGCTCTAAGTATTAACTTTTTTTAGTGTTCATTCTTGGGGTTTTTAACATTCTTGCACATGTGTGTGCATGTGGTGTGTGTGTGTGTGTGTGTGTGTGTGTATGGTTTTCTATTTTTGTATCTTGTGGATCAACTATACTTAATTTATACTGGCATATAAAAGTTTTTTTAAAGGAAGTTGAAGTGGTTTTCAGAAAGTGATTACTCTTTATCTTCCTTGAAATTTGAGTTGATAGAAACAGTTAAATTTTTGCCTTCACAGATTCTGGTGACATGGTTGAATGTTGCTACCTTCTGTTAAAATATTGGTTTTTATTTCTTAAAAAAAGATTTCATCCTTTGAATTCTCTATAAACAAACAAAAAACTCAAGAGGACTCATTCTTTGTTCAACTTAAATTTTTAACATTGTACATGGGAACTTGAGCATTGCCATATGCTTTAGCTTGAATTTGCATGACTGTTTATAAGAGCTGAATATAAAATCACAGGGTTTAAAATTACTTTATTGGGTTTGCATTGGCAGGGAATGCACTGAAAGTGTTAAAATGACACTTATAACTTTCTATTTACATTCACGGTTAAGTTCCTACAATTCTTTGAGAGGGAAGAACACTTTCTATAATTAGTTGCTGCTGAAAGTTTATTTGCAGAAGTGTTTCAGTAAGTCTGTGGTAGGTTTTTGCTTTGTTTCCCTCATTTGTGTGCCACTTTTAAAAAACATATTTTGGGGGCACTTTTGTTTTTTACATCATCTACATTTATTTCCCAGTGCATCTCTCCTCTCCCTTACTTAGGGACATACCTTTTAACAAAGAAAAAAAATTAAAGAAAACAGTTCAGCGAAACTAACCTCCACATCAAAAAATAGTCTGCAATATTCCATCTTCACAACTGTCCACTTGGGTAAAAAACAAAAAAAAGGATGTACCTTCTCATATCTCTTTTTTGAATGAGGAAGAAAAAGAGATTCTGTAATTCTCTGGGGCTACTTTTCTTTAAAACGAATAGAAGTGGTTTGACACAGTGACTTTAGTCCAGGGTGTTCATAAAGGGAGAATTCACTCTTCCTACTGCTTACCATTCCTGGCTCCTGCAGTTGTTGTCAAGAAGCATTTATCATTGACAGGCCCAGAGAAGTGGGGACTTGATTAGTAATTACAACACACTGACAGATACATTAGTATACTCACTACATCTTTTTCTTTTCCCTTTGCTTGAAAAATGTCAAATCCCAATAAAACAGAAGCTTTCTAGGATATGGTGACTAGAAGTATAGTGGTTGTTGGTCATTTGTCTTTCAGTCATGTCCTAGTCTTTGTGACCCCATCTGGGGTTTTCTTGCAAAGATACTAGAGTGGTTGTCATGTCCTCCAACTAATTATAAAGATGAGGAAACTGAGGCAAGCAACATTATGTGACTTGTCCAAGTTCATATAGCTAGTAAGTATCTGAGACCAGATTTGAAATCAGGTCTCCAGGCTCTATCCATTGCATTACCTAGCTGCCAATACTATGGCATAAATCAGTGGTTCTCAACCTTCCTAATGCCACCACCCTTTAATACAGTTCCTCATGTTGTGGTGACTCCCAACCATAAAATTATTTTTGTTGCTACTTCATAACTGTAATTTTGCTACTGTTATGAAACATAATGTAAATATCTGATATGCAGGATGTATTTAAATTGAACATAACCCACAGGTTGAGAATTGCTCACATAAAAGGACAAAGTCAAGACTCAAAATCAGAAGATCTGAATTTCAGACTTGGTTCAGCACTTATTAGCGGTGTGGCAACAAAATCATTTAACTTTATTAAGCCTCATTTTCCTCATCCACAAAATGAAGATAAAAATACACATGCATTACTTACATGACAGTGCCATTGTGAAGAACATACTTATAGACCTGTAAAACTTCATAGACACACGAGCTATTGTTGTAATGTTATCATTTAAATTACAGAAACACGACACCTGGGAGTTGGAAGGGACTTCAGTAGCCATCTAGTCTAACTTGTGTATGAAAACATTCTTTATTTCAGCATACCTCACAAATGGTCATCCAGGTTCTGCCTGAAGATCTCCAAGGGAGAAGATGAGTCCATCATATCCTTCCTTAGGCAACTCCCTCCACTTTTGGACAGCTCCAATTGTTAGTTTTGGTGTTTTTTGTTTTTGATTCTCAAGTCTAAATTGCTTCATTGAAACTTCCACCAATTGCACCTGCTTCTGTCCTTTGTGCACAAATGGGCAATTATTTAATATTGATGTTACTTCATCAACACTAATCAGTCTATTTTAACACATATGCTCCTATATTAATTGATTTTTGATTAATTGATTTTGCATTTTCTTTATAGTTTGGTCTAATTTTGGTTAGTATAGTGATATTAAATTTCTAACAACACTGAGTTTAATAAACTCTCTGTAAGAGCACAGTAGATGATGTAGTGATATCTTATTTTTCTAGCATTGCTTTGGGGACAAGGAGTTCCCATGTAAGTAAGCTTTTCAGATAACTATAATCCTTTTAGGCATTGAAGTTTTAGTTTATTTCAACTATTTTTAGCATTTAAGGAATGGAATGATAGAATATTTTAAAATCTTCATGGAGAACATGGAACATAATTTAAACCTCTTGATGTCTCAAGGTCATCATGAGTTGTTGCATTGTACTAAAATACAGCGATACCCTCAGAGCCTATTGAAATGCATAGGGCTGCTTGCTGCTACATTAAATGAACCCTTTTATTGCATTGTTTAGTCATACAGTTATGTCTGACTCTGCTTGTGACCTCTTTTGGGGGTTTTCTTGGCAGATATACCAGAGTAATTTTGCCCTTTCCTTCTCCAGCTCATTTTATGATGAGAAAACTGAGGCAAACAGGGGTAAGTGACTTGCTTAGGGTCACAGAGCTAGCAAGTGTATGAGGCTGTATTTGAAGACAGGTCTTCCTGACTCCTGGCACAGCACTCTATCCAGTGTGCTGTCTAGCTTCCCTTTGTTTGCATTAGGCCCCACTAACAGCCATCTTAAATCTTTTCCCCTCCAAATCAGACAACTGTTTCTTTAATTCTTAGAATTCATGCTTCTTACTGTCCATTCCTTTGAAGTGTTTTTAACGTTCTATGATCTGCAAAGTTAAATCAGGGAATTATGGCTTCAGATCTGGAAGGGATCTTAGAGCCTCATTTTACAGATAAAGAAGCCAAGACTTAGGTTAAGTGACTCCTTCTCTGGTCACATACATTTTAAGTCTAAGATTATTTGAACTAGCTCTTGCTTCAGATGCAATACCTAATTCTCCATCCATGCAGCCCATCCCCCCAAGTTTTTCAGGAGAATATATGCTTTTTAAGGACTGAAGCTACTTTATTTTTGTTCAACACAAGTGTTTAATGTATGTTTATTTGAATTGTTCAAGTCACTTATGAAATAAGAGTCAAGAAGCCCTGAGATAGAACCTGAGTGCCTTTTCTATGCAAAGTCAGGAATCAGAGCTTTTGATTCTAGGTTCTGTGACAACTATTTCAGCCAGCTCAGAAAGCTTTCTTTTGTAAAAGGTCACTGTCAATTAGGGTCCAATCCTTAGAGTGTTAGTAAGTCTGCTTCTGGAGAGCATGGTTGCGGGACTTTCCCCTCAACATGTGCAGGTATCCTCTGTTTCTTGTTGACTTATTATATGATGATGAAAAGCCTAATATTGATTTCTCAGCCATAACTGAGAGTGCATACTGAAGGCTGGAACAAATGAAACATTATTTTCTTCCCAGTGGTTTTTGAGTGAGGAAGGAAAAGAAATGCTGTAAGCCTTTAGGTAGCAAAAGAAGAAGAAGAAAAAGTAGTGGTAGTAGTAGTAGTAATAGTAGTAGTAGCAGCAGCAGCAGCAGCAGCAGCAGCAGTAGTAGTAGTAGTAGTAGTAGCGGCAGCAGCAGCAGCAGCAGCAGCAGCAGCGATGGTGGTAGTGGTGGTGATTGTGGTGGCAGCAGCAGCAGCAGGAGCAACTTCCTGCTTTTTCCACTTGCCAGCCATGTGGTTATAAGAATCATAGTGCCCCTGCCTCTCTTCTTTCTTGATTCTTAAGTTAGAGACAGATCTGACTAGGTTATAACCTTGTGAACATGAAATGATTGAAAAAGGGCCACCATATAAATAAAATAATTTTTAAAAAAAGAAAAAGAAAAAGGGCCACCAGAGGTCCAGCAATTAGAGTTCATAGCAGAGATTGCCATTTGCCACCATAGTCAAGTCTGGTAAGAAGTCAGACCCGAGGAGTGACCTGGTTGTTCATTCTAGTGGTAGATTGACCTTGCCATCATGAACAATGTGATCTATAAACAAAGGAGCAACTCTTCCTTCCTCTTAAGTTTTTTTTGCCATTGACTTCCCTGCATTTCCTCAGTGGTTTTTCTTGAAAAATCATCATAACCCTTTTGTCAGTATCTGGATAATATTGCATTTGAGTGGCGTTGCTCAAAATGCACAAAGAAGGAATTATCTATGGTACTTTCTTAAACATCTTCAGAGGAGATTCCATGTCCCTCTTCTCTAGCATGGAGAAAAATCCTCCTTAGGATTTCTTCCTAAATTATTTTGAAAATATTTTTCACATTTTAAAAGAATCCTAAGGATAGATATTTGCAAATTTAAAAGGATTCCTATGTTTGAAGAAGGGTTGCACATGAATATTATTTTCCTGTTTGAAGATGTGAGTCAGTCTACCTTTGAAGTGACAAAATGGTCACTTGTGTACCTGGACAGTTTGCCTAGCTCAGGGTGATAATAAAAGAAGGGTGTATATATAAGCCTAGATTTGTCTGTAAGACTTTTAGACATTGACATCATCTCTCTTTTTAAAATAAGTCAAAAGAGTTTTTACCTAGGAAGAATAATGCAGAATCAGAATCAGACTTTTTAGATCAGAAGGATACCAGAAAGTACTCTCATATAGAAAATCTGGGAATCAAGAGACATGTTCTCTTGTACATACTTACTGCATTACTTTTGGCAAATCATTTTATTCCTTATGGGTCTCCATTTCCTCATCTGTATAATTAAGGAGTCAGTTAAGTGGCATATGAGACAGACTGAAAGACTTGGAGTTAGATTTGAGCTCTAGTCTTGCCTCAGACAACCTTGGGCAAGTCACCTAAATTTTCTGTGCCTCAGTTTCCTCATTTGTAAAGACTTGATGGCCTCTAACATCCCTTCCAGATCTAGATATATGACATTATGACTAGCCAAGTCTTCTCATAGCTCTGAAATTCTACTATCTTGTCTAACTTTGTCGTTTTATGGATGCTGAAATAGAATCATATAGAAATAATACCAGAACGTGATGGATATATGAAGATCGTGATGGGAATCATAGTTAAAATATGACTACAGATCATTGTAGTTTTTCCGGTTCAATTTCTATCTTTTCTTTGGCTATGTTAACATTAGATATTTTGCTGAACATACCTTTTTTTCTCACAGTTCCCAAATTGTTGGGGTGGGGTTTTTTTTTTTGCTTGTTTAACTGCCCTTTCTTCTTTAACTATAATTTCTCTCTTGACCACTAACAACAAAGTAAACATATCAGAAACACATTCTATCTATAAATGTACACACTACCCTTCTTTTCCTCATGGCTCAGGCTGTAGTCTAGACTCAGTCTCCTCCAGAGTTGAAAGGTCAGAGTCGTAAATATTTCTTTGACTGTTTCTTCCTTTTGAATGCAGTTTATTTTGGAGTTTTAAGCTTTTGAAGATGGGGAAAGTTTTTGTTAACTTTCTTTTAAGTTACTAGAAGCTACCCAAGATTACTTGTGGTCAGATTTGGACTTATAAATTGATTGAGATACTATTGTCACAACTGAGGAAATAACACAATATTTTTATCTTGAGTATTGTGATTTCTTTAGTTACAGATATGGTTAGAAAGCTTATTGGTGTGTGGCTATGTTGTTGCCCAGGAAGAAATTGCTCATGGTTATTCTGAGGGTCTATCTATATAGATGGAACTCATTTTGCCTAACAGTGCTCCTGAAGCTTTGAGTTTAAACCTAATTTTTGTAAATTGAATTTTAGTAAAAAAAAAAAAAAGTTCCATTGAAACTCTTGCTCAAAGGATCCCTGTAGTGGATTATTTTGTTATGTTAAGGATCCACTTATAATGTGAATAATTACTCCTTAATTTATCTGTTCTCCAAGTCTGGACTTTGACTTATTAATGTCTAGTGTATTAAGGCTTCCAGGGTCCTTGATAATCTAGTCTCACTCTACTTGGTTCCCAGCACTCTCTAATATTCTCTTTCAACTCCCAGGGACATTTTCAGCAGGGGTAAAGAGATTGGGGTCAATCCTATAGTACATCAACCTTCTCTCCATGTTCTTCCTCATTATATAAATATTAATGAATCTGGCTAAATGAATATCAAGGGAAATAGGAAACATTATACCTGAGCTGGGGAAAAGAAAGGGAATAACAAGGTGAAGTGAAGGTTTGCGAAGAGAAAGGAGGAATAATCAATGGACAAGATCTTAGGGAAGATGGGCAGTATGGAATCAAGGATAAGAGTAAAAGATTGACCTCAACAAGAAGAAAGGGCCACCTCTTCCACAGAAACCTCATAGAAAAGAAAGAGATTATTGAAGATATATGCCAGTTTTGTGATGGAATAGGGAACTCATGAGAAATGGCATCAGTACATAATGAAATAAAAAGGTGAGATCCTTTCAAGTGACATAGTTACCATCCTAATTCAAATACAGAGGGAAATGATACAAATATTTAAGAACAGCCATGTCCCAGTAGACAAGTGCTCAAAGATATGAACAGGCAATTCTTAAGTGAAGAAATGCATGTTCTCAACAACTATATGAAAAAATGTTCCACATTAGGAGTAGTAAAAGAAATGCAAATTAAAACAACTCTGAGGTGACATAGTAAGTGTCTGAGGCTGGATTTGAATACAGGTCTTCCTGACTCCAGGCCTAGCACTTGGTCTACTGCAACATCCATCTACCTCACATGAAGGATACCCCTCAAAAAAAATCTCTTTGACTTGTGACCATACCCAGGAAAGCCCTAGGAACCTTAGTAATTAACTGTTTCACTCTCCAAAGAGGGCTCTTCATTTACCTGCAAACATTCAGTCTAATAAAACAATAAGTATAGGATATATACTTATTTCCATCAAAAACATGGAAAAAACCTGAACTTATAGTCAAGAAAATATTTCTCTAACAGTGATCCATGTATTCTTTTTGACTTCTAGTGTGCAGTCCAGGGTCTCTAAGAGAGGAGATCTCTCTACGTCCAGCTGTTCAGATTTGTATGCCTCACAGAACCAGTACAGGAGGTCTGTGGATTTATGCCTACAACTCAAGGCTCTGTAATGCACTGTTTCTCTGTTCCATTTTCTGCCAGTTGTCTGATACTCTCTCTGTATGATTTTAAGCCATATTACCCTCATTTGGGTTCTATTTTCCTTGTCTCTTTCTGTTGATCTTTAATTTCCCTGGATTTTCTTTTCCTGCAATCCTTCCCATCCTTATTGGACCCCCCCCCCCTACACACACACAAGAAAGGAAGGGAAAGAAAAGGAAAGAACGAAAAAGGAGCCTTTCCCCCTTCCCTACCCCCCATAATATTAATAGTCAAGTAAAGCAAATTCCAGCATTGGTCATATATGTAGTGTTTTTAAACACATTTAAAAAAATTTGTGTGTAGCAAGATTTCCCCATGAGTCACAAGAAAACCCACTAAACTCTGTAAAGTTTTATTTTAGGATCCTCGTTGAGAATTAGTTCTTTGGATCTAAAGTTCATGCTTTTTCATTAAATTATGTGATATTAATACATTTGGCAACAGAATGTCTTGAAAAACAATTTGACCTCTTTGGGATACAGACCCACACAATGCCACTACTATGTCTGTATCCCAAAGAGATTTTTAAAAAAAGGAAAATTAAATACATGTTCAAAAGTATTCACAACAGCTCTTTTTGTGGAGGCAAGAATTGGAAATTGAGGAGATGCCCGTAATTGGGGAATGATTGAACAACTTGTGGTATATGATTGTGATGGAATATTATTGTACTATAAGAAATGATGAGGATGATGGTTTTAGGTAAATGTGGGAAGATATTTTTGAATTGATGCAGAAGAAAGCAATCAGAGCCAGAAGATCATTGCACACAGTTAAAGCAATATTGTAAAGATGATCAGCTATGAAAGACTTAGTTACTCTGGTCAGTAGTCTGGACAGTAGTCTAAGACCATCCCAAAGGACTCATGATGAAAAATGCTATTCACATTCAGAGAACTGATGAACTGAGGGAAAATCAAATTATCATTTTTTCATTTTCTTTATTTTTCTTGCTTTTTTTGCAGAATGGCTAATATGGAAATATATTTTGCACAATTTCATATATATAATTGATATCATATTGCATAATTTCTTAATGGATGGGGGAGGGACTGGAGGAAAGAATTTAGAAATCAAAAATTTTTTGAAGGAAGCTGAAAATAAATACATAACTTATTATATATACATATAATAATAATAATAATAATTAGAGAAAAACAATTTGAAAGGATCACTGGACCATTTAAAGAACCTTAGTCTTTTCCCCTACTGTAGATTACTCAGTATAGATTACAGTTTTAAAAAATTAAAATACTCTCATTTTTAGAATTTCTACATAAGGGATAGATACAATGCTCTATCATAGATATTTTTTAATTACATGAAAATTCTGTGTATTGTAATTTTTAATGTCAAAGTACCACAAGTATCATGGGGTTAAGGCAGGTGGCTGTATTGCTGTCATTCACTCCCTTTCACCCTATATATTTTTAATATTCCAAAGGAAAAGGCTTTTTAACTATTAAGCAAATACCATTCTCAACCAGAGTAAGGAAAACAAACAAATAAACAGAAAACAAGTATGCACAAGGCCATCTTGATTGGTTCTTTGTTTTTGGAATGTTCAGCACCAGATAGAGAACAAGTCTCCTGGTAGAAGAGGTTAGAAGATTAGAAGGAAAATGAAAGAGGAGGTATACGAAATATAGGCAAAACAAAACATGTTTGGGAGGGATAGTATTGTTCCAGTACAGTTTAGATAGCAGTATTAGCTACACTGGGAGGCCCTTGTTTCCTGGCTGTGGAAAGTAGCCTATGAGAAGCTTTGTTACTTTTGAAGCCTGCTTGGATCCTTGGCTCTAAAGAGTCAAAGCTTTTGACTCCCTTTACCTTGTGCCCTATCAATTGAATGCTGCTTTTTAAAAACAATAGATATGAAAAGTCACAAATCTTAAAACTTAATGGCAAGAAGATTTTTGTGGAAAAATTAGTTATTATGCAATAAGCATTATTCATTCAGAAATCACAAGTATTTTCTAAGCGAAGATATTGATCTTCTTTTAAAAACTAGGGAAGGTAAATCTCTGTTTCAGGGGAAATCCAAATTGACATATAAAATCCATTGTAGAGCTGGAAATATAACACCAAAGTCTACTCCCATGTTATTTAATGGGCTATAATTATGGGACAAAATAGGAACTTAGTACATGAAAGGAGCTTTCTGACAAGGAAGTTAGGTTTATTATAATGGTCATGCAACCAAATCACAAATTTAGAATGTCAGAAACTGTGGAAGAACAATGAAATTAAAATAGGTACATTCAACAAAACCGCCAACTTCAGGAAATTCTCAGGATTCATAAAGTTGGGGGAAAGCCAGTTTAGGGAGGGCTAGAAGAATATTAATGTACAGTGTGAAAAACATACAGCTTTTATTCAGGTTCATCTTCCCATTTTATTAAAACACCAATACAGCTAAAGAATCAGAATGTGAAGGTATGAGTATTTTCCTGTAAGTTTTCTCTAAACCTTGGTACTTAACATTGCTAACAAGGTAATTTAGGAAATTTACTGGTCTACATTTGCTGCTGGGAGGGTTGGGGGTGAGATTATAAAATAAATGAACCTCTGTGTCTAGGGGTTTCACAGTAGGGGATTTAAATCCAGGATTAGAATGCAGAGAGAATTAACTCAAGATCTTATTGCCAAGGTAAACCACTTAAATTGCCTAAATGACCTCTTGTTTCCTTGTCTATTCTTACTCCAGTTTTAGGTCCTTTTGCTGTGAAATCTATTAACATAAAGGGTCGTTATTTATTTGTGTTTGTTATTTGACCCAACTCAGCTGCCAGCTGTGAGAGTACAGCTGCTAAGTTTGCCATCATTTTGAAGATAAAGGGAAGGCACTTTCTTCCCCCTGGGAAGGCAGCTTGGTATGGTTCATAGGAAGACCTAGCTTCAGATCTAGCCTATGACTATGACCATGGGCAAGTCAGCACTGTGCCTAACAAATAAATATTTATTAGCTGACTGACAAGTGCTTTGTGTGTCTGTTTTGTTCTGTAAAACAAAGATGATGACAATTGTCCTTACCTTGGAATTATCATCAAATTCAAATGAAATGATGTATAAGTTTTAAAGTGTACTTTGATCACCATCATATATTCCTACCTACCCACTTCTTGAATGGTTGCTTGATTTGTTACTTATATAGTAGAGACTTTTCTTGTCATCCATGAGGACTAATTTAATTTACTTAGGAGCTGGAACTGTGAATATGGAAGCAATCTCAGCTTCTGACTTCTTGAGCTCCATGAGTCATCTTCACACTTCTAAGCCAACAGGAAGGAGAGCCCTGAAGCTGGGGATTCTCCTTTAGTGTATTTGGGCAGTTCCTGTTCAGCAGTCAACTAAATGAGTCCTCATGGCAAACTGGAAGGGTCCCATCCATCATGCATCCCCAATTCATATATTTATTTGATTGTGACCTGTATGTCAGAACCTAGATTCTCTTTGTGTGTGAAGCTCTTGAGGGCTCTATTTATTATTGAAACAAATGTGGTACGATGCATCACCCCTGCAAAGAACTGAGCTGATCCTTGTCTCTGCTTTGACTCCATTGTACTTTTTAAAAAGTGTAAAGAAAACACGCCTCTCCCCCTAAAGTTCCTGTCCTATCAAGGAGTTTCTCTAATTTTCCTAAAATCTATATTAATATCCCCACCCCTTCCCAAGTGTATGTTTGAAGGAGCAGAAAGGTTATGGAGAATAGGTAAAAACTTCCAATCAGGAAGGAAGGATGTATTAAATTTAAGAGAAGGACTAAATAATGCCCAACTTAAAAAAGGAAAATAATAATACAGCTAATTCCTCTCTCCTCCATCCTCAATTAGCTTGTGCTTACTTTGTATGTATTTTGTTTTTAACTTCTGTGTCTTCTTGTCCTTTCCCCATAGAGAATTAGCTCCTTGAGGGCAGAGATGCTTCATTTTTTTTTAATATTTGCGATACTAGCATAGTGCTTGGACACTTAAATTCTTGCTTGTTTGAAAAGAAGAAAAATATTTAAGTGACCTTTCTCCCTGGGGAGGGGGTAGAGAGATTTGTAGTGCTCCTAAAGGCATTAAATGCTTGTTCCTTTGTTTCTCCCATAGCAGAGGTAGGGTGTTTGGGTAAACGGAGTATGTATGTAATGACTCGGGGGACTCATAAATCCTTGATCTGGACTGTATGGTAGAGTCCTGTAATGTGTGTGCTTTTGGGGATACCATCCCTGATAAAGTTGAATGGAAAGCTATGATTGTATTGAAAATATAGAGTATAGGAAATAAGGATATTATAAAAGGAGGCAGAGCAGTCAACATTTATACAAGTTGTAAACTGTACAGTGACAAGGGACAGACTTGTTTCTACTTTCTTGGGCTAAGATCTTAGGAAGAATATTTACCCTGCTTTTCTCAGGCAGTGGGGAACAGTAGTATTTGCTCCCTGACCTCTCAAGAGGATTTTGAAAAAATCAAGACTAATTGTAAAGCAGTAAGACTATTTGGAAGAAAAGTGCTATTTAAATCTGAATGGTTAATTTGGTTATTTTAAGCTTTAGTGGGAGTTCTCTGCCAAATAAAAAGGAAAAATGGGTGCAGCTTGGAATCAGGCTATAATAAGAATAGAATCTGTTTGTATGATAATTGCCCAGAAAATTTCTTGCTGTTGCTTACTGTTAAAACATAAATATTGGAGAACTGCAATCATTATCTATATGTAACTGTCTGGGGCAAAGCATAATTCAAACAATGTTTCAAATTGGTTTCAATACTAGTGTGTTATATGGTGACAAAAGTCACAGTTATAATGATACCCTGTCCTTAGGGGGCTTGCAGTATTTTTAGGGACTCAGGACATAATAAAAAGATGAGAAAGAAAGAAATATCAGAGTAATGTGAACTAAAAGAAATGCTAGCTATTTTTTCAGAAGTTTTAGAGAATTATTTTAAGCATTTCTCTGAGAATTATGTTATTATGGAAAGAACCTCTGAACCTGAAAAGTCCTGTAACTAAGAATTTTTGTACCTGGGACAAACACTGAACCACACTCAAACCAGTGAGCGCAAAAGGCCCCTTCAGTTAGGTTGGTGGAGGTGGGGATGGACGTGGAGGCCTGAGGATAGCATGATGTAGCTGATGGGGAGGCTATTTAAATCTATCCCATATACCTTCACTGCTCTGAATTATTCTTGATAGGTAGCTGCTCAGGTTAGTTGGTTTGTTTTTTTTCATATTTGGAATTCAAAAAACCCAATTGCCCCCAGGAATAGGGATAGAGTGGTAACTTTTTATTTTATTTTATTTTTTTTAGTGAACAAACAGATGCTTTCAGAGATAGGAATAAATGAGAGCATGAAGGTGACTTACATCCCAAACCCTCAACCTATCACATTAGAACTGAAAGGGACCTTAGACATTATCTAGTCAAGCTCTTAAATTTTACAAAAGAGAAAACTGAGGCTCTAGAGAGGGTAAAGTGACTTATCCAAGGTCACTTAGTATGCTTTGTTAGTAACAGAAAGAATTCTAGAGAGCCCAATTCTCTTTACTGTCAGTCAAATGTCCTTTCATCCACAGTATTGAAATTTGGTCTTCCATGGAGATACTGGTCAACCAAACCCTCCAAGAAGGGCAGTCCTTGGTCTTGACAATCATCAAAACTAGGAGGAGTTTGCCTCAATACTTCTAGGTGCTCCACTCACCTGAAACTTGTCCTATTTACCCTCACTTCTCTAAAGCAGCTTGGGAATACAAAGCTTTGAGGGAAAGAAAAATATTGTGGATGGGGAGATGGGAGCAGAAGTGTTCTCAGGGAAGCATGGCCATCCATCAAAAGGTTAGGGGCTGGATCCTTATCTCCTCTGGCTTCACTTGAAGTAAAGGCTGACAACAATGTTGAGGTAGTAGAGAATACTTAAATCTGGGAAAGCATTTTCCTCTCCCTAATAAAGCCTAGACCCTGCAGAGACCTGGTGTTCTTAAAGTGCTTCCCCCATGTGCCTTGAAGGACGCTGCTGCCTTTCCTAGGCTACAAGGCTCAGAAAAGTATGAGAAGCAAAAGCAAGCAAGTGTTGGGGGAGTTGATTTTACTAGGATGGGGTAAGCAGAGGGGTCTACGTAAAGACATGGTCCTCTATCATAAGTATAGGTACCATTTTCCTTTCCATTCTCCTTTGTCTCTGACTCTGAGGGTCTTCCTCTATGCAGGTCATTTGTGGGTGGGGCTCTGCTACTAGTCCTCAGGCAGCAAGATGTGCTTGGAAACAACCCTTGGGTCATTTCTATTGAAGCCCAGGGGACAAGTTCCTAAGGGCTAAGATTCCACCTACTTTTCAGTGCTTAGGCCTGGCCAGAGCTTGTCTAAGGAGCTACTTGAGAGAATCAAACTGCTCACCACCTACTCTTCCCTGCTGTAACTCTACCAGATCCCAACAAGACCCTCAACTCTGCTACATCACCAAGCCCTGATCTATCACTAGGTCAGTTCCTGGTTCTTCCTTAGAGGAATATATTTACTTGCCAGTGGTCTTTGAACTCTTCCACTCTAGGAGAAATGTCGTACCCTTGTCAACTGTCTACCCTAGGGCAAAGTCCTCATTATTCCCTCTTAGTTATAATTCTCTTTTAAATTGGAGTCAAAACTGAGGTTAAAATGCTATTTTTGCCACATACTACCTGCATGACTTTGGACTATTAATTCACTTTTAAGCTTCAGTTTCTTTATCTAGAAAATGATATTGTTAGAATTAGTGGTCTTGAAGGTCCCTTATGACTGAGAAACCTAATCTTCTACAAATGCTGAAAACAGAAATGTTGTGTCTATTATGAGGGAATTAGACTTTATCCAATCCATTTTGTAGTAAGTAGTTTGATATAATTGTCTGGTTCATAGGAACAGAGTTCTAGAGCTGAAAAATGACCCCAGGACTGTCTAATTTACCATCTCATTTCAGAGATGAGCCCAGAAGCCAAGATTTGTTGAAGAAGGCCATACAGATAGGTCTAAAATGCTGATTGATACACAGGACACTCCTTTATGTAAGCCACCATTAATGTTGGTCCAAAGAGACTTAATTCTATTTAGAGAAGATCTGATGTGAGGTTGGAGTGGTGTTTAATATTGAGTTCTAGATTGCCAGTATTTTATTATAGTCTTGAGTAGACTGAAATGACCCAGTAATGTTAAGTACTTCCACAGCAACAGCATGGGAGTAGAGCTGTTCTGTCCAGAGCCTAAGAGATATTGAATGTTCATACATTTGTGGAAATAGTGAATTTATAAATGGTTTCATGACTGGAATGTTACAAAACAAAACATTCCCTAAACTGACATCAGCAAGCAGACAGTATAGCAGCAGGGTTACTCCGTCCTTCCAGGTATTTAAAGGCACTGATGTTGGATTTTATCTAAAACAAATTGTGATTTTTTCCCCCCTCCCCACTGTTTAATAATTTGCCTTTGAGTAAGTGTTCCAGCACCAGTGGGCACATCCCCTCTCTAGACAGAACCTTGCCCAGTTGGCTAACCGATTAGGTGTTTGCTTCACATGTGGAATGGTTGCTTTCCTTTCTTAGGAATATGAGAATTGAATAGTTTATTGACATCTCAATTCACCAGAACCTCAGGAAGATCAGATTGAGAGTTTTAAGTCTTCCAAGAGTCACCTGTGCAATTCATGCTGCCATGCAAGCCTTGTGAAGAGGCAATTGGAATAAATGGATTTCTGGGGATTGTCCCTTATCTAATTATGATCTTACTAGAAATATTCACAGGACTTTTTCTCTGAATCTCTAACATGTCTGATCCAAGTCATCTCTGTGGGGTTTTTTTTCCTTTGTAGTCAGTGCCTGGTTCTCTTTTAGAAAGATTTGGTGAAAATAATGTATTCATTTTCAAATGATACAAACATTATTCATATACAAACTTTGGTTATTTGTGGCAATAAGAGAGTTCATCAAGTAGTGATTCAGAAGTACTTATAAAAGACAAGCTAAGGTCTCTCAGCTTCAAAGATATGAGAGTCAAGGTTAAGACTGAAATACACTGTAATACATGTTCCATACAGCTTATCTAAACCTTTCCAGAGCATAATATTTTTGTCCCCAAAATCTTCTAAACTTCTGGATTTATCTAGATTCTGGAGAATATATTTGATGAGAATATGCTCAGAATATGCCAGAATGAAAACTGGCTACAAAAATCGCAATTTGGCTGCCTTTTTTCCTTTTGGTGTGGCTGCTGGTGAATAGATTACCCAGACTTTGGAAAGACTGAACTTTGATGGAGTCATTACTTAGTCCTTGGCAGGGTTCTTTCTGCATGGCCCATGTCATACAATTCTTTTTATTTAGCCTTATGTCAGTTGCTTATATAACCCTGATGTCAAAGCATCCTTCCTGGAATGAGGATCTGGGTAAAATTTTCTTGGTGCCTTTCACAAAGTCTTTCTGCCTCATGTCCCTAGCCAAAGAAACCCTTGGAACTTGGTGTTCTGCTTTGTTTTCTCTTAAAACATAAAAACAAATGTTTGTATTTCACATTCCTCCAAAATATACTGATGGTTCAATCTTGAGACCATATTTTATTTTAAATATTTTTGAGGTGATATTTTTTTTATATCTGAGTTTTCTGGGAATTATTATTTCATGCCCCAAATTGGCATTTTTCCTTCTTGACTTAAAGAGTTAACCTTGTTATTAGATCCATTATTAGTAAGGAATAAATCAATCAGTCATATTAAAATGAGGTTTGTTTTTTCCTTTTAAGGAAATTATATTTTTGATGGGTACAGCACATTCATTCTAAAGGTTTCACTTTCATCAGAAACTGGGGCCTCAAGATGACTTATGAATGTTGTTCAGTTATTACATACAACAAATGCACTACTATTACTCTAGTACAGTGGTTCTCGACCTTCCTAATGCCGTGACCCTTTAATACTCATATGTGGGCGTATCTGCATGTGGGCGGACCTGCCTGGAGACAGATAGAGGAGCCCTGTCTGGGTTCCTAAGACCATTGGAAATATGTGATTTCTGATGGTTTTAGGTGACCCCTGTGACCCCTATGACAGGATCATTTGACCCCCAAAGGGGTCACGACCCACAGGTTCAGAACTGCTGTGATAATTGTCTGGTGTTACAGTTTCTGAAAATGTATTAAGCCCAGGGAATTGTGACTATGCAATGTGATACGTTTTATTACAGACAAATCATATTCAATAGTACTGGTAACTGTTCTCATGGCCTCTGAGGGTTTTGGGGTCTTCAAAAATTTGTCCTGTTTCCTCCACCTTGATTATGACTCTAGCAAAGGTGACTGGAGAAAATTTGATGCTGCACTGCTTCCTGTCACTTTGGCAAAAGCTTAAACTTGTTCTAGTTACTTCTGGTATAATCATAACTAGGATAACGGGGCGGAGCCAAGATGGCGGCATAGAAGCAGGAAGGTCCTGCAGCTCCCACACCGCCACCCTACACACCCATAAAATTATGATCCCAGACAAAGTCTAGGACTCTCAGACTCACAAAAATACAGAGAACACATCTCTCGCTGAAGGCAGCTCGGCAGCAGGGACACATCGTGGAGGCGGGGGGACAGGGCCAGGCCCGGGGTGGTGGGAAGGAGCCAGGCTGAGCTGAGCCGAGACGTACCACAGCCAGTCTTCAGAGGTTCTACAGCCTCCAGCATCTCCACATTTGCCAAGGCGTGAGGAA
>CM053596.1:192767005-192808820 GCA_028646575.1 Pseudocheirus occidentalis | reverse complement strand
TTTTTAAAAAATTTAGGAATTGTTTTAGTGTCTGTTTTTGGCTGCTACTTGGTCATAAATATGATATGAATAATTTTTATTTTTAAATGTATTCTTAATGTAAAATTCACATGAATGGAAGAAAGGATGCAGGCATTTTTTTCAGTGCTATCTAGCCTTCCTTTTTAGAAGCACAGAGCGGTACTGCTTTCTTCTGCTCTTCTCCTGATGCAAGTTATTCTCATTTATTTCCTGGAGCACTCTTAATTGTCCCTATTTCTTGCTCATGCCATCCTTTGTCACATTGTCTGAAAGGATTATGTCAAAATCAGCTGTTAAGAGAAGGCCAAATAAAAATAAATCCATTTTATTTCCTGCATATCTTCTCTATTTGTCTCTACTCAGGGCATTTGTATGCAGGCAGCAGGAGTAAAGTCATTACTCTGATGAAAAGTGAAGTCAAATGGTTGCTACTTCAGAGCTGTGGCAGATTGAATGGCTGACTCTTCTATTACTGAAAATACCAATTTCCATAACACTTAATGTACCAGAATCCTCCACTAATGTACTCCTCTGAAGTGTCATTGTGGCAGAGGGGAGACCCCAGGCTCTCAAAGACTAAGCCAATGGTATATGAGCTCTGGCTATTGCTGTCAAGCTTAGAAAGGCTTTGCTGAGTATGTTACTTTTGTCTCAGGGCCAGCCAATCTAAGTCTGGAGAAACGTGTTACCAGAAAGTTTGGCACCTCATGATTAACTTTTTTGGCCACAGCTATGCATTCCTTAAGATGTGGAGGGGCACAGGTGGAGGGCCTACCCACAGAAATGGCATCATGAATCTCTGAAGAATTGAAATATGCCAACACATATTTTTGCATATATGTTCTCTGGTCACGGTCCTCCTCCAGCTCCCCGAATGTGAGTGTCACTCCAAGCTTTCTCCTTAGTTCTCTTCTCTTTCCTCTCTAGTTTCTTCTTTGGTGAGTTTATCTGTTCTCATGGGTGTAATTATCTTCTTGGTGAAAATGACTCAAACCTCTCCCTTGAATGGCCCGTTCCCCCCCCCCCAACTCTGATCACCTGCTGGACATCTACCTTTACCTGAAAAATATACAAACTTCTTATCACTGACACCTTAAACTTACCACATTCAAAGCTAAACTCATTGTCTCCATATCCTGACCTTTAAATGAGGTGGTTGTATCAGAAGATCTCTAAAGTCCTTTTGGTTTCTAAATCTATGATCTTATCACGTTAATCCCCAGCTCTGTCTCTCCTCCCAACATCCTTCTTTCTGTTGTACTGCTGCCACTCTTTCCATTCTTTCCATACAGGCTGTGTGGCCCTAAGCTCATTACTTGACCTATGAGAGACATTTCTAATACTGTACATTTCTGAGAGGGCACCAAATTTTATTGGTAATAATATAATTAACTAATATAAATATATACACATATATAATATGTATCTTTTTTTGGTTTACACAGTGTTTTACATAGATTTTTCTCATTTGATCCTCACAAGAACTGTGAGATGGGTGCTATTATGATTATTATTCCCATTTCAACAATGAAGAAATTGAGACTGAGGGGGTTTAATTGTTTTGCATAACTAGTGACAATGGCAAGACTTGAACTCAGGTCTTTCTTATCCCATGTCCAGCTCTCTATCCAATATACAACTGACTCCTTGATTGTCACCTTTCATCAATCCATTATACCTGTAACTCTGACCTGGGTTTACCTCTCGGTTTCCTGATGATGATCATGACCCATGGCCACATGCCCACCAATGGGCACAACAGATGGCCTATGTGTCACTATTTTGAGCAGGGGGCAGTATCCTTTGGTGATACTGATTGATGTCCCTGGATATCTATTTTGTAAGACTGCCCTATTCATATACACGAGTACTGGCATCTTTTCAAATAAGCCCCTTTACTTTAGAGCTAACGTTTATATAGTGCTTTAATACAAAATATTTAACATATATTATCTCTACTGATCTTCACAACCCCTGTGAGATAGGTGCTATTATTATCCCCACTTTACAGATGAGGAAACTGAGGAAGAGAGAGTACTCAGGGTCAGTCAGCTAGTAAATATCTAAGTCAGGATTTGAAACTTAGATCTTCCAAACAGCAAGTTTGGTGCTTTATCCACTGTGCCACTTAGCTCTTCCTCGCTGAGAGTTCTTTATGCTGATATAGTTACAGGTCATATTAAAAATACTTCCTGTTGCCCTGTTTCAAAACCTAGAAGTCATTGTTAGCTCATCCCTTTTCCTCCTTTTATTGGATAACCAATCATTGGTAAAGTCATGTTCATTCTACCTCTACTACATCTCTCAAATCTGCTCCTTCCTCACTCCTTACACTGCTACCACTCTACTTCAGCCCCTCACCCTGATTATTGTAATATCTCTCAAATTTTTTTCGTTGACTCCAGGTTTTCCCTTCTCAGTGTCAGTAGATCTGGGATACAGTCAAGGTGAGTGTTCCTTCCATCTGTGTAGATTTGATTCTGTGTGATTTTTTTTCATGTTCTTCTTTAGAGCTTCCTGAGAAGGTCTAACCACATTACTGGAGGGTTTTCCTGTAGGTCTTTCAACAAGTTCAGTGCTCAGTCTGATCAGCAATCATTTCTCACTCTTGCTACTGACTCTTACTCTGCTCTGCCTCTTCTGATCATAATTTTCCTCAGGAGTATCCCTTATGCCACTTCTTAAGCTTAAGTCATTTTTGGAAATATTTTGCAGCCTTATTATATGTAATATATGTCTCTCAGTTGTCCTTTGGATCATTTGCAACTTTGATTTTTCAGAGATTGTGGTGTTCTGGTATTTGCTACATAGAGACTCTCCACATCATTTGGATAAATGCAATGATCAATAATTGCTTTCTTACTCCTATTCAATTGCAGACTCAACTCATTTTTCATCTCCAGTTCCTCTATGTACTTATGGATTAATTCAATGGACTCTCCATCCAGCTATTTGCCATTTGGACAAGAAGAGTTTTTCATCCATTTATTTTTTCTTATACAGATTAACACGATGGTTGACTGCTCTTGAATAACTACAGATCTCATCTAGAAAGCCCCATCAAGTCTGAGACTTGAAACAAATGACAAAATATCATTCATAAGCAAGAGCATCTGAAGGATTTTAGCATATATAGGCAATCTTTCTTTCACTCGACTGGGTGTAGAACACTCCCCACAATAGTGGCAAATACCTTTTTATCCCCATTTTATAACTTGTATGCTCAATTTTATCCCTTATTGGATGTTCATGATCAAAGAGTATTGAACAGTTGTCTCTGTGATTACATTTAGCAATGAATTTTAGATATATGTTAGAACTATGCAAGATTATTTAGTTTTTGTTGAAGACTAACTTAAGTGGTTTTTGCTATCATCAAATACACAGCAGAATTTTGTATTTTTTGTACCCTTCAGTCAACTTTGTGTGTTATCAAAATCAATTTTAAAAGCCAGCCTTTTCTCTTTTTATATTTTAATTAAAGTGATCCTTGGAAGTGATCAGGTATTGTGAAAATGATGCTGAATATGGCATCAAAGGATTCAAGGTTCAAATCCTGACTCTGCTCTTTACTGTGACATTGGGCAACTCATTTAAACTTTCTGGAGCTCAGTTTCCTCACTAGTTAGTAAACAAGCATTTATTAAGTTATTACTGTGACCCAGGTTATGTGTTAAGTGCTGAGGTTAAGAAGGTAAAATTTGCCCTTTAAGCAGCTTACATTCTAATGAAGGAGAAAACATGTGAATAACCAATTTCATACAAGATGGTATTGTTCATCCTTTGTTTCCCAGGAGGACCAGCGTAGGTGTCCCTGACATCACGTGTGTCAAACTCCACTAGAAATGGAACCCTACGGGCTTCATATTGACTTAGAAAAGCACAAATTAACATTATATATGTTGCATCTTTATTTCAGTAAATATTTGTCAATTACATTTTAATCTGTTTCAGCTATATTTGAGAGCTTAGCTGGCTGGGAGTCTGATACTTCTGCATTACACTATCCTGCTTCCAATGGGGATGTTTTTTGTCTTATTTTATGCTCATCTTGGCTTTTATAGCCTTTCCATTTTCCATCCATCCCCAGAGCCCATGTCAATTCAAATGTCTTCCATGAAACTTTCTGTGACTACTTCACCTCTCATTTCTAAGGCAGCCAGATGGGGCGCTGGATGGTGCTAGGCCTGAAGTCAAGAAGACGGAATTCAAATTTGACCCCAGACACTTATTATTTGTGTGAGCCTGGAAAAGTCATTTAACCTGTTTGCCTCAGTTTCCTCAGTTGCAGAATGAGTATAATAATAGGACCTATCTTCCACGATGATTGTGAGGGTCAAATGAGATAATAATGGTAAAGAGCTGAGTGCCTGGTACATGGTAGGCACCATATAAATGTTTATTCTCTTCCTCCTCTCCCCCCAGCCCTCACTTCATTTGTCATTCTCTTCTTTCCACTTTTTAATCCATCCCATACAATCGAGCACTTAATTATTTGCTGTGCAGTATTTAGTCAGTATTTGTCAATAGTGACCCACTTAGTGCTTCATATGTGGTGGTTATATATAGTACTACTCATCAGTACTGAATAATATAATGCAGTATGTAATTAGATGTTAAATTGTGTGACACCAAAGTCTGTGATACCAGTGAGACTGGCGTAGTAATAGAATGAATGACATGTGAATTCATCTTGGCTTTCCAACGAGATCGTGAGCTCCTGGAATATGTGAGAGCTGTCTCTTATTATCGTTCATATTAGAGAGTGGAAGGAGTGTTGCATATGTTGTGAGAAGAGCCTGGAACCTGAGTTTGAAGACTGCTTCTGACTCAATCTCGGTTCCTTCACCTGTAAAACAGGGGTAGAGGTTAAGGACTGGACCTGTGATGTCATTAGTAAAGGAAAATGCCTAGGTGAGGAAGTGCCCTCTCCCAATGCAGACCAGCACTTTCACTGCAATTTAGTCACAAACCATTGCCTAGAGCATTGAAGGGTTAGTTGACTTGCCTGGGGTCACATTGCCAGTATGGGTAAGAGTCAGGACTTGACCCTAGGTCTTCTTGGCTTTGAAGTCAACTCTCTATCCACTATTCCATGCTGTCTTTGCAAAATTGGGATAGTAATAACTGCAGGACTTATTTTATAGGGATAGAGGAAGAATAAAATGAAATAATGTGTATATAATTTATATAATCAATATATATGTGTGTGTATATATACGTGTGTATATGTGTGTCTATATGCATATGTATGCGTGTATATACATATATACAATGCATATCTATCCATCTATCTTTGTTAACCATAGGATGCCACACAAATGTCAGTTATTTTTGTTGTTATAATGTGTAGCACTTGGGGTATCTTCTAACAAAAGTGAGCCTGAGAACAGCAATCCCAGGTTTAAAGTACTGTATGGTTTTAGTACTCACTCAAAGCCATAGTTCATAAATGGTTCATAGTTCATAAAAAATAAACCTGTTATTGGGTTTATTTTTGCCATTAGTCAAATGACGCAGTTCAAAACAAAAGGCATTTAATAAAACCATATAGCAAATAAATAGATAAGAAAAGATATTCCTGTATATACATGGGACAAACAGCATTCTTAGACCTTCAGTAGGGGAGGTTATACATGCAGAGAACACATATGACGAAAAACAGATTATTTCAGTCTTTCTACCCAGATCCTCCTGTTTTCTAAGCTTGCCTGTCACTGTCCAAGGTACCATCCTCCTCCTAGTTACCCAGGCCCACAATCTCAGTGTCATCCTTAGCTCTACATTCTCACACCATGTAACCAATTCTCTGCTAAATCTTACTGATTCTACCCCTGTATCATGTTTGATATAAGTCCCCTTCTCTCCACTCACATAGCTGTCATCCATGTTCAGGTCCTCATCACCTCCTACCTGGACTATTTCAATAGCCTTCGAACTAACTTCCCCATTCCACTTCTCTTCTACAAACCAGCTTCCACTCAGCTGCTAAGTGCAGAAGTGTAAACTGCTACTCTTTTTCTAAAGGATAGATAGGTCTACCCATTTCACTTTTCTGCCACCAATTCAGCGAGGTCCAAAGACTCCTACTGCCTCTAGAATCAGATATAAACTCCTCTGTTTATCATTTTAAAATCTTCATAAACTAGCCTCTAGAGATTATCTCCCACATGCTTGTTATACATGTTGCCCCCCTTTAAGATATGACTTTCTTGTGAGTGAAGACTGTTTTGGCCTTTCTTTGTATCCTCAGCTGTTAACACAGTGCCTGGGATGTAGTACTTAATAAATACTTGTTGACTGACTAACATGCACGGGGACAAACATAAATCAATCAGTAAATAAACATTTATTAAGCACCTACTGTGTGCTGGGCACTGTGCTAAGTTCTGGGGATATATGTGGGAACCCTTGCCTTTGGATTCTGCTGTCCTGATTGATGAATGCTTTATCTTGCCCCTGATTTCATGGTTCATCCATGCTTTACCTTACCCTTCCTACTTACTGGGCATTTTCTGACTCTACCCCACTCTCCCTGCCCCCTTACTATCCTCTAGTTCTAGAACCATGTTCTAATCAATTCTGCTATTGCTCCTGTAAGGTTGTGTCATTCTGTCTCTAAGGCCCAATTCACCATACTTGTGATTTTCTAGATGAAAGTGCCACCCTTTATCTCTATGTGATGTCTTCCACTTTTAGAATGTAAGTTTCTCCAGAGTAGGGACTGTCTTTTTTCTTTTATTTGTATGCTCAACATTAAGCACAGTGCTTAGACTACAGTAAGTACCTAATAGGTCCTTTTCATCTAGTCATCTATCTATGTATGTATCTATATATCTATGTATCTATATATCTATGTATGTATGTATCTATCTATCTATCTATCTACCTCTTATCTATCCACCTATCTATACCTTTAGCCCAGTTCTCTGTATCAATGAAATCACAGGTCCCATCCTATTGAGCTATTTTGTGATTAAACTCTCTCTAACATTGCAGGTTGGCATCTTTTCTGTAATTAAAAGCCTTAAGATTGTTGCCTAGAGTGCTTATAGGTTAAGTGACCTGCCCAGAGTCCCACAGCCAGTGTGTCACCAAAGGGATTTAAATCAGATTTTCCTGGCTTCAAGGCTGGCTCATTATCCACTAAGCTGCCCTGTCCACGGTCTGTCTCTTCTTGCCTCCCTTTCTTTTTTTTCCCCTCCCTCCCTCTGTCTCTATCACTCCAACCCCCCCCCCTTTGTCTCTCTTTCTCTCTCTTTCTCTCTGCCTGCCTCTTAGCAATAATGGGGTTTTTCCTGCAGCTCTTAGATGTGTTCATGTGTTGTTAAATGTTGGGAATATGTGTTTTACCTGGTTATCAAAACTCTGCTTAAGTATATGCTTAAATACTGTACATTTATCTTTCAACAAAGAAAATATTTAATCCTCATTATTGTAAGCAAGGTAAACACATAGAAGTCTATAGTATACTCATCCGTTAAGATTTTTAGTTTCTCAGAGCAGTTTGTTTTTAGTTAGATAACACTTTGACATTTTTTTGTGATTCATTTTATCTAGGGAATATAACTTCTAAAATCTTTGTGAAATATATTTTTTTCTTAAAATCCCAAACTTAGCCCTATAATACCTCTCCTAGCATTTTATTAAGCTAAATACTCACAGTTCCATGTATTCTGAAGATGTGCCAATCTCTAAATATGTTCCCCATTCTACTTCCAAAATAAATATCAATAATTGGAATCAATTGGAGGATGTTATTTTAGCACTTGTCAAGTCAAGTTAACAAGCATTTATTAAGTGCTTATTATGTGCCAGGAACTAAACTAAGTATTGGAGATATGAATAAAGGCAAAAAGAATATAAATGCATGAAGTTGGAAGGTGGGGTGTATTGTGTGAGGATAGAATGTAGGGCAGTGTAGTTTAATTGTATATTTCCTGAAAAGGAGTAAAATAAAGAAGACTGGGAAGGTAGCAATGGACCCAAGTTGTGACAGACTTGGAAGGAAGGAAGGAAGGAAGGAAGGAAGGAAGGAAGGAGGGAGGGAGGGAAGGAGAGAGGAAGGAAGAAAGGAAAGGGAAGGAAGGAAATAAGCATTTATTAAGCACCTTTTATGTGTCAGTCACTGTGCTAAGTGACTAAGCTAAATCCCTTGATTTTACAAATATGATTTCATCTGATCTAAAGAGAATAATAATATATAATAATAAGCCCATTTTACAGTTGAAAAAACTGAGGCAGACAAAGATTAAGTGTCTGAGGTTGGATTTGAACTCAAGTCTTCTTTACTCCAGTCCCAGTGCTCTATCTACTGTGCAACCTAGCTGCCTTTACAGCTAAAACAAAAAAGGAAACGATAGAAAACAAAAAAAATTCAAAATAAGTCTTTGAGGTTATAGGGAGCCACTGGAGTTCATTGAGTAGGATGTGGGGGTAACATGATCAGACCTGTGCTTTAGGGAGTTCATTTTTGCAGCTGAGTCAAGTATTACTGTTTGCAGCTGGAATGGGAAGAGATTTGAGGCAAGGAAACCAAACAAAAGGCTATTGAAATAGTCCAGGTATGAGGTGATGAAGACCTATGCCAAGGTGGTGGCATTGTCAGAGGAGAGAAAGGCATGAACAAGTGATATTGTGAAGGTAGAATTGACAGGACTTCAAAAACATATTGGATATGGAGGTAGATGGAGGTGAGAGAGAGAGAGAGAGAGAGAGAGAGAGAGAGAGAGAAAGGAGTTGAGGAAAATACCTAGATTTTAATCCTGTGTGATTGAGAGAATTGTGGACCCTTTGATGATGATGAAAACATTGGGGACAAGGGAGAGTTTTGAGGAAAGATAATGAGCTTCATTTTGTATATTTTGACTTTGAGATATCTATGGGATGTTATATTTGAGATGTCCAAAAAATAATTTGTAATATGGTACTAGAACTCAGAAAAGAGGTTAGGGCTGGACATACACAGTTGGACACACGTGTGTATGTCTCTCTCTCTCTCTCTCTTTCTCTCTCTCTCTCTCTCTCTCTCTCTCTATATATATATATATGTATATATATATAGACATATACATACATCTGTGTATATATACATATATGTGCATGTATGAATCATCTGCCTAAAATAATCTGCATATATTTATATAATCTGTGTAAAGATGACAGATAAACCCATAGAAACTGATGAGATTACCAAGTGAGATAGAATATAGGGAAAAAGAGAAGAAGGTCCAGGACAAACCCTTGGTGGACGAGTACAGTTAGTAGGCGTGACGTAGATGATGATCCATTAAAGGAGTCTGAGAAGTGGTCAGATCATTGACAGGTGCACTAGAACAGCAGCATTATATAATTCTAGTGAGGAGACAGAGGGTAATTAACAGTGTTAGTAGCTGCCGAGGAAAGAAAGAAACAAGCAATTATTAAATGTTTACTATGCACCAAGCACTATGCTAAGCTCTGGGGATACAAATATAAGCAAAAGTAGACAGTTCATAACCATGAATAGATCACATCCTCGTGGGGGAAGACAGCATCCCAAAAGAAACTGAAAAGCAGGGCGCAAGCGATGGGGAGGAGGAAGGTACTCAGCCTGGCAGTCAGTGGTTTTGAAATCCAGAAAGTCAGACACTAGGGTGGGAGGAGAATGAAGATAGGCCATCCTGGGCTTTTCCACAAAATCAAGGCTCCAGGACAGGAGAAGGGGGGTCAGACGACGTGAAAGAATATTCCAGGGGTAAACAGGCCACAGGTGTGAAAAGACTTTCCAGGGCAAATGGGTCTCCAGTCCTTGGGGATATGTTCCAGGGTCAGCCAACAGCAGAGAAAGCATCTAGAATGTCAGGGACAGGACTGGGAAAATATACAAAAGTCTGAAAGAAATAAGATTGAGAAAAAGCCATTGGACTTGTCAAATAAGAGATTATGGGCAACTATGGAAAGAGCAGATTCAGATGTATGATTAATAAGGGGATCAGCTTGTATAAGGTTTAGATGTAAATAAGAGAAATGGAACCTCTTACTGTGCACAATTTTCCAAGAGGAGAGACATACAGGGATGATTCTGTGGCACTCAGTTCTTTTTTGCATGTTCCCAATGTAAATTTTCAAAATTAATTTTAAATGCAACATTGAAAGTTAATACTATCATAACCTGGGGCAGCTAGGTGGCGCAGCAAATAGAGTACTGGCCCTGGAGTCAGGAGGACCTGAGTTCAAATCCAGCCTCAAACACTTAACACTTACTAGCCATGTGACCTTGGGCAAGTCACTTAACCCCAACTGTCCTACCTTCCCCTCCAAAAAGCAAAGAATAAAAATAGAAATGTGGTTAAAAATACTATCATAACTCTTACTTTATTTGACCATCTGCCTCCAAACCTGATGCAAGGTTTGATCTCTAGAAAGTTATTTCATTTCATTCTCAGGCTATATTTTTGTTGGTCTGGAATAAATGATATGCCAGACAACTCACTTCACTAATAAATAGCAGCATCAGCTCATCTTTGAAACTTGTTTTTAAGCTTTCTGGTTTTTGGATGAGGACGAGAATGCTAGGTTTTCCATGAAGTCAGCTGTGATGGTCTAGGAAGCAAAGGATTAATTCAAGGAGCTCATAAAACTAAGTCTTCTTCTAACCAGATGCAATAATTGAGTGTTGGAGTTTTATTTGTTTATACTGTGGGTTTTTAGTGGAATATGTAAGTGAAATAAATTGGGCACAGCTTCTGGACAAAATAAATTGCCTCATATCTTATAAGAGTCACTTTGTATCTTGGCTCAATGGGGATAGAATTGTTGCTGGTGGGGAATTAAAAGGAGAATTAAGGGAGGCATTGAAGGGACTTGGAAATGTCAGCTAAATTCAGATAGCTTTTTGGTTTTACATTTACTAGAGGTGAAGAGATTGTCAATACAGAGAGGAAAACATCAAAACATATTTCTTTGGAAGAATGGTTGATTCTTATTCAGACTGAGTTGAAAATTGGATTTTTTTTATTAGAACCCATTCTTTACTGATGACAGAAATGTTGTATTATATCTAGCCACTACAGTTGAGAGCAGCATTTCATCAGAACAAAAATTAAGCATCCTCAGTCAGTCAGTAAACATTTTTAAGCTATTACTGTGTGCCAGGCACTGTGCTAAACACTGGGAATACAAGCAAAAAAGGAAGTACAGTCCCTGCCCTCAAGGAGCTTAAAAAGGAAACTGAAAAGGGGATGGGAGAGAAGATACACAGTGGAACATGAGAGAGCAGCCCAGAGGAATGTAGCCAAGTGGGGAGTGAAGAGATGGCTGGCCTGAATGATCTCCTTAAATAGAGGTTCTGGGAAGAACTAATCTCAGGGAGGGGCAAGGGCTGCTTCCAAGGTATGAGTTTCACAGATGAAGTGATCTTCTGGGATGTAGTCATAGATTTCTGAGCCATGAAAGAAAAAGTTCACAGGATGCAGCCTCATGAGAACTAGTCAATCACTTATTGTCCTTGCTTTTACCTGGACCCCATCACACACTCAGGTCCTAATGAAAAGCTATTCTTGGTTAAAGACATAGGTTTAGCTTCTACTAAAAAAACCCCACCTATACTTCATTGACTACTATGTTTCTTTTACCAGGCCAACCAAAACACAAGATGTAGGTTTAAAGTAAAAGTCATTGAATTAAATAACATAGCAAAATAAGTTTCCGGGAAGATCTCTCAGTATACACAGGGGGTATACTGCCCTGTAGCTTATGTTATCACTGTCTTATTCACTACTTTTCACACAGCTCAAGGATCACCTTCTGTATGGAGCCTTTCCTTTTTCCCCAGCTACTGATGTCACCTCTTGCCAACTAACTTGTATTTATGTATTTATTTAGTAGATACTTAAATGATGTGGTTGCATTCCATGATCCCTACGGTCATATCCAGCTCTAAATCTATGATCCTATAAAGTTAAAGGCCAGAATATATTTTAGTTCTGTAATTCAAGGCTCCACATAATCTCTAGCCCCAACCTACCTTTCCAGCTTTGTTGTGCTGTTTTCCAAATGACCCCCCCACCTTAGTGAAAGTGGTCTTACTCGATGTTCCCTTAGAATCACTCTCTAGTCTATTGCCTTTGTGTCACAGCTAATGTCCAGTCCATAATGGCTCTCAGACCTGAAATACTGGCCTCTACACTTACAGAAATGATCCCCATCTTTCAAAAGTCTAGACCAAATTGGACTTTTTTCCATTAAGTCTTCTCTGGGCATCATGGTTCAAAGTCATGATGTAGAATTCAATTTGATAACAAATTAAATTAAAATTCTAGGTTATTTATTAGGCATTACCATTTGCAAAGTACTGGAGATAAAAATGAAACAGTTCTTGCTTTTTAGTTTACATTAAGGTTATATATGGGAAAGATGCACATAGAAAATAATAATGGCATTTATATAATGTTTTAATGTTTACACAGTTCTTTACGAATATTATTTCATTTAATCCTCACAACAGCCTTGGGAGGTAGGTGCTATTACTTTTCAGATGAGGAAATTGAGACAAAAGATAAATGACTTGCTTAGGGTCATATAACTAGGAAGTATTTGAGACGGAAGGAAGGCCTACCTAATGTCAAGTGCAGTGCTCCATCCTCTCTTCTACCTAGCTATACCTATATAACCAAAGACATGGCAATTTGAGGAGAAAGAGAATACTAACAATTGGGGGGTCAGGAAAGACTTCTAGGAAAAACCATGGACAAAATCATAGGCATAATAAACTTTAGATTTTTTTCCCTTTGATATGATGGACATGGTCTGAGATATTTAATAATTTGAATTTACACTCTCAGTAGTTACAAAGCTAAATGTTTTATAAATTAATCAAGATGAGACAGTTAAGCATGCTCTATTGCCTCTAATAAAAGAGCTTGATAAATATTGATTTATGTGTGATAGAATTAAAAATGGAAGCTAATACAGTCGATTAGAATTCTAGTTTGATAAAGGAAGTATGCTGTAGGGGAAAGAGCCTTGGACTTGGGCCTATGATGTCTCTGACACGTTCTAGCTGTGTCACTTTGGGCAAGTCACATAATCTCTGAGCCTCATTTTCCAAATGTGTAAAATGATAATAAAATACTTGCATCTCCTGCCAGATGGGCATCTTGGAGGCTCAAATAAATTATATATACATGTATGTTTTATATATATATATATATATATATATATATATATATATATGTGTGTGTGTGTGTGTGTGTGTGTGTGTGTGTGTGTGTGTGTGTGTGTGTGTAAATGTGCGTGCATGTGTGTGTATGCTGAATTTGAATTGCCTTGATTAGTCTGGAAACTTATTTTATAGGTTTAAGATACCCTTCCCTTACTCCCCCTCCCCAGGCAAAACTACCCAAAGCAGGAGGGGAATCACATCATTACACCAATTCCTTAGAGTTTCTCAAAATGTTCACACATATCTGTTTAAGCTTTTGCTGCCAATTATAACAAGAAAACATCCAGTTGGATACTTGACACTTGTGTATGTGTATAAAGTTACATCAAATGAGAGGAGCATTTAAGAAATGACTTTTTAGATATATTGATAGGGAAAGAATTCACTACTAAACAAGTGATAGGGAGGGCCCCATAAGATTAAATGGACAGTTTTGCTTATATTAAGATTAAAGGCTTTTGTATAAGCAAATCTAATATAGTAAAAATTAGAAGGGAATCAGATAACTAGGAATAAATCTTTGCAACAAGTTTCTGTGATAAAAGTCTCATTTCCAAGATACACAAGGAACTGAATCAAATTTGTGAGATTAAAAGTCCTTCTCCAATAGGTATTTACTTATTTATTTATTTAAATGGTCCAAGGATATGAACAGGTAGTTTTCAAAGGAAGAATTCCAAGCTATGAACAATGATACAGAGAATGCTCTAAATCAGTAAGGTAGGAATGCAAAGTAAAGCAACGTTGAGCTCTCACTTATCAGACTGGCAAAGAAGATGAAAGAGGAAAATGACAAATGTTGGGGCTGGAGCTATAGAAAAACAGGTATGTTAGTATATTGTTGGTGGAACTGTGAATTGGTTTGTCCACTTTGGAAAACAATTTGGAATATGTCCAGAAAGTTATTAAACTTCATACCCTTTGACCTGATACCAGTAGTAGGTCTATACTCCAAAAACACCAAAGAAAGATGGAAAGAGACTATCTGTATAAAAATATTTATAGTAGTTCTTTTGTGGTAATCAGATGGGAGCAGGAGCTGCCCATCTATTGGAAAATGGCTGAACAAATAATGGCATATGGATGTAATGGAATATTATTGTGCCATAAGAAATGATGAAATAGTCAATTTCAGAGGAAACGGGGAAGAACTGATACAGAGAGAAAGGAGCAGAACTTGCAGAACAGTCTATACAATGGAAACATAATAGGTAAAAACAACTTGGAAAGACCTCAGAACTGTGATCAATGTAATGTTAAACCATAAGTGCATAAGAATGAAGAGGAAACATACCTCATACCTCCTGAATGAGAGATGATGATCTTAAAATGCAGAAAGAGAAATGCATTTTTGGACACTGCTGATGTGAGAATTTGTTTTGCCCCTGTCTATGTCTTTTATAGGTGTTGAGAGATTTTTTTCTTTTTTAGAGGGGGAAGGCAGGGCAATTGGGGTTAAGTAATTTGCCCAAAGTCACACAGCTACAGCTACTACGTGCTAAGTGTCCGAGACCAGATTTGAACTCAGATCCTCCTGACTCCAGGGCCTGTGCTTTATTCACTGTGCCACCTAGCTGCCCTGAGAGATTTTTTTTAAAAGGTGGATGAGAGGGAGGGGAGTAGAGGGAGGAACAGATTAGTAAAAGGAAACAAAACAAAAACCCACCAAAACAACAAACCAAAACCTTGTTACTTGAAATTTTTTAAAAGTTTAAAAAAGAAATTGCTGTCCTAAATACTTGCTGATCCAAATGAAACAAGCTGATTCTAAACTCTACAATTGCCTATAAGTGCCTTGAATTATTAATATTGTAGTATCAGATATCAAGAGCCATGTCTTGATTTCCAGGTATAATGATGTGAACTAGCCAGGGAAACTTTTAGGAATCCAGGCTATCAAATTGCATGAAAAACTTGGCAAGTATGACTAGAACTCATCTTATTAGGAGATATCCATGTATTTATTACCCTGTTTCCTAAAAGTGCCCTGCTTCTTCTTTTTTGTCTTTCTGAACCCAGTCTAGTTTAAGTTATAGGCCCCAGGATCAGAGGAGCAGAGAATGAGAGTTGGACAATGACAGGATGAGGTTTGGCTTTTTGTTTTTCCAGAGTTTAGAGCCATACTTTGAGGTTTTGCCTTGTTAGAAGCTTTCACCCATTCCAGATTTTTTGGTGGTTTTTGTAATGGAAGCTAGTATTTAATGTTTGAGCTGAGTCACTCAACTCCTGTTATTTGAGATCTTGAAAGGAAACAGGCTTGGCTTTAGCTTTGATGGAGCCATCACGGTTTATAAACCAAAACAGAACAAAAACTGCTGATGATACTTGGGTTACAGTTGTAAGCATGAAAATGCTTATTTATTGTGCCTTGGTAGATTTGCCAAAGTAAAGGAAGCTTGTGTGTGTGTGTGTGTGTGTGTGTGTGTGTGTCTTTTCTCTTCTATGAAATGTCGCAGTGTAACAAACACTGTAGTTTGCTTAATGACCTAAAACAGTATTTGAAGCAAGGAGGCAGCAGTTAACACAAATGTTTCCTCCTGAGAAAGAAGGACTGTGCACTCTCCCAGGGGCTGCATTTCTTTCTTTTTTTATAAACTTCATGTGGAGAGGTGAAAAGAATAGAAATTAGGTTGGGAGCAGAGGATACACTGGACCAAAACCAAAGTGATGGTATCAATGGAACTATTTTTGCAAGATAGCAAAGTTCTTAATTTGTGTGAGTCACTTTAAAAACAAGCAAAGAAACTCATTAATTCCTTAATACAGAAGGAAAACTTTGAGCATCATGAAGTTTTCATGAGGTCACTTGCAGAGCTTGATTTTATTCTCTGGACCAAATAAGCCAGCTAATTTTATCTGCCTGGCATTAATGTATTACATAAAGCAGATGCTCAGTGCCGGTTTGTTGAATGTCTAATGCTGCCAGACTGGCCTGTCATCTTCTATCAACCAGACAAGGGGCAATCATTGAGTTGTTTTCATGATGGATTTGAACATACTTTTTTTTAATGGCTCTGGTAGATTCAATTCAACAAAAAATAATTCCCAGTGCATACATGGAAGGCATTGTATTGGGGGATTCCTTTTTGTTTTTGTTTTGTTTTTGTGATTTCATTGGGTTAGCAAATGCCTGGTGGGCACTTGCTCTGACCCTTAGAATCTTAGAGAGTTGCCTAGAAGCCCTGAGAAGTATAGCAACAGCTAGTATATATCTGAGGCAAGACTTGAACCCAGATCTTTCTGACTCAGAGGCAACTCTTTATCCATTATGCCAGGCTGCCTCTGATGCTGCAAGCCATAAAGTTAAAAAAGCAGATATGACCCTTGCCCTCAAGGGTCTTACAAATCTCTTAAAATTAAATTATTTTTTCTTGCAAAAATTATTTTTGCATCAAGCAAAAACAGATTGCTTCATTTCCCATGTTCCAAAAGTATGTCTTGAGTCCCTCCCCTCTGTTAGGTCCTATACCTTGAGTCCCTCCCCTGTTAGGAATTGGATAGAATGATTCATGATCAGAAGGACATTACTTTCTACTATATCACAGCAATGTTATTAGCATACTGTGAGGAGGTTTGGGCTATAACAGGAAATAAGGAAGTTCTCTAGTCTTCTAGAGAGCTATCCCTTCTATGCTGGTCCAAGGAGAGTCTTTGGAAGCAACTGCCTCCAAGCCTTGCTCTTTGAGAGGCTCTGAAAATGGGCTTAAGTAAAACAAACCAAAATATTTTGCTTGTGTTTTGCAGGGTGAGACTCTAGCAATCTGAGCTAAGGTACAGCTCAGTAGAGATCCCCAGGTCCTTGCAATAAAGAGCCAAATTGTCTGAGGGACTCCAGACAATTTGAAGCAAAATTTAGGTAATTCAGCCAAAGGATCCTCAGACTTAAATGCTTTCTTGCAGTATGGAACTGAAATCTGTACGCAATTCCATCTGTAAGCAGGATCACAATATTAGCATAACTTTACCTTGACAAATCATTATTGAATGTCATTTGTAGGAATGGCAAGGCAGGATTACAAAGATGTAGTGTAGCTACTCATTCAAGGAACTTCATCTAATAGTGGACAGAGCATATAAACACCTAAGGTTTTCAAGCTACGATGCAGGTGATGATGGTACCCGTCAGTATCCTAGACATGTAGAGATAGCACTGGTGTTTTATACTTAGCATTTTTATTTAAATTTTTACGTAGTGGTCACTGGACTTGTTTTGCAACCAGCCTGATTTGCATGGCTGTAATGTAAATCCATGTCTGCCCCTAGCTGGGACTGAACCAAAAACATTCCAGATGCACAAGCCTCTCTGCTGTTTTTGTGAGACTCATTCATTAATTCAGTAAATATCTGAATGTAGAACGAACTGTTCTACAGTCTAGTGGGGAAGACAAGACTTGTATATAAATAATTATAACACATTCTAGAATGCATTAAGAAAGTGATTTTGAGTCCAAAGAAGGAAGAGAGTACTTCTAACAGGAGCATTGTGAAAGCATAGTTTGTGAGCTAGTCCTTGAAAAATGAGTAAGAATTACATAAGCTGGGATGGAGAGGTGGTAGTAGAAGGCATATCAGATGGAGTCAACTACATAAATCAAATCCAAGGAAAGAAAGCACAGGGCTTAGTGGGCAAGTCATTCAGTTTGATGTGGAACATTCAGCCTACAAAGGAGAGTAATAAGAGATAAGGCTAGAAAGATAAAGTAAGGGCACATTCTAGAGAGAGCTCATTGATCTCTCAATAACCAGTCTGCCCTTTGCAACTGATAAATGGAACAAACCCATTTGACTAAAATTTAAGCCATTCTTCTTTTATTCTGCTATAATAATACATATACACATTACATAATTTGTATATGCACATATTTGATATGTGCACATGGTTAAAATATGTATAGGGTGTCCCTAAAGTCTGGATACATAGGAAATCTCATTAACTGTGCATGTTTTCAAGAAATGAAATGAATAAAATTTTCAACAACATTTTATTTAATTAATATAAATTTTAGCCATGATAATTTCATATGGAATAAAAGCTTTCATTAGCTATTAGGGGCTATTTTCCATATTTATGAGGTTAATTAATCTAATTAATTAATGAGATTTTCTATGTGTCTCCTATGTCTTCCTATGAAATTTTATTTGTGCTAATTAAATAAAATGTTGAAAATGTCATTAATTTCATTTCTTAAAAATATGCATAATGAGATTTCCTATGTGTCCAGACTTTAGGGACACCCTGCATATACACAAACATGTACACACACACACACATATATACAATGCACAATACATGCACGTGAATACATATATTTATGTTTGTATGTGTATTGTATGTATGTATACATATATACACATATATGTGTGTACACACACACACACACATACACATACACTCATATGATAAAGTGAGAGAGAGAGGCAACATGGCACAACAGTTAAAAGATCTGATCTCAAAGTCAGGAGGACCTGGGTTCCAATGTTGCCTCTGACAAATCCTGGCTTTGTGACCCTAGACGAGTCTCAATCTGTCAGTGTTCATGGCAATTCTTTAAAACCCTTAAGCTGTAGACAAAGTGCTGACTTACATTGGTAGAAAGAGTTTCCTCTCTTGGCAGTTTACTATATCAAGGAAATCCCTATCCCTATCCTGTATAGAGTTGGTGCTGAGTCCCACTTTCTGGATTTAACCACTATTTAACCTAATAATTGGGGTATTATTAGTGACCAGGGAGAGAACAGGGTCTTTTCATATCACTTTGTGGGCTCTCCAGATCTCTCAATGCCCACCCTGGCCTAGAACTTTGGTATAAGTATAGATAAGATAATATATAGTGTTACTTCCATGGGCTTTTGATCTCAGCAATGAGTACTCCCTCCCACAGTTCAGATCACAGTATGCCCGTACCTTCTCATCCTGGGCTACTTTTGTTCATGTTTTCCCATGTGTCTTCCAGAGTAAGGTCTATCCAAAATGCTGGGAGCCATCCTCTAGGTCCCTTTATATTATGAGGCTACAAATGTATCATGTAGGCTTTCTGTTGGTTATTCCTCACTCTTGCTCTGTGATTCACCTTTCTCCTTTTCTGTCATGCATCTCTTCTATAACACTTTTCATGTGTAGTTTGCCATTGGTTGCTTGGTATTAATGCTCACCAAGATGCTTTCTGTTTTCCTTTGGGTGACATATGGCTTTTGTTCTTAGTAGATTGTGGTATTCCTTGATTCACAGCAACATAGTATTACTAAGAGAATATTATTGTTAGTAAACTATGGTTTTGTTTCATGGAGAAGCTTGGGGTCATTGAAAGCACCACACGAATTCTCAAATGCAATTTAGGCCATTTCTTGCTTCAGTTCTGGGTCAAGCTCAATGTCCTTTTGCAGCATCTAAATTCTATGTACTTTTAGTTGAATTCAGTAGACTCTTTGCCAACTGTCTACTTTTTCATATCTTCAAAATCTTTATGAGAATATCTACTGATTGGAGGAATTCTTGATGAAGGTGTGAAAATGGAAGAGATGGGCTTTTGCAATTGATATCCTATAGCAAAAGGCATCTGAAGTCACATAACTGATTGAAAGGTACAAAAGATCACAAAGTCCTCTTGTGTTTATTGCTTAACTATAAAAAAGTGCTTGATTTAATAGAACAAAATACTGCTTTAAATGTCCTGCTACAACAAGGTATTTCCCATTTGTAAGTTAAAATCATTTGAGATTTCTTGAATGATGCAGTAATTACAAATAGTAATAATAATAATAATAATAATAGCTACCATTTATATAGAGAGTTAATGTTTGCAAACTGCTTTACAAATATTTCTCCTCACAACAGCCCTTTGAGGTATCATTATCATTATCTGTATTCTATAGATAAAGAAAGTGAAGCAGGCAGAAATAAAATATTTTGCCAAGGTAACACAATTAATAAGTGTCTGAGGCTGGATTTGAACTCAGGTCTTCCTGACTCCAAGTCCACTTCTCTGTGCACTATGCCACCTAGCTGTACCAATAGAGAAGATTTATTTAATGATCCTCTTGTAATTACTATCAAGTGAGGCATAAAACAAGAAGTAGGTTCATCAAAAATGTTTGGTCACCACTGTAATGGAGACTCTTTAGAGTCCAAATGCAAGAGATTCTTTATTGATAGTGAGGTCTTCCGGATGCTTCTGAATGCAAAGGAATTGTATTGATTTTATATTATCCTATAACATTACAGAACCTCTCAAACAAGATTCACAATCTTTCAAAAGAATTTAGCTTAACAGTCCACATAAACTAGGGTTTCCAACCTTTTTTAGCTCCTATACTTATTCAGTATGAAAGAGTTATTCTAGATACTACTATGCATATATGAATATGAAGTGGAATAGATTAATTTTTCACAAAGAAAACTTTTAATTTATAACATTTTAAATTTAATAAAGTTTTAAAAATGTTTATCAGAACACAGTTAAATGAATGAGGGTGGATTCTTCATTCTGTTTCTTGTCAGCCAATGGTTTTATCCTTGGTTTTCATTTTTGGAAGAGGTACCAGCATATCATGATCAGCCTCGTGGATTTTATTGAAAATCCTGATTCACAGAAATAAGTTGTTATAAACAAAATTAAAACCTTGTGAGTACATTTAGAAAGCATGAGATATACTCTTCTAAGGACACATAAACATTTAGTAACTTCATCAATTAGAAATAATTAAATGGTTTTTGCAGAAATTGCCTCTTTTTCATGATGTTCTTGTCAATAATCTTTTCTAGCTCAGTATTAAAAGATTTCATATCCACACCTCATTCACTTGGTTTTAGCCAGAAATTGTGCCTTCAACTACTTCTCAACATCTTCAAATTCACTATAATGATAATGCTCCCACCCTTTACTTCTTAGCCTCTTTCTCCTCTTCCCCCATTCCTCCTCTTCTTCCTCCTCCTCCACTATTCTTTCTTCAATGCAGTTTTGTTTTTCAGTCCCACTATTACTCTGGATGTATTCCAATAAGACAACATTGTTATTTACCAGATATTCTCTGTGTCTCCTTGACAAGTTTCTCATTCTGTTGGGGGTATGCATATCCTAGATTGGGAACCTCTGAAACAGATGAAGAATACAATGTTATAACTAGCAGAAATTAGTAGCATTTGCTGGACCCCGACATTCGATCTCTGATGTGGGGTACTATCCCAAATATAAGAAGACTAAAAGGAAGTTATAGAATATAACTGGTGCCTTTTTCAGACTGTATCTTAGACTTGCTTTTCCCACTTAGTAAATCCAATTCCTGAGCCTTCCCCCATATACATCAATAATTCAAGGATCCATGACTTCATTGCTATTGGTCCCTCCTTCCACCAGTGAAGCTTACAAAACCTTAGTCCTTAGGAGAGGATATTCATAAATTGGTGTTAGTGAAAATACTTATCATCTATTGGCCAATTTTTCTGGAGAGAAACTTCTTCAAACATAGCTAGGTTGGTTTTAGGTTGAATAACACATAGACTGTCCCCAAGCTCCTTATTAATGGTTGTTTAGCTTGTTAGAACCTGCCAGATGTACTGAATAGTACAGCCTTAGAAGGTCCCCAGGGTCACCTCTGTTCCATGATAAGCCATCAGGGTAGGGTTTTATTGGAAAGATATTTTCCCTATCAGGTTTTGTTTTTATTCTCCCCTGAACCCTTCTAGTAAGTCAATCAGATAATAGATATTTATTAAGCACCTAGTATGTATCACGCATTTTGCTAAGTACTGGAGATACAAAGAGAGGCAAAAGGAAGTCTCTGCCCTAGAAGGTCACAATATAATGGGAAAAATAACATATAAGCCACTATGTACAGGCTATATCATATATATGCATGTGTGTACATGTGTATACACACATGTATATGCATGCACACATATGTACATGTGGGTATACATTCGTGTGTGTGTGTTTGGAGCTATTTAACAGAGAGAACACTCCAGAATGAAAGAGATTGGAAAAGGCTTCTTATAGTAGGTAAGATTTTGCTGAGACTTGAAAGAAACCAGAGAAACCAGGAGGTAGAGATAAGGAAGAAGAGCGTTCCAGGCAGGGGAGACAACCAGTGAATATGCCTTAATCTGGAAATGGAGTGTCTTTTGTGAAGAACAGAAAGGGTTTTTTTTTTTTATCTCTCTGAAATAGTAAAGTTCAAATACTCAGTTTTCTTGACTTGACAGACTGAATAATGGACAAGAATAATCAGACACGAAGTTGGTGTCTGGTATTGTTCCGGATCATTTTAATTTACCTCTGAGATTTCAAAACTCATCACTTCCCTGCCTATTCAACTTCATCTAATTTAGGAATTTCTCTTTGAGGAAGACTCTTTATTCATGTTCCATGTTGTTGTTGTTGTGTTGATTTAGTTGTGTCTGACTCTTCATGACCTTATTTGAAGTTTTCTGGAGTGGCTTTGCCATTATCTTCTCCAGCTCATTTTACAGATGAGAAACTGAGGCAAACAGGGCTAAGTACCTCTCTGTGTCTCTGTTCCTCATCTTTAAAATGGAGAAGTTGGCTTCTAAGATCTCTTTCAGTTCTAACTCTATTATTTTAATAAAAATGAAATCTGTCTATACAATTATATTTCTGGGAAGTCCTGAGTGCATTGGGTTCTTTAATCAGTATGCTTTGTAGCCAGACCTGACGGAAGCCTATAACAGTAATTGCAGTCTCAAAAATATCAATGTTTTGAGAATTGTCCTGGCAGTTCAGGTGATTTGATAAGAATATTTGTCTTGGGGAGCAAGAAGGTGAGTTGAACAGAGAAGTCTTTTAGCTGATCTCCCTGAATCTAGATTCTCTCTGAATCTATATATATCAATACCAGTACATTACTTGAATGCTGTTTTTAATCATGCTATTCCCCCAGCTCAGAAATGTTCAGTGATCATCTGTTCCCTGCTATGTCATGTCAAAACTTCATTGTCTGGTTTTCAAGTGTCCCTTAAGCTTACTACATGCTATAGATCCCACTGTTTCTCTCCTCTCTCTACTTCATTACCACCCCCCACACACACACCCTCCCCACACCCCTATCACAGATTCTTTGCACTATTTTTAAGATGTTATCTTGGCTGTATTCAATAAGTCATGATGATTTCTGCTCCCATATCATCATTTGTATTGTGAGCTAGTGTGGAATGTCTTCTTCCCTGTCACCTAAGCAAATCCTCCCCAGATCCAGCTCAAATGCTGTCTGCTCATTTCGAATACTTTGGTCCTCTTTGATCCCTTGCTTCTAAATCGCATCACATTTACTATCTAGCACAGCCACGTGAACATTTAATATATATAGCGCAGCCACGTGAACATTTAATATATATTATTTTACATTTTTGCTCCTGTTTCATATGGTAATTGAGTTTCAGATTTGCTCCTTGGAAGCAAAAACTAGGTCTTAGACTTCTCTCATCTTCCACAGTGCCCAGCACAGAGCTATGCCCATAGCAGATGCAAAATAAAAACTTGCTCATTGATTATTTGCCTCACTATACTGTTTCTTAGGAAAGTGAATAAATATTTCATCATCTTTGAATAATTCTACAGTCTTTGCCAAATAGTTGTTGTGGAATTTCCCCCAATTACAGCATACCACAATACACTGTTTTTTCAGGCTTTGTGGCAGCAATTGGGTCTTAATGGAAAAGTCAGTTCTACTGATGATAGCACCCTACCAAATGGGACAGGAAGCAGTACAAACGCTGGGTTTGTAATTGCGTTTTAATTCCAGCTTTGCCTCTGATTAGCTGTGTGATCATGAGCAAGTCACCTTAGGCTCTTTAGCTGTATCTTAGGACTAGAATTTTAGATCCATAAGGGACTTGAGAGGCTATCTATTAATACCCTCTTAGTTTACAGTTTACAGGCCTAGAAAGGTTAATCACTACTCCAAAGTCACACAGGTAACAAGTGGTAGACTTGAGATTTGAATTCAGGTTCTAAGACTTCAAATTCATTGTCCTTTCCATTGTATGAAGATGATGGTAAGGGATTAGATGAGTCCTCTTTCCTTCTAATATTAAGCTGTATGGCATCTGTATGGACAAAGAAAGAATGACATTAATTTGGTGAATTGCCATCTGCTGTGTTTTTTACTTTGTTCCTCCCTTCCTCTCATCCCTTGGAGAGACTTTTATTTTTAGTGTCCTACGCCTATGTCATCATATCACAAGATTCAGAATTCCACTTTTTTAAGTCTTTTCCTCACCTACTCATTACCTATTTGATTCTCTTTAAAACAGATTTCTTGAACTATGAAATAGAAATTGATTAATTTGGGCATGTGTTGATTGAGAATTTGCCAGGGAAAGACAAACTAAAAGTATGTCCAAGTGAACAATGAAAGTCAATAGATAGAACTTTGACTCTTCTAAAAGAGCTGCATCACAGGAAGGATCATAGTTCTAGAAGAGGAATCTCAGACAATTTACTATTTACTTCGTCATTTTGCAGATGAGGAAAACTGAGCCTGGGGAGGGTAAGTGACTTGTCCAAGGTCATTAGGGTAATAAGTGGCAGAAGCAGAATATTAATCATTTACTTAGTTTTAAGTTCCTTGAGGATAAGGACTAACTGCCTCTGCTCCTTTTTTACAGCCCCCTCAATAACTAGTGCAGTAAACTACTCATAGTAATTTCTCAATCAATATTTGTTAAAGGAAAACAAAAATGTTAAAGGGAAAATGAGAGCTGCTATGGAAGCTATCACCTTTAAAATGCTGACAGCTTTTTGGAGGAATGGCAATTTCCATGTCAGGTAATTGGAATGATGTGTTTGGCCCTGTTAACTTTCCTTAGCTTGACTTTTATTGTGTTTTCAAGCATGAAGTGAGCTCAGAGTTTCTGTAGCTATTTCTCCCAAGTCTAATAAGAAATTGTCTCAGGAGAATGGGAAATAGTCCACCATCTGGTCATAACTGAGTGCCATTTTGCCTCTTCTCCCCTTGCTACATTCAGGGATAATATGACTATTCTGATCAAAATGGCTTTAGAATAACTTGTATTTCAGCAGCCAGGACATGGACCATGTTCTATAGAGTTTTAGGGACTTTTTCCTCTGATATGTTACTTTAGATGAGAGAATCAGGATGGCAAAAGGGGTAAAGTGTTAGGCTTGGATTCAGGGAGACCTGGGATCAAATTCCACCTCATATTGTTCCTAGCTGTGAAATCTTGGGCAAGGGACTTAACCTTTATGTTCATCATACAGTTTCCATCTGTATTGGTAGAGGTCATTCTCACAGTGAGGGCTTGTAATGTCAAGCAAAGGCGACTTCCAAGGTTCAGATTACCAGCTTAGCAAACCCCATTTATTCAGCAAACATTCACAGAACAGAGAAAGTCAAAATACAGTATAACTCATACATTTCACAAGTAAGTTCTCAATTCAATCCAGGTACTACTCCACCCCTAGAGAGTACATTCATTTAGTCAGTCAAAGTCTCTTCTGAAATGGAGATCAGTTTCCAATCATATACAAAGTACATTCATTTGGTCAATCACAGAGCACAAAAAGGCCAAAGGTTTCCCACCCTGGCTCAAAAGTAATTACAATACCATCCATTACCACCAAGCTTTTGTCAAAAGGGAACAGGAGAGCACAAAAGGCCATCCACCCTTAAGCCATAACAAGGTTAAGATAACATCTCAGCATTGAAAACCCAAGGAAAGGCCCTTCTTTCATCTTCACTTGAGGCAAGCCCTCAGCAATCTGAGTTCCTGGGGAGACAAGGCTCAACAAAGCCATAGCCAGTGTCCTGATCAAGTCACATTCTGCCTGCAGAAGAGTCCCAGGACCCCTGAAAGTATCAGAAAGGCCCCCTTCCAGGATTTCTGTGAACATACAACAAGAAAATCCTTTTTCAGGGCTTCTGAAGCAACAGCCAGGCTCTAGGACCTCTACAACAGCAGCACTGTCCACCATCAGGTGAATCTGGGAAAAAACCATCAAAACAGACAGACAAAATATCTGCATCATAGCCATGCCTCCTCAGTTCTTGGCAGCTCCAGGTGGCTGTCCTCAAAAGTCCTGGGCAGCTCCAATGAGCTCTCACCAGTCTCTCTCAGCAACTCAGGCTCCACATACTAGATACTGTTCTTCCAAAAGTACTTCTTCTGGCCTTCTCTGGGCTTGAGCCCCTCTTTCAATTTATGGCTCCTCCCACTTCAGCCCTCTCTCTTCAGGTCAACAAGTCCATCCCACAAGTGGGATTCACAAGCTCTGCGTTTTAACACTCAACCCAAAAGCCAAGTCAATTCAGGGGCATCTCCAAATTCCATTACCATTACAGGGCTATCTCTGGAAATTACAGCTTTTTTGATTACTCATGTGCCACAGTGAATAGTCAAGTTTATGTTTGGGCTGATCTTTTAACAATATATTTAGGAAAATGCAGAAATGTGTGATCTACTAGTCTGTGTAAGGTAAACTTAGTATCATGTAAACTTTAATTCTACTTTTTTTCTTCTTCAGCTTCATTTCGGCCTTAGAATAAGAATCTACTCCCATTTGTCATGTGAAAAATGGGGGGGTTGAACCCCTCAATATTTGGCTTAGTCTGGTGTATTGGTGCACTGGCCTCTTTTTAAGTAAAACAATAGGAATCTTTGAATGTTATGTGACCTCCATATTCATCCCTTTTGGGATGAGTAATTAGGGCTTAGTTTGTGTCCTGGATGCTTTTGGTGTCTAGAAATAACCTTGGATACTTCCCCAGTGGAATTAGTGAGAAATTCAATCTTCTTTCTTTCCAGATCATTTATGAAGTTTTAGATGACAATGTAACCAGTCAGAAATACTGGACCCTGGATTCAGTTTTGAATTAAAATGGTTCAATACTCAAGTTATGATCTGAAAAATTAATTAAAATACTGATGCTATTTCTACCATTCCTTTCCTTTTGTGTATGTCGCAGACCATACAAGATTATATACTGCATAAAATAGTCTTGCTATTTCTTGAATTTCTTTTCTCCACTTGGTGGCTTAAGTAATAGAATAATTGGTAGTGTATCTTTTCAAATGCTTAAAGTCCCAGAGTTTTTCATAATATGATTTTTTTCATACCACAAAATGTTATATTTTCCTATTCCTGTGGTCTTTGGGGTATTTATGCAGTAGCATTGGGTTAATTGAAATTGTTTCGGTTAAACTAAATTGGAGACATATTTTGCCAAAAGAGTGAAAATGACTATGTATTGAAAAATATACATACAGAGAAGATACTCAAATGGAAATGACCAAGAAAAATAAACTTCAAAATATTTCTAAACCCATGATGCCAAAAAGAAAAATTCTGATGACCAAGGTTGAAGTAATTTTTAGAGTATTTACTTTTTATCCACCTATATTTTGCTTAGCTGAGGCAACTAACTAGGTTGGTTGGTTGAATAAACAAAGGAAGAAAAAAGTATTTATTCAGTGCTTACTATGTGGCAAGTACTGTGCTAAGTCCTGGAGATACAAATAAAAATAAAGCTTTCATTTGAGGTTGCTACAAAACTCCAAATAACCTTATATTTTGATAGTTCCTTTGCCTTTTTAGCAGGAAAGATGTGGGAAGATGGGAGGGGATAATGTAGAGGGGCACTGTTCACTTCTCAAAAAGCTGCCCTAGTCATTTGAGTCTGTTGCCACCAGGGGGAGCATTATGCCATGGTTATGTGGTCCAATGTGTTTTGCCTGACTCAAACACTTCCCTTTCCCCTACCTTCTTTATTTAAAAATTGGTATCTTTAAGAAAACAAAAAGTTAAACAAATATTAGCCGTCAAAGAAGTAACTGCTTTTAGAACAGCTTTTAAAGTCAAGAAAATCCAAGATAACCTTGTCTCTTAAAAAACAAACAATTTTTCATTCCACCTTGTAATTTAGCTTTCATCATATACTGGGACCAGGATTAGAATGCTAGCCATTTTAAATCAAGGCTCTTGATTTAGAAGATGGTGAATACATAGATAACTGCCGTAGAAGGCAGTGTGAAGGTGATAGAAAACATATAAACAGAATGTTATAGGAATTCAGAAGAGGAAGAGCTCTCTTTTGAGATTATCTTCCATCTATTCTATATGTATCTTGTAGGTTCCTAGTTATTTTCATATTATCTTCTCTGTTAAAATGTGAATCCCCTGAATGCAAGGTCTGTTTTTGCCTTTCTTAGTGTCCCCAGTACTTGTCACTAAAATACTCACAGACTGATTGACTAGAATGATGAGGAAAATCTTTGCAGGCTTGATCAAGCCCCAAAGAACCGGTAACATTTCTGTAAGTGGAGATGGTTGGCACAACATTTAAGGTGGATTAAGGTGGAGGCAGGAATGTATTGATAAATGTTTGACAATAGGCTCTAACAAAAATTTTTGGGGCACTTTTAAATGTAATGTGTTTTCTTCATTTTCTTCATTGCTTTCTTAAGTCTAGACAATCAACAAAACAAATCAATCAGATATGCCCTATCTTGATTTTAATAGGGACAACAGAAAAGATCTTAGTTCAAGGCCCTCTGCTGACTGTTTAACCCTAGGCAAGTCATAACATCTCAATGACCCAGGCAATGCCCAGACTGCAAATTACCCGAGTTTCAGGATTTGCTTTGGGGGAGGGAGCTTCCTTACACAGGATTCCCCAGTTTCCCTGTGAAGCTTCTTACACTGATGATGTCATAGGTTTGACATCCCCCCTTCTCTCCTCCATCCCTTCAAGAAATTAGAAACTAAAAGCATGTTTCCTATTCTTAGATGGAACAGTACTTTTCTTGTAGAAGTGTGGTTTTTTTTTAAAAAAACAAACTCCTATTCAAAAACTTATTGAATATATATCAACTGCCTAGCTTGCTTTTTTCCTAAGCTTGTCTGCCATTAAAAAATAGTACTTGTAGTTAAGCACTATACTCTTAATTTAATAAAGTTTTAATGGCAAAATCAATGTTTAAAAGAAAGTAAATACTTGTGTCAATGAATGTCATTCTGGTGATGGAGTTGGCTTAATTTGTAGAAAACACTAGAGATGAAGAATGAGATAAAGAGGAAAGGAGAAATTATTTAAAGAGTTAATCTACTATTATTATATACTGCTGGAAGCTGAGAGCCAGAGCAGCTAAATGGTTTCAAGAACTTTGGGAGTTTGGGGGCTGGAGAGTCACCTGAATATATTACTTTCTAAGAGGCTGGAAACACAGGAAGCATTTCCAGTTGTACTCTAATTCCTGTCATTTAGTAGTGGTCTTAGGGGCCACTCCACTATAAAAACAAAATGTTTCCTCTATTTGCCTTTCAGGTGAAATGGTATGAAATGCAATGAAATAACAGCCATTTCATGATTCATAAAAATTACTTGAAAAGCACTAAAACAGTGTATTTGTAATCTGATAGTTTCCCCTCTAAGTAAAATCTATTGATCTTGGCTTTGGACTTGTATACTATGATGCTTTTGCAGTTGGTTAGTAACTAAAACCTTTGGAAGTAAAATAGGGAATTTTGTTGTTGTTGCCAAGGAAGGGGTCTGATAGGTGAAAAAGAGATCTATTGCAGACTTAATTCTGATTTTCTTCTTTTATTGATGGCTACTTCTGGTAGAATTTTGCCCATTGGGAACAGGGCACATCAGCACTGGAATATTGCTATGAAAAGGATTCCCTGAGTTATTTTTTGAAGGGGAGAATTTTTAAAATAAACAGATACAAGGTAAACTATATGGACTCTTCTACCACCAATGTGCTCTAGCAAAGAGCTCTCTCCCCTCCCCTTCCCTTTTTGGAGGGGGAAAGGCAGGGCAATTGGGGTTAAAGGACTTGCCCAAGGTCTCACAGCTAGTACGTGTTAAGTGTCTGAGGCCATATTTGAACTCAGGACCTCCTGACTCCCAGGCCAGTGCTCTATTCACTGCACCACCTAGCTGCCCCTCTAGCAAAAATTTCCTAAAGGTTCCAGCTACTTTTATAAAAATAACAACAAAAAAATTGGATCTGTGTCTCATTGCAGAATGTAGTGATAGGAAATCTTACTAGTATTGGTCAGCGTGATGAGAAAAAAGGAATGAAAATAAACCCCCAATATGGTGGCACAGTGGTTAGAGGGCAGGACTTGGAGACAGTTCAAGTTTTGTCTCAGACACATACTAGCTATGTAACCTTGGGCAAATCACTTAACATGTGTTTGCCTCAGTCTCCTCCTGTATAAAATGGAGACAATAATAGCACCTGCCTCACGGGATTATTGTGAAGATAACTGAGATGATGCAGCTAAAGTGCTTTGCAAAAGCATTTTAAAGAACTATATAAATATTGGCTATTATTGTAAGTTGTGGACTACAAATATTCTACAGGGTATATTAGCACCATCTGTTACCACAAAATAAATATTTATGTTTCTGTAAAGAAAAAAAAAAGAAAAGAAAAAGCAGGCAATGTGATCTAGTGGAAAGAGTGCGGCTGGTTCTCAGGGCCAAGAGGACTTGGCTTCAGAGAAAAGCTGCTCCATAACACATGTGTGACTAAGCAAGGTGCTTCATATCTCCAAGCCTCAGTTTCTTCTATAAAATGAAGGAAATTGGTCTGTCAGTGGTTCTCAACCTTCCGGATGCCTTGACCCTTTAATACTTCCTCATGTTGTGGTGATGCCCAATCATAAAATTATTTTCATTGCTACTTCATAACTGTAATTTTTCTACTGTTATGAATTGTAATGTAAATATCTGATATGCAGGATGTATTTAAATTGAACATAACCCACAGGTTGAGAACCGCTGGCTCTAGAGGATCTTGGAGTTCCCTTTGCTCTTGATCCAGTAATCCTGTAATCTGGGTAAGTGTATCACAGTATTGAACAACATGCCTCTGTCATCTATGCTTTGTTGTAGCTCCTAGATTTCCTTCCAGCCTCTTTCAAATTATGTGTGAAGCCGACTGATTGGCTAGAATGCTGAAGTGGGAGTCAACAGACCTGTCCCTAACTTGCCATGGATAGTGGGCATTGCCCTCTCTAGTCTTCGGTGCCCCATCTGTAAAATGAAAGGGTAGAAGCTCTTCTCAGACTAGAAGCTCTCTAAGTATCCTAACCAGCTTGAATGAATGAATGAATGAAAAAAGAAAGAAAAATAAACATTTATTAAGTGCTTACTAGGTGCAAAAGACTGAGCTAATTGCTGGGGATACTAATAGAAAGCTGATAACCCTTTCTCTGGAGGAGCACACATTCTAAGGAGGGAGATAACAAATATGGAAGGTTTCAGCTGCAAATCAGATGGTTCTATTTGGGGTTCAGTGGCAAAGCAGATGGTATGTCACTTCCAGTGATAAAATACCATCAGTTTTTGATGGTGAACCATTTGACTGTGTTAAGGATTGACAGTGCTAAGGTGGCAAAAACTTTCTTTTCTGGATCTCCACTAGCTATCACCATTTGCCACAGGGGTTAATTCCCAGAAAAAAAAAAAGTGTGAATAAGATTCTAGTAGACTATTAGATGGAGCTATGGTAGGCACAACGTTAATCCTCACAGAATAGTTACATTTCTATGTTTGGGGCTGTTTTACATTAGCTCTAAATTATAGGCTTTAGAATGGTTTGAATGTTTGTAATTTTAGTCAAATGTACAATTGGTTTCATTTTGTTATCTTGTGGTTCTTTTCTTTGAAGTATATCTCAGATTGCTAAGAACTACTCAGCCTTTTTATTACAACAGCAAAATGAATTTTTACAGGAACAAATATGCTAATGGCCTCTCCAGAGACTTTTAAGCTATGGTTTCAGATTTTACACTCACTTCTGTGAGCAGGTTACCTTAAGGCATTTTTACTGAGGTTTTCAAGGAGTCTGTGTTAACCTAGTGTCTAGTGCAATTTTAATTAATATTCAGCATTAACTTCAACAATCTTTAATTGAGTTTTTGCTATGTGCCTACCTACCTGTGACAAAATACTTTCTTTCCCAAAAGTGATTCTATAATGGGGCCACAGTGGGAGGGAGGAGGGAAGCTACAAAGATTTAATTCAGTACAATTAAATTAAATTCTTTAGCCATCTGAAGATTTTATCCCTTTAGATGACTTAGAACTAGGTGGTGGAAATAGGGTAGATGAGTGAGAGGGACTGCACTAAAAATCAGTACCTATGGGATCAAAAAGGCACATGATAAAAGGGAGTACCCAGGAGGAACATTAAATTTTTTCTAAGAGAATATGGTAACATGAGGTTCTGTACTTGTGATAAACCTCAATTCCTTCATTTTTCTCGTGTCATAGAATAAAGGCAGTGTGGCCTAATAGATAAAGTGTTGGACTTGGAGTTAGGAAAACCCTTACTTTAGTCCAATTTCCCTTCGGAGTCATAATGAGTATTTCTTGCTCTTAGGTAAAAATTGATTGTGAGAAACGTACAGTGCTGAGTCCGACCCTTCTCTCACAGCGATTGCTTTGTGTGGGAGGAGGCAGTCTTGGGAAAGGGGCACCATGGTAACTGCACTCAGGGAGTGCCATAGCCTGGTGGAATATGAAATTGGCAGTAGCCATAGGGAAGACGAGAACCACTTTCCTTGTTGGGGCCCAGGGACAAAACCCCAGGTGCCCTGTGCTAGTTACAGTAACCTCAGATGTGTACCAGCTCTTGTGACCACTTAGTTTCCTTTTCTGTAAAATGGGAATAGTGATACCTCTAGTACTTAGCTCACAGCATTTTTGAGACTCAGATGAGGTCACCAGTATGTACAGCACTTTGCAAATCTTCAAGTATATAAATGTCAGTGTTTATGACTGTGATCATTTAGTTACACACTTGCTACAGGGTAGGGGGAGGAGGGCAGATAGCAGGAGATACCCACGCTGGTCTTAGATGGAGAAATATGCCTGCCTCCAACCTTTTGAAGTTAGCAGCAAAATCACAAGCTGACATTTGTCTTGTCAGCCGTGGGGGCAGCAGCGGGAAGAAGAGAGAAGGGAGTGAAGGGCAGCCCTAATGTGAGGAAGAATCGTATCTAGTACTCACTTGCTACGTGACCTTGGGAAAACCACTCTACCTCTCTTGTTTTTACCATTTGTAAAATGAAGAGGTGGAAAGAGGTGACATCTTAGGTCCTTTCCAACTCCAAGATCTAATGGCTCCATCAACTCCTATGACTATGCTTCATTGAACTTATATAGTAGCAACTGCAAGCTAGAGATGCTATTTTCAGACCACAGTGGTTCAGAACACAGCACTGGACTTTATTTTGTCAGCAGATTACTCCAGGGTCACAGTTGTAAGAAACATTCCTGCAAAGCTTTATCTTTCGGAGGCTTAAATCTGATTGCTTGCATTATAGCATTAATGCCTCCTGTTTGTCTATTTCTTGCAGATCTTCAGGAAGCTGACTTCAGAGAGGTAGACAGTATGGCTAGCTCAGCCCGGGAGCACCTGCTTTTTGTCAGGAGGCGCAACCCCCAGATGCGCTACACGCTGAGTCCAGAGAACCTCCAGAGCCTTGCCTCTGAGGGTTCCATGCCTGAGAACATGAACCTGCAGAGGGCTAACAGTGACACTGACCTGGTGACTTCGGAAAGCCGCTCTAGCCTGACTGCGAGCATGTATGAATATACCCTGGGCCAAGCCCAAAACCTCATTATCTTCTGGGACATTAAAGAGGAAGTGGACCCTACTGATTGGATTGGACTTTATCATATAGGTGAGTCAAGTAGAATGGAACTGTGAGGTATGTGTATGTTGGGAGTGGCTAGATGGGTGGATGTCATCACTCTTTTTTTCTTTTACTTTGGCATTTCTTAATCCATTCTTTTTAGCAGTTAAGTTCTGAAAAAATATGAAATAATGCATATTCTTGCTACATTTTAAAGCAAATTGCAAGATATGATTAAGAAAAGTTTTGAAGATTTCACATGAGTCTTCTTTAGGGTCATATTATTTTAAAATGAATTGTTTGTTAATCTTGTTGTTAAATCGTAACCTGAGACAACCCCCAAAGAAAGCATTTCATAGACAGAAGATCAATATTCTGTATACCTTGTTAGACTACGTGGGGAATTTATTTAAATGATGATACATATTTAAACTGTACAAAGTGATATCTTGTTTCAGATCAGTTCTGAAGGAGCAAATGAATGAATGGATGAAGATATTATGATTAAATATGGTGTTCTAAGCACTGTGGTTAATGCTGGGGATTCAAATAAAAATGTTCTATGATACGAATATTCTAAGGCTTACTCTTCGAAAAACAAACCACAACCATCACAAAAAAACTCAAGATTTGTTATTCTTATCCAGAGTCCTTAGATTATGTTCTAGGAGAAGAAAACTGTTTTCGTGGCAAATGTATTAAAAGTAGTTAGGGAAATCAGTGTTCATAAAAATGTACTAGTAGGTGAGTTAATCTTCATCTGATTATTTACAGGTGAAGAACAGAGGATATGATTGCCTTGAGATTTGCTTAAAATGGACTCAGTCACTTTCTTGGAAGCCAAAAATTCTTATAGCAAAACCCGAACAGTATCCATAAAATCTGGGGGGTATCTGTACTGAATGAAGGGAATGAATTTTAAATTTTAATATTGGAGGGTGCAACAGGATAGATTTTTTATTTAGGTTTCTCAGTCTAACCCTTAAACTTTACTCCCTTTTCTAAGTGAAAACAGAATTCAACTGAAAATAGGGAACACACACACACACACAGTTATAGGACCCACTATCAGTTTATGAAATATTGTTTACTTTATTCTTATAAGGGACATGAGTTTTGATTTTAATAGGATTAATATTAGTTTTTTTCATATGACTACTGATAATTCTATAAAAACCCTAGAATGACAAAGAATGGCTTAACATTTATCTTTGTTTTTTGGTGGCTAAAAAAATCTATAAAGCTTAGAGTTCTATCCATGTCTCCACCTCCACGCTATCCAATTTTGATTAGGTGGGTTATGTATGTACTTAAAGGGGAAAACGCCTCTTTTTCAAATTGTATTATATTTTTTATTCAAGTTTTATTTTGTCACTTGGCTATTATAAAATTTTGTCTTTTGGTTTTGAAATAACTTGCTTCTTTTCACACTCCTCCCCCTTTAAAAATGTATTTCCCCCAACTATTTCACGCATGATGGCAGGTGATAACCTTCCTTGTTTTAGGTTCTGCATGTGATAATTCTAGAGAAAGAAATCCATTTTTCTTTCTTGTGCAGGGTAGTTGTTTGTTATTAATTTGATTGCAGACCTACTGTGGTCACCTGAGAAAATTCCATGATGACTTTTTAAGCTTTATACAAAATACTAGTTCCTTCCTTTCCCCTCCATTATTTTGCCCAGTCTAAATTTAATCAGGAAGGAACTAGAGCCCAAAGTACAGTACATGTTATCTCTGATTGAATAGAACCATAAAAATCATGGCACTGGTTATTTTTACTCCATAAAGAAAAATTGCCAATTCAGAGAGCCAATCACTTAATTCTAGAATGCCTCCTGGAATACATCTAAAAGAGTAGGACTTATAGAATATGTTTTTTGGAAAATATTAACTTGCCTTCTGAATTGCTTTCAAATATTAAACAGAATATGTGGTTTCTGATTCTGGTGCTTTGTGGTTATTTGAAACAGTTTTCCTTTGCTATCATTGGTACTCTGCTCTTTGTAATTTTTCCCAAAGCAAGAAATCTCATACTGTAAATGGTTCTTAGTGGTTTACATATTTAATCATGCTTACTGTGGTGTTATGCACCCAAGCATTTAATGCTTATTGAATGAACAAATGGGTGAACAAATACTGAACATTTATATACACTTGAGAAAGTCAGCTTAAGGTCACAAAAGATGGGAGATTTTTATTAAATTATTTTTACTGAGATTTTAAAATGTGAAAGTGCTTTACCTTCTCTGAAGGGAAGGGGAAAGTACCAGGTGAGACAACATAATTTGCTGAGAGCTAAAATAAAGGAATATGGCAGACTATATTAGTCTCCAAAGGACTAATCTAACAAAATGAAGCAGAGGAGGGAAGATTATTATAAGAATATCTAAATATTAATGTTGTTCCCAAAAAATTCCTATAAAATTCAGGGCAGATAGATACCCCACCTGTCTGGCACTCAGTTCTCTGGATATATCAAATAGTAAAATTCGTGACTGTACTCTGCTCGTAGGAAAAATAACTCTATTTACTGTTGCCACACAAGTTTTTTAAAACAAGTTTAGCTACTGAATCCCAAGTTCACCATAATATAGAAGCAATTAATAATAAAGAAAGAGGGGTTAATACAGAAAACAATATTGGCGACAAAAAGTGACAAGTAATCTCATTTACAAGAAAGGAAATAGAAAAATTATAAAAAACAGAATGAAGAACTAAAAATACCCTATCTATTATGCCCCAGCAAAAAGGGAAAAAATCTAACCCATGTCAGTAGCCACTAAGGGCATCACTGTGTTATTTTCCAGTATAATAACCTTAAATCATCAAGAAAAAGTTAAAATATGTTGACATTCTGTTTAAGAAGGCAAAGAATGAATGCATAATGTATTTTGGAAAGATTGTCTTTCAAAATGGTCAATATGAAAGAGTACTTGGTACTTCAAGTATGCAGAATGTTTCACTATCCAAAAAGTTTCATACAATTTTACAAATTTTAAAGTGCAAGGTAATTGTTACCTTTTATCAGCCACTGCAAACACCAATCATTCCCCTAGAGTTGAATTCTTAACCTTATTTGTGTCATGGACTCCTTTGGTGATCTGATGAAACCTGTGAATTCCCTCTCAGAATAGTTTAGTGCATAAAATAAAACACATAGAATTACAAAGGGAATCAATTACATTGAAATACAGTTATCAAAATACTTAAAAAAATAACTTCATGGACCACAGGCTATGAAGCCCCTGTCTTAGCATTTTGGTTAATTGATGTTTTACCATATAACTACATAGATTCAGTTAAACTCTTGTTATTGCATGATTTCTATAGAAAATATCAATGTATGTAAAATAAAGTTTGCCATTTTAAAGCATTCCATAAATGCAAGGCGTGCTTATTATCTTAATTTTTGATAGTAGTAAACCACCAGATTTATAAAACAATGAGTTCTGAAAATACAGAAATTTTGTAGAGTTCAGTAGGACAGATGATGTGTTTAGAATAATTTTTCAGGCTAATAATAAAAGTCTTGAAAACACTCAAGGCAGTATTATTGGACACAGTTAAGTAGACGATAGATGTGGTAATAAATATATTAGGGAAGGAAATTAAAGGAAAGTAATAACATGACAAAGAAAAAAAATCACATGCCCTGAAAGACTCAATTCCCCAAAGCCCATTAATTGAAAGATGCTATGACTCAACAGGAATTTGAGTAACAGACAGAATTCTCCAATGGGTTCTGTGATAAACATGGGCTGGGAATTCACGTTCCATAACAATATAGTCTATCTGTCCAAAACACACTCCAGGTTTCTTTCTTCTTTGGTAGGAAGCTACTAAATGACCCTCTAATGCCCCTCTCTGCCCAAATTCAGCCATGATCTGAGAAGCCAAACTGTTTCCTAGCAACTTTAACTGTATTTGTGGAGCAGAGAAAAGGTCCTTAAAGAAATCATTCCCAGAGGGTAAGGGTTTGGGTAGAAGCAGGCCTGATGAGGTGTGGTTTGTTGGCATGGCCTGTATTTTGATTGTGTTTCTATCTTGGTGTGCTTTTCCCTTCAGAGTATATGTTTTGTTTTTGTTTTGTTAATTAATAGTGTTTTGCATTGTATTACTCACTCCAAATGACTTTCCTGGAACCTGCTTGGCACACTAATCTGGAAAGGGGTTAGAAAAAAAATTACAACTCATTCTGGCTAGAGAAAAGCAAATCTTGCCATAGGTAATTGAAATTTTTGACCTAAATGAAAGTTCCTGCTATCAAATACAAATGTAGCCCCATGAAGTAGCTTTTGGAAGGTGACCACATGTCCCCCAAATCATATCTTATTTTCATTCATGTCTGACATTTTTTTTTCTCTCCACAGTGGTGATTTTTATCCATTTTTAAAGTCCTATATATTTACTATGATTTCTAGAGAGATCACAACAGTTTACCTGTTAGCCTGTTGGATGAGACAATTAACTTTTTGGTGATTGTTGTAATATTTGGTTCATGAATCCCGAGGCCAGTGTGTGTGTGTGTGTGTGTGTGTGTGTGTGTGTGTGCACGCACACACGCACACACACAAACACATATATGAAATTTGCTAATATTTGGATGGACCTTTGATTTCATTAGTATAAGAAACTCCCAAGGAGGAACTTTTACCAATGCAAATAAGTGTCCATTTTGCAACTTCTAGTCAGTATGTGTCATAGATGGTACTCGAACTCAGGTCTTCTTGACTCTGAGGCCAGTACTCAATCCACTCTGCTAATTTGTCTTTCACGTTGTTGATCATTTGTTGGCATTCACTGGTTCTACATTTTGGTTTTCTATTTTAGAATGGACTGTAATGGTTCCAACTGCATACTCCTTATTTTACCAACCATAATGAACATAAAATCCATAGTTAGCAAATATATTTTTAAATGTCCATAAATTGATTTCTTTTTGGGAAAAGTAAAAAAATACATAATTGAAAAGAAAGCCAAAGTATATTAAATTTGTTTTAGGTTCAATATTTGATTTCCTCTCACTTTTTTTTTGAAGTTGAATTTACATTTTATGTAAGTCTTATATTGTCATTTTTCTCTTGACAAGTAGGGTTAGAATCCTAATAGTCCTGGAAAAGTACAAATGTTAAAAAAAATATTTCAATTCTAAAAATATTACACTTGAGTAATATTGTATTGGTCAACTCTTAAAACTGATGCTTCAAGATATATTACAAAATATCACCCACAACACTCTTTCTTTTTTACTTTTCCTCAAAAAAGTCACACATCATGAACTTTCTCATAGTTTCCCTCAAACTTCCTTGAGTTCATGCTTTAAAGTAGAATTAGGTTGTAACAATGGGAAGAGTTCTGATTCTCTTGCTTTTTGTAATCTAGTTCATGTCCTGCTGCTGTTACACAATTCAAAACTGCAACAGAAGCCCTAAGTACAGGATTTTGTCAGATGCTTTACTAAGTCCCAGCACTGGTTCTGTCCCATAATATACTGTGGTACCTCTGCTCAAAAAAAAAAAAAATGGAAGCCATTCCTCTGAGACAAAACTGTAGCAATTACATAAGGCATTTGAAGCATGAATACTAAGTAATGAGGCATTTTAATTTGAGTATTATGTAGGTTCTAAAGTAATATGCTGTCTAGGGTCATGGGAAAAGCTGCTATTTAATCTGACAGTCAAATGGAATACAGAATTCTTGCTGTTAGTGGCTTGCCATGAATATCCATTGAATATGGCATTTGCCCTTGCACAAATCTCCAGATGTTCTAAAGCTTTTGTATTGATTTTATATGAGGATTGTTAGGTATAAAGGTTTTAGGGAGGGCATAACTAAATATTTTGAAAACCCATGGAAAAGAGGAGTTTGGGCAGTAAGTGCCCCCACTCCCTCTTGGGAAAACTCAAATATCCTTTTGGTATTAGGGTAGACTTTACTGACTTGGCATGTCTGTCTAGTTTGTTAATAGAACTGAATGTTATTTCACCATCACCGAGGATACATTTGGGGGGAGGTAGAGACTTGGAAAACAGCAGTGCCTCTCTATGAGGAACAGTCCTGAGATGAAAAGATGGAAAAAAAAATGCTAATTATAAATATTTTTTAATTTCATCCTCAAAATAGCCGTGTGAGGTAGGTGCTGTTTAAATACCCATTTTAAAATTAAGAAAACTGCAGAAGGGGCAGCTAGGTGGCGCAGTGAATAGAGCACTGGAGTCAGGAGTACCTGAGTTCAAATCCGGCCTCAGACACTTAACACAAAAAACTAGCCGTGTAACCTTGGGCAAATCACTTAACCCCAACTGCCCTCCAAAAAGCAAAAAAATAAAAACTAAAAAAAATTTAAAAAAAAAGAAAACTGCAGAACAAGATTTTGTAGAGACTTCATTGGTGTTAGTAACAAGAACTGCTGTGCTACTGATTCCCAACCCTTTATAATACGGGGGAAAAATTATTGAATTTCCCCCTACTACCCACATAAGAGTATATTTTTGGGTTATATGATTCTCCAGTTTTTGCTGCTTAATTTCTAGGCCCATATTGAAGCAATGAGATAGTGACTATTAAGTGACTTGGTGGCTATGCAAATCTATCTTGCTATAGACATAAAAAAGAGCTTCTCTTGCAAGATGACTGTCTCTACCAAATACTTCATAGCCCCATAGAAGCTGATATTGACCACAGAGGACTCCATAAGCATTTCCAAATACTATATAAAAAAAGTTGAAAATGAATAGTAGTAATAGTAGCGGCCGCTGCAGCTAGCATTTATATAGCCTGTAAGACTTGCAAAGTGCTTTAGAAATATTTTTTCACTGGAGACTCACAACAGCTTCAGGATTTGGTATTATTATTATCCCTGTTTTACAGATAGGAAGCTGAAATAAACAGATGTTAAATGCCTTGCCCAAAGCCCCGTCACTGGTAAGTGTCTGAGGCTGGATTTGAACTTGGGTCTTCCTAACTCCAGGTCCAGTGCTCCATGTAAAGGGCCATCTAGCTACCTCTTTGTGATCGAGAGACTCAGAGAATTATAAAAGCCTCAAAGACCTTAGAAAACACCTAACTACACTCTCATATTATATAGAATAAGACACTGAGAGCCATACAGAGCAAATAAACTGTGCTGAATCACATAGCTGGCTGGTCAATGACAGCCATAAGTCTTGACCCAACATCTCCTCTATCTAAATCTAGTCACATGATGGCCAGCCCTCTCTGCCCTTGGCAAGGCTGATTTTCAGACCACAAGCGTCTACCAACTAAGGAAGGGAAGAGAACAAGCATTTACATAGCACCTACTGGGAAGCCAGGTGGCACAATGAATAGAGTGCTGGACTCAAAGTCAGGAAGACTCAATTTTGTGAGTTCAAATGTGACCTCAGCTACCTACTGTGTGACCCTGGGCAAGTCACTTAACCCTATTTGCTTCAGTTTCTTCATCTGTAAAATGAGCTGAAAAAGGAAATGTCAAACCACTTTAGTATCTCTGCCAAGGAAACCCTAAATGGGGTCACAGAAAGTCAGACGAGGCTGAAAAAATGAAACAGCAATAGCAACGTCATAGGGCCTACTACGTGTTGGACATTGTGTTGGGTTTTTTGTTGTTGTTGTTGCTGTTTTACAAATATTATCTCATTTGATCCTCATAACAACTCCTGTGAGGTAGGTGCTAGTATTATTCCCATTTTCTGGACATGGAAATGGGGCCAGAGGTTTTTATAGAGAGAGCTCCATCACTATCAAGAACAAGAACCATTATGCTACTAGCTTCCAATCTCTGGGAATATGAGTATCCATTTTTAATAAGAAAAGACTTATTCATATCTGAGCATGGGTATATATGTGTACATAGAGGGTTCAGGATCAATTAATTGGGAAGAGATGATACTTCAAAAGGTGAAATTTTGAAGAGGGACAGGACTTGAATGAGAGGAGACAGGGAGAGACAAAATGGGGTTAAT
>CM053596.1:192744260-192766505 GCA_028646575.1 Pseudocheirus occidentalis | reverse complement strand
AATACTGCCTATAATCTTCTACCATCTTTCTCTGAAAGGTTTTGTAGTAAAGTTACTTTGGTAAAAAATAACTCCTAATTCCAACCCCCCCCCACCTTTTATTTTTTTTTTACAATTTATTTCTTTTTGGTTTTCAACATTCACGTCCACAAGTTTTAAATTTTCTCCCCCTCCCTCCCCAAGACACAGTCCGTTTATTTTTATACAATCACAGATTTTGGATCAGGAAAGAACAGTATGCATCATATAGCCTATCCCTCTAACTTTGTAGATGAAGTTTAGATGATTATATGATTTTCTGAAGGTCACAGAAAGTATCAGAGTCAGGATTAGAATCCAAGTCCTCTGATACAAATTCAGTGTTCTGTCTTCTAATTATGCCACTAATTTCAATCAACCTCACCCAAGTGGACTTTGTTGTTGTTGTCATTCATTCATTTTCAGAAGGGAGATGAGGCCTTTCTCCCCATCCTTGCAGATCATAAGCATGAGTCCTCTCCCCTAACTTGCCTCATACCTCTTTTCCTCCTCACCTTCAAAAGAATAGAACATAAGCTTCTGTCTTCCCCATATTATGTAGTGGAATCCCTTCCCTTGACTGCATTTTGGAGGGTGAATTCTGTGCTCAGTGACAATGACAGGGAAGAGAAGCACCACTCCCTTCACATCTCTGAGCCTTGGATTATCTCCAAGGTTCAGAAAAGTTCTGTGGTGTTACTTGACCTTCCTTCAGCTTCATGATTTGTATTTTGATTACTGACCTAGGTTTTTTCCACGTACTATTTCTAGCTCCTGACTTACACATGGCAACACTCTGTTGCCCCAACTGGGAAGGTTTCAATCATGGCCATCACATGGCTATGAGGAATGGAGAGAGATGAACTAGTATAGCTTCAGAACCTGTCTTTGATTTTTATTTTTTAAAAATACTTACTGGTATTTTTCATCATGTAATTCAACTTTTAAGTGCAGAATTTATATAATAACTTTAGAATTTGAGCTGGAAAGGCTTTTAGAGGTCATCTAAGTCTAACACTTCTTAAACTGTGGGTCTTGACAATAAAGATCCACAATTTAAGCAGTGAGAAGGGGTCGTGAGTGGAAAAAGTTTAAGAAACTCTCATCTAGTCCCCCTTTCATTTTACAGGGGAGGAAACTGAGGCAAAGAGAAGGTACCCCATTACTCAGGTAATAAATAGCTTAGGTGGCCATGTTTTGTTCCCTTCTAGAATTTTTATTTTTAATGTGAGGAAATAAAAGCTATTTTAAAATTCCATTGTAGTTGGTGGGGGGATGACAATTTTATCAAAATAAGAAAATGTTGAGACAAATTTTCCTGGTTTTTTCAAAATTTGAAGCAAGTAGAGTCTTTGGTGTAGCATTCTCAATTACTGCCTAAATACATGAGAACAGACTTCCATTTCTGCAATTCTGCTAACACGGTGCCTTTTTATGATCTTAGAAGATGGAATACTGCATTATAAGTGTAAAGTACTCCTTGAATTTCCTGACCTTTTATCATAGATATTACCATGTCTATTTTGTGATTAGGCCTTAAAAAGGACAGAATCTGAAAAAAGTATGACTGTGGAGCTCTTGAAATTCAAGAAACTCTAGTTCAGATAAGAGTTTTCCCATTGTACCAAGAACAAAAGTCAAGGATAGAGGGGAGCTTTAAGTTGTTTTCCTTAATGAAGTTGAAAAACACAGACTATTAAGAGAAGTTCGAGTACTCAAAAAGAGGACAGATAATTGGCTAACATTAGTAAAATAACTGTGACTCCATGAAAATTGCCAGAGGTAGACAAAGAGACTGAGAAGGAAGGTTTCCTTTATAAAATTAGAAAAAGGAAGGCCCTGATGATAGAAAAGATTAATGACTGTGCCTCCTTACCAGGATGTGTCATTTCTTTTGCGGGTGAGGAGAAAGGATCGGAAAGTGCTACGTGCCTATTGCTTGGAGAAGCCCACAGAGCAAGCCATTTGTCAGCAGCAATATAAAAAATAAATTAAAATGGAGGAGTCCAAGAGAAAAGCAAAGCAGCCAATCTTTCTGATATAAAAGATGAGAAACAGAAAATACTCACAATAAAAACACCAAAGTTAGAAAGGCTAGAAGAAAAGTGAATACATATTTAGGGATCCTGAGATCAAATAGAACAGTCAAAGCCCATGGAGAGAATGCTGGATCTGTAACCAGGGTATCTGGGTTTGAATCTTGCCTCTGTTCTTGGCCTTGGGCATGTCACTTAACCTCTCTAGGCCTCAATTTCCTCATCCGTAAGATGAAGGGGCAGAACTTGATCAACTTTACAATTGAGCTTTCAAAGATTGATCCTTTGATGCACAAGACTTTCAGTTTTAATTATTTAGGCAATATTAGTAATGAAGGAAAAATTAAAAGAAAATAGAGACTACTCTAGGGGATTTGAGATCTGCTATGTCATTTAAAAAACAAAACAAGTATGGTGAGAAACACCTCTCAGTTCCTTTGTTCAGTATTGAATATCTTAGCTATTTTTATAGGGTCTAACTGGACAACAATATTTTAAAAGAAACTGTTGACGACAATTCAGATCTAATTACAAAGAAACTAATTAGAACCAAATTGTTTCTATTGCCAATTATTAGAGACAAGTTACAGAATGATTGCATTTGAGGAAATGACATCATAGAAGACTTATCTTCATGCTTTTCCTCTGTCTAAATAAAAAGGAAGTTGCTTTTATCCATAGATGATAGAGTGTCTGTTTTCTAATTTTCTTCATGTTGATAGTGTTAGAGACACATATTACATCATTCCAGACGAAGTTATGTTTCACACTGATAGTAAAACCTTCTTATACTAGTTTCCTATTTGGCTCAAAGAAAGAAATGAAGTACAAAATACTTCGAGCATAAGATAAACAGTCATTAATGGGAAATAAATTTTAATTCCTTTCAATCTAGTTTCCAACCTCTTCACCTGAAACAACTTTCTTCAAAGATACCAATGATCGCTTAATTGCCAAATCTAATGGCCTTTCCTCAGGGTCATCCTTTATGACCTCTATGTGGCATTTGACACAGTGGCCACCTCTCCTCTTCTGCACTCTCTTCTCTCTGAGTTTTTCTAATATTATTCTCTCTTGTCCCTCTTCCTACCTGTGTGTTACCACTCCTCAAACTTCTTTGGTAGGTCTGTATCCATGTCATGCCCACCCACTTTGGGCATCCCCAAGGCTCTGCCCTGGACCTTCTTATTTCTCTACATTCTCTTACGTGGACTCTCATGGGTTCAATTGCCATGTCCATGTATATGACTCCCAGATCTATATATCCAGCCCTAGCATCTCTTTTGAGTTGGAGTCGCATATCACCAGCTGCCTATTAGTTATTTTGACCTGGATATTCTATGTTCATCTCAAATTCAACATATACAAGAGAGAACTCATCTTCTTTTCCCTTTCAAAAATACTACTTTTCTAAATTTCTTTTTAGCACCATAGTTCTTTTAGGTTTCACCCTCAACATCATCCCCTACTCTTCACTCTTACCCATCCCCACATATCAAATCATTTGCCACATCTTGCCATTTCTTTCTCCACAATCTCTTGCATGATACACACCCCCTTTTCAGTCACAAAATCACTCCCATCCTGCTTTAGAGGAGTTAGTTCTCATCACTTCTCACCCAAACTAATGTGAAAGCCTTCCATTTGGTTTTCTTTCCTCTAGTCTTTTCCTTTCCATTTTCCCACACACAGTCACCAAATTTGGACTTTCTTAAAACCCAGTTCTGACTAAGTAACCTCACTCCCTCATTCAACTCCAGTGACTCCATTACTCCTAGGTAACAGCTCTTAAAAACCCATTTTTCGCAACCTATTTTCCTAGTCTTGCTTAACATTCTTCCCCCTATATTCTAGTTATATTAGTCTTCATGCTATTCTGCTCTTAAGATAGTTCATTTCTCATATCGGTTTCTTTGCACTGGCTGTACCTCATGCCTGGAATGTACTCTCTCCTTGTCTCTACTTCCTGGAAACTTCGGTTTTCTTTAAAACTCAGGTCAAATACCACCTTCTTTATGAGATCATTCCTGATCTCCCACGTTCTAAGACTTTCGTTTTTAAGGTTTCCTTGTGTATGCCTTCTATGTGTTTTCTATAAATCTGTATTGATGCTTATTGTCTTTTCTGTTAGTTTTTGTCCCAAAAGACCATTCTAAGTTTCCTTTTTGTCTTTGTAGCCTTATTACCTAGCAGTTCTTGATACATAGTAGATGCTTAATAAATGTTGGTTGACTGAATGATTAGTTATTTTCTTATGGGTGAAAGTTCTTTGAATCATGTACTTTTTTACATTAAAAATCTCATGATTGCCTTATGTTCTCTGAATTTCATATATCTCTTCTTCTAACCCTTTCTTCTCTAATTTTCTGTGTGCTTCTCCCTCCTTCCTTGTACTTCAGCTCAAATAATGAAACAGAACTCAATAAACTTTTCCTGATTGTCTTCATTATTGTATTGATTAGTGTATTTGGAGGGAAAGATGGTTGTAGCACCAGTGCAATATTTACAGTGCCCACAATCACGATAAAGACCATGACTATAAATATTGCATGGTGTTCAATTGCCAAATATACCAAACTCTCCATACAGAGGACAAAACTGAAGCATTTATTAAGACACCAGAAAACTGAAACCCAAAACCAGTAAGCTGATTCCATCATAGTACCAAAGATATTCAGAGACCATAATAGCTCTGAGAGCCACAACATCCTTCAGCTTTCCCACAAACCAATACAAGATCAATATTTACTCACAGATCTCTCTCTCCCTGTGCCTGAGCACCTCTCTCTCCCACTGGCTCTCTGGCTCTGGTTCCCCACTTCCTGTGGGCTCTGCTTCCCTTCATCAAACTCCTCCCACCACAAGCTCCATGTGACCACATTCAGCCTATTAGGGGGCAGAGTTTATTTTCAAAGCAGGGGAGGTCTTCAAACTCTCCTAGATCTATTAAGAGGCAGGGAAGATCTTCAAATTCTCCTTCCCATTACAATAGCCTAGATCGCATGCTTACTTGGAGCCAAAAATACTTGGATTCCAATATTTCGTCTTTTGCTTACTGACTGTGTAACTATGGTCAGACCAGTTAACCCTTCTGACCTTCAGAGATCTCTTTAAGAGTTAACTAAGTCACAGAAAAGTTGCCGCTTATTAGAGGAAATCACAAATCCTTGATATAATTATATGTTTGGAGAATCTTTTCTGCTAAAATGATTTTTCCCTTTAATAATTAATACCTTGCTAATTTAATTTTATTAACATTTCTCCCTAAGATGCAACAATTTAAATCACAACTTGAACATTGTTCTAATTTTAACTGCTCAGACATTTAGTTATGGGAAGCTTGTATGCTCTTACATAATTGCTTAATTCAAGGTTTTTGGGGGGCAAAATAGACAGAATTGTGGCTTGTTTCAACATGGAATCATCATAGAACTGGAAGGACCCTTAGTGACCATGACTTTAACCAGTCAGACTATTTTAAAATAATTTGCTTTTCATAGCTCAGATACAAACATCAGATTTGATCATATGGACTCCATAGCATTGTCAAACAGTGGTGCTAATAGTCACTGGTTATTAGATGCTGTGGGAAAATACAATGTAAGTTGTAAGTGCTTTTCTCTAGAAAAATATTTAATGAACAGTTGGGGGAAAATATAAGGGACAATACTTTTCAATAGGATTGAATAAAATCAAACAATAATGACTGTAAGATATGAGAGTTTACCATGACAAAAAACATTCTTATTTCCGCTTATATATTTATTCATTCAACAAACCTTTAAGTGAGAACAGAAGTGAAAAAAGGAAACAGTTTGTGCTTTCAAGAGAATGAACATCTATACAGAAAAATAAATAAAAACATACAAATTAAATAGAAAATAATTTTGGGGGTGGGAGGACATTTATAACTTGGGGCATCAGGAAGGGCTCTGTGCAAGAGGTACCACTGGAAGTGAGTCTTGAGGGAGGATGGGGATTCTACTGGATAGCTAAGTGGTGTAGTAGATAGGGTGTTGGGTCTGGAGTCAGGAAGATCTGAATTCGTATCTGACCTCAGACACCTACCAGCTGTGTGACCCTGGAAGAGAAATTTAACCCTGCTTGCCTCAGTTTCCTCATCTCTAAAATAAGCTGGAGATACTCCAGTATCTTTGCCAAGAAAATCCCAACTGGGGTCATAAAAGTAGAAGTAAGGAGGGAGCATTTTAAAGGAATTGGGAATGAGAATGCAGGGAGAAAAGAAGGTACAGAAATGGGAGATGAAACTAATGATCGCTTGAAATGATAATGATAAACTGATCACCTGAAATCTCATCCCCATTGACTCCGCTTTTGGTACTCAATACCTCAGGTCCCTCAGTTTTCCTTCTCTTCTAGTTGGAAGGCTGGAAGGCAGAGCAACACACTTCTCCCAAAGCTTTCCTTTATAGAGGGTTCAGAACTTTCCAGGTAACTGCATCAATGACTGCTTGGTTTCTACTCTATGAGCATCATGTCCCTCCCAGCCAAATAGCAGCCCCCCTGCCTTGGCCCCCATGCAGGGCCAGGTAGCCTCTGGGACCCCACCTCTTGCTTCATGTGTACCTTTTGTGCATTATCTTCTCCCATTAGATAGTAAGTTCTTTGAGGGCAAGATATGTCTTTATTTTTAATCCCAGCATTTAGCATTATAAACTTCCTGGAACACAGAGGTACCTTTTCATGTTTATTGAATTAAATCATATTAATGAGCCAATCAACAAGCATTTATTAAGAGCCCATTATGTAACCAGGCATTGTGCAAGGTACTGGGGGTACAGAAGACCAAAGTCACACAGTCCCTGCCTTCAAGGATCTTACATTATGTTGGGGAAAAGAACTTATAAACAGATAAGTAAATACAAGATATGTACCAAATTAATAAAAAATAATTTGAGGTCAGGGGCTTTAGCACCTGAGGGAATCAGGAAAAGCCTCTTAAAGGAGGTAGGAATAGCTGATACTTAAATAGAGTTCAAAGAAAGAGAGGGGAGAGGATTCTAGGCATGGAACACAGAAGTTGGGGAGAGATTGTGTAAAGGGAACAATAAACCAAAAGGCCAGTTTTCTGGAAGTAGAATGTGTAAGGAAAAGTAATGTGACAGATAGGCTGAGCCAGATTGTGAAGTGTTTCAAATGATAAATGGAGTAGCCTGAATTTTATCTTAGAGGCATTAGGGAATCATGGGAGCTTCTGAAGATAAGGAGTGACTCAGAATCTCATCTATAGGGATGAGCAAGAAGGACAATTTAGTGGTTCAGTGGATATAATGCTGGGCCTAGAGTCAGTAACACCTGAGTTCAAATCTGACTTCAGATATGAACTAGCTGTGTGGCCCTGGGTAAGTCATTTAACTCTACTTGCCTCAGTTGCCTCATCTGTAAAATGAGCTGGCGACAGAAATAACAAACCACTCCATTATGTTTGCCAAGAAAACCCCAGATGGGATTACAAAGAGTCAGACATAAGTAAGCAACAATATTGTTTTTAAAGCACAGTAGGGTTGGCTAGGTGGCACAGTGAATAGAGCCCCAGCCCTGGAGTCAGGAGGACCTGAGTTCAAATCTGACTTCAGACACTTGATACACTTACTAGCCATGTGACTTTGGGCAAGTCACTTAACCCCAATTGACCTCCAAAAAGCAAAAACAATAAAATAAAATAAAACAAAACAAAATAAAATAAAATAAAGCACAGTAAACATTTTCCCCTGAAAGTTATGTGAACACGATCATATCCTTTGTAATGTGATATCATGAGCAATTAATTTTAGCTCAATTCTGCCATAAAAATGAGAGGGAGAAGATACTAAAATTTGGTTTCATAAATTTTTCAGTTCATTTTGTGTTGAAATCATATGATTGAAATCATATGAAATCATATAGACATGCATAGCTTGGATTTGAGGTACAGTGTTGCCTGACTCTTGGAAATGTATTATACCAGATAACTTGAGGCTCTTTATTAAGAGTGAAATAAAATTAGAAATCAGAAGCAATTGTATGGTTAAGATCATGCAGTGAGGCACAAATGACAGACAAAATAGTGTGATACAAGTGGAAAGAATTAGAGATTTAGAGTCAAAGAATCTGGATTCAAATGCTACTTCTGCAACTTTTGGCAAGTCATCTGTAAAATGAGAAAGTCAAATTAGATATCCTTTAAAATCTCTTCTAGTTCAAAATCTATAAGCTTATGACCTAAATTGTAAAATTTTTAAGTATTTTTTATTTTTAAAATTGTAAAATTTAAATTTTTAAAATTTAAAATTTAGCTTTGCATCAGTTCCTGTAAGTCAGGATATTTTTAACCTGGAATGACTTACAGGAGCTGATGCAAAGTTAAATGGGGAGAACTAGGAGAACATTGTACATATTATACAGTGATCAACCATGAACGATTTAACTATTCTCAGCAATACAATGATCCAATACAATTTTGAAGGATTTAGGATGAAAAATTCTATCCATCCCCAGAGAAAGAACTGATGGAGTCTGAATACAGATAGAAGCATACTTTTTAAAAACTTTCTTATTTTTCTTAGGGTGTTTTTTGGTCTATATTTTCTTTTATGGCACAACTGATATGGAAATGTTTTGCATGACTACACATGTATAGCCTTTGTTCAGATCACTTGCCTTCTCAATAAGCGTGGTGGGAGGGAGAGAATTTGGAACTCATGATTGTAGAAATGGATGTTAGAAATTATTTTTATACACAATTTGAAAATATTAAAATACTGAATTTAAAAAAGTTATTTTAAAAATCTTCATTTAAAACTCTTTTGATAGAAGTGAAAAGTGAAGATTATTACTTTAAACAGTGTTTGGGAAAACAGTATTTGGCAGGAAAGCAAATTATCCTTTCAGAACAAGGGCAAAATACTATGCTTTTGCCTAGGAGGACTGGAAGTCAGTAAGTGATGACTCCCCCAGTCCAGAGGATATGTCATGCAAATTGATTCCTAAATACATTTTATTATTGTTGATGCAAATAAAAACTCTGCTTAAGATTTGATCCAAGAAGGTCATTTTGGCCTGGGACAATGCAGATTTGTAGGTGTCAGGACAGAAATGGAGTAACAACACTTCCTGTGCGTATTTAGTTTATAAAAATAACCTCTTTGAAAGCCCATTTTCCAGCCTAGAGAAGTCAGAGCTTCTGAACTATTTCTAGGCTTTCTTAGTTCGGCCAAAGAACTTGATTTTAACACAATACACAAGCTTATCTTTTCACTGAAAAACAAACAAACAAAAAAAGTTGTATCTTTCCTGAGGAATGCAGGCATTAGTCATAGGTCCTACCCTTCCCTCCCCCACTAGAAAATCCTTCCTATGTCTGTAGTGCTTCCTCAGTGATGTATGGAAGGGCAGTGATGCAGCCTCTCTGCAATGTTGGCAGCTATAATTAGGTGATCCTTTTTAGAAAGCACTCAGGAATCCCACAGTGCTGTGTGCTTACAAAGGTGCCACTATGCTATCGACCAGAGCTTTGCTGTCAAATTGTAAGCTACTTGTTTGGGAATCTGATAAAAGCTTGAAATCTGCCTCCTGTATTTCTGAAGCAACCCTTGAGATTCTTTTTATGCCTTCTTTATTCTGACCATTTAGAGATCCTACAACACTGACATTTTGTTTATAGACACAGGATGAGTTGACCCTTTTTGTTAGGAGCTCTTAATTTCTCTGGAACAATTTATTCAGTGAGTTCTCTGTGAATTGAATTCCATGAAGTTCCTCAATTGCAAGGCTGACCACATCGGCCCTCACTAAATAAACTCAATGGCCTCTGATCGCCCCAGGATCAGACAGCATACATTTGTTAAGTGCTCATTGTGTCACATGCTGTACCAAGCCTGGGGATAGAAAGATCTAATTTAAATTCCTCTGTTTGGCTTTTAAAGATTTGAATAGCCAGGCCAGAACCTGTCTTTCCAGACTTATCCATTACTCCTCTCCCTACACCATATAGTATAGACAAACTGGCCTCCTTTGGATTCTCCTGTACAACACTCCATCTACCACCTCTGTGCTGATGCACCAGCTCTCCCTGATGCCTGGAATGACCAGCCACTTTTCTGCCTCTTAAAATCCCATGTTTCCTTCAGAATTCTGTTCAAGCACCACCTTCTATGATTCCTTTTCTGATCCTACCACCTGCTAGTGCCCTCCCCTGAAAAAAAACTACTTTGTATTTATTTTGTATATGTCACATATGCAAAATATAAATGTATATAGATCTACATGTATCTGTGTGTATATATATACTTAAACTTGTACGTATACTCATATATGTATATGCGTGCATATGTGCATATATTCATATGTATATACTTATACACACTTCTATATGAATAGACATACATGTATATACTTATACATGTATGTGTATACTTTTATATACTTGTACATGTGCAGGCACACTTATGTACACTCTATACATGTGTGCATAGCTATATATGTATATATTTACACATGTACATATCTACTTATAGGTATGTATTCATAGATGCTTATATGCACACAAATATATGTATATGCATGTGTGTATATATGTACACACATCTGTATATACTTATACATGTACATTTTATCTACATATGCTCATGTGTATATATAAATGCATATATATTCACGCATATATGCATATACATATACTAATGCCTACTTATATTTGTACATATATTTATATGCATATTAATATACATATATATGCTTATATATTCATTTATACATATATACGTATATATACTTTTCTGTGTGCATATATACTTATTGTACTTATATATGTGCTTATATATGCATACATATATGTGTACATTTGTAAACACATATATACTTATACATGTTCACATGTGGATTTACATGAATATGTCTGTAAGTATATCCATATGTTGTTGTTCAGTTGTTTTTTCAGTCGTGTCTGACTCTTTGTCCTATTTGGGGTTTTCTTGGCAAAGATACTAGAGTGGTTTGCCGTTTCTTTCTCCAGATCATCTTATAGACGAGGAAACTGAGGCAAACAGGGTTAAGTGAACTGCCCAGCTAGTTAGTAAGTGTCTAGGCTTAGTCTAGGTGAGTTTTCTGACTCCTCGCCTGGCACTCAGTCTCCTGCACCACCTAGCTGCCCACATACACATAGATATAATATATCTATATATGTGTATACTTATAGATGTACATGTATACTTAGATAGGTATATACTTACAATAGTACCTGTAGTCTCCTCCAATAGAATGTAATATCCTTGAGGGTAGGAATTTTTGTCTTTGTATTCTCGTGCCTCATCGGTGCTTGGTATATGCTTGTAAATTGTTTGATCTAGAACAATGGTTCTCAACCTTCCTAATGCTGTGATCCTTTAATACTCATATGTGAGTGTATCTGGGCGTATCTGCATGTGGGTGGACCTGCCGGGAGATGGAAAGAAGAGCTGTGTCTCAGTTCCTAAGACCATCGGAAATGTGTTTCCTGATGGTCTTAGGTGACCCTTGTGAAAGGGTCATTTGGCCCCCAAAGGGGTAGCGACCCACAGGTTGAGAACCACTGATCTAGAGAGACAACTTTTACTGTTGCATATAGGTAAGAAAACTAAATTAATTGAGGTCATATTCCATATTCATTATTCATGTATAACTGTACGTAGATAATAATTAAAGAGTTATTTGAATATGTGAAAAAAAAATCTGTGATCATCACGGGGAACCCCTGGTGTGGAAATTCCTTCTGTCAACAGGTATTTCAACCTTGCTGTGACTTAGCAGATAAGTCCTAAGAAGCAGCCTTGAATACTTAGAGATTAAGTGACTTGCCTAAGCTCACCAACTAAGAAGTATCAGAGCCAGGACTTGAATCCAGATTTTTTTCCCTGACTCTAAGGCTTAGAATCTAAGCACTTCATCCACTGTGCCATGAAAAATCTCTGCAGATATATTGCTTTCACTGTTTTACTTTTTTTACTTCTCAATTTTTACATTATAAGTTGCCCTCAGACTTCCCTCTATAGCTCCTATCTGGAAAGCTTTTCTTGAAATTGCTAGAAAGCAATAAGAGAATTGAGGGTTTGTCCTAAATAATCGTGTAATAAAGAGCAGAGAGGAGGGCAGTGTTGGTGGAGACATGGGAGGAAGGTTTCCATTCTCTGTCATGACAGCGGCTGCCAATGTTGGGGATGCCTTTGAGTTTGTTGGCTGGTAGTTTACACGACTGTGGGCTCCTGTGGAGAGCTAACTATGCACATTCATTTGTTCAACAAACATACTGTTTCCTATTATGTTCAAGACACTGTCCTGGGTAAGGGAGAGGGGGATACAAAAACGACAATAGTCCATGACCTTGAGGAGTTTACAATCCAGCAGGGGATGTAAAACTTGGACAATAGAAGAGAATAGGATAAGTATAGATCAGAAAGACAAAATGTTATGAGAGTGAAGAAGAGTTGTTACTTCCTCCTGGGATAAATTGAAGAAGGCCTTGTGAATAGGAAGGCAGCATTTAAACTGGCCTGTATGCTGGATAGAGAGAGTTTCAGTAAACAGAGATGGAAGAGAAAAGGGCATTTTTGTGCCATTCACCTCAGCCTCACACTTGTAGAATGGGTATCGTTTTGGTAAACCACATAGTAGCTGCTGCTTATTGAATATTTTATGGTGCTGATCAAACCCTTCTCAATTTGCTTATTTTGGAGGAGTGTTGTATATGAGGTGTTTCTGGGCATTGTATGAACAACTCAAAATCAAGAAAACAAGAACCCAGCAGATGAATATAGGAAAAAGGGCCAGAGTCAGGGGGCAGTCGAGGTGGGGAGAGAGAGAAGTGTCCAAAGCAGGGTTGAAATCATGAGGTGCAGCAAAGTTCTGAGTGGGGTTTTGGAGTTCAGCCTGTAGTAATCCAGTGCCAAGCATGTATTCAGGTGAAGAGCTGGAAAAAGTGGCCTCAGGTTGCCATATTCATTTATTTTCTGTGGTCTCATGCATATTTTATGACCAGTCATATGCAGTTGGCTCAACTCTCCATTTCCTTCTGAACCTGGAGAGTGTCTACTGCCATCACCTTCAATATTTTTCATAGAAATAAATGGATGAGCCCCTGTGGACAATGTGGATCATGGAGAAGAGCATGAATAAAAGAGCAGAGGCGAGAAAGCAATGGCTATGCTTGGGTAATGATGAGAAGTCATCTTTCCAGTCCCCTGATTTTACAAATGTAGAATGCGTGTCTCAGAGAAGTGATGAACATGTCCATGGCAACACAGTCCATGGCAATACTGGGATTAGAATCCAAGTCCTTTGACTCCAAAGCCAATGTTCTATCCACTGCATGGCTAGAGGATTAATATGCTTCAAGGGAATAATTATGATTTAATGGCAGCTCTTCATTAACTCCATAACTTAAGGCAGAGATAGGATGTGAATACTGTTGACATTAAAATTGTTTTAGAAGCATTATTAGAAGATTAGACATTATCTCTGTATTCTGTCTGGAAGAGATTTAGATGCTTTCACTATTGTAAGGCTTTTACTGTGTTTATCATATAAAGTATTTAAAGACACTTGTTTTAAGGATAGAAGGGAGGGTATCATGTAAACAACTAATATTTGCAGAGTTTTTAAACCTTTAAGTGTGATTATTTTTTTTTGAAGGGAGGTGTAGCCCATACCTGTCACTTCACCAGTGTAGGAACTCCCTGTGTGAAAGATCCCTCCACCAATGCACAAAGAGGTAGGATTTTAGCTGATGTACAAGGTTTGATGTTTGGGGAGGGGGAGGAAACAAGCTTTATTAAGTACCTGCTATAAGCCAGCCTCTGTGCTAAGCATTTCATAAATACTTTCTCATTTGTTCCTGTGATCACATATAATATACTTATCTCACTGTGTCCTAACGACTACCCTGTTGGGAAGATACTATAGGTATTTACTAATTCCCTTTTTACAGAGGAGGAAGCTGAGATTCCAGGTGAAGTAATTTATCTAGATGAATAAGTGACACAGCTGGAGTTAGAGCTTCAAGATTAAAACTCATTGCCTTTAGCTCTGTCATGATGCTATAAAATAGCTTACCATTTCTGTCCTCAAGGGATTTACCAATCTTAAAGGAAAATTAGTTTAATTCTTTTATCCCTAAAAGGATGGAGCTTGGATTAGCTAACTCACATTTATGTGGAACTTTAGAGAGAGGTGTTGTACATTGTTGTTAGAACACCAGATTTGGAGTCATAAACATTTGGGGTTAAGCCTGTTTCTGACGTAAGAATTTTGTAAGGATGGACAAGTCACTCTTCTCAGTGCCCTCAGGAGATTCTCTAAGTTATAGAGAAGTTGCTGATTTGCATTGGTGGAGGGATCTTTCACACTGGGAGTTCCTACACTGGTGAAATGACAGGTATGGGCTACACCTCCCTTCAAAAAATAATAACATTTAAAGGTTTAAAAAGCACTTTGTTCATATCAACCTTGTAATCATATGAGTACCCCCAAATTAGGAAACTGAGATTCAACAGAGATAAAGTGACTTTGTCATGGTCACACAGTGACTGCTGGGCCTGAGATTTAAAAACAAGTCTCTTGGCTCCAAGTTTAGCCCTTTCCACTATACCCCCTGCTTCTGTTAAATAACATCTAAGGTCTCTTCCTGCTCTTAGGGTATACTTAATTGTAAACAATACCAGAAAGATAACAGTTCATTGCAGCAATATAAAGGATTGTTATAAGACAATGAAACAATAATGACCAAATGTAAAAGAACGTGTAAATTAAAAAATCATATTGGCAGCGCATGTGATTTTGTTGGCCTTACAAGCACAAACACATCGTGTTAGTCTGACGACCCAGCCAATTTTTGTTTGGGTTTGAATTGTGAGGTACCAGAAAGACCATGCAGGCAAGATTGACAAGTTATTTATTGAAGGTTATATAGGACTATGTGGAAAGTAGCAACTTCCTGGTACAATAATGCTAGCTCTGAAGTGGTGAGTCCTATTCAGCATAGCTAAGAAAGCCCAAGCTTTCTGGCTGTTTGAGGCCATCTTAATTTCAATCATATGTGGCAACATCAAGGACAATGTCCAAAAGCCTGAGCCTGCCCACTCCTCTTTGTTGAGCTTCCATGTTTTAGCATCACTAGAAGAAGTGTTAGCTAATCAAGAATATTTGTTGTATTGAGGTTAGAGCAATCTCCAAGGTGCTGTATGCTGACTTCATATTTAGCCTGTGTCCAGCATGTGCAACTGTCCTTGGGCCAATGAGGAGAGGTGTGTTCCTTCCCTTCTTTGTTCTGAAAAACCAGAAAGGTACATAAATCTGAACTTTGCTATCACTAATTAACAGGATATGTATTCTGTCTAAGAAAAAGTTCTGTATCTCACACCATCCATCATTCCAAACAGGAAAAGTTTAGACATGGGTACCAATAAATCTGATCCCAGCCTGAGTATGTAATTTATCTCTCCCGAGAGAGCCTTCTGCAGAACATCCCTTTCAAATTTTTATTCATATTTTATTTGTTGAAGATGTTTTATGAATGTTTTAAAAAAATCAGTTACTTCCTCAAGATCCTTCCTCCACTCCTCAACAGAATCATCCCTTGCAATGAAGAAATACAGTTAAAACAAATTAATTTGTTGGCCGTGTCCAAAATTTTGTTTCCGCAGAATGTCTTTAGATTGGAGACAGCAGCCTTGGACAGGTAGTTCTACCTTTCAGGAGGTAGAACTAAACAAAGTTTAAGGCCCGAGTCTGTAATTACTCTACAATAAGCCAGTGTAGTTAGTAACTACTGCTGTCCTCACATATGTATCTGAGACCTTTTCCCTAAACACTTTCCCTAAACACCTTGGAGAAGCAGAAGAAAACCTCATGTCTGGCTTGATTCCACTCTAATTCCCAAGCACTTTTTTTTTCTAACAGGGGTTTGTGCATTTGTGGATGGATTATCTTCATTAACATTAAAGCAATTGTTATCCTATGGTATGAAAAAGTAATAAATATTTGACCAGTGAATTTAGTGCTTTGTCAATATTGCATAACTAATTATAGTCACTAAATAGTAGATAAGATGACAAAATTCATCCAATTTAGACAGGATATAAGAAATTTATATCACGAAAAACTTGTTTTTTTAACGAAATGGTCCATACATACTATGTCTTGAATTTATTTATAGTTGTATTTATTCATGACATTTCTTGAGAAGATGAAGGTTTTGTCCTAACATAATATTATTGTATCCTTACCAGCATCTTTGTAGGTTAACACAGGCAATATTCCCTTTTTGTAGAAGGAAAAACTTGAGACATAAACCAGTTGTAAGGGTCAAACTCCGTGTGAGTTGATGGTTAGATTATGGTGCCCAGTTTATTCATAGCTATTACTATTCATTGTTGAATAGAAGCCATCCTGCATTGGTGGAGAGTGTTTCCTCATCTGGGAGTTCCTTATATAGAGGAAATGTCAATTCTAGGCTCCATCCCTATTAAGGTTCCTGCTGTGAAGGTGATAATAGTAAAATTAGTTTTTATTCATTGAATTTGTTAGCTAATTACATTAAAATGAAAGCTCTTGAAAGCGGGGACTGCCTGTATCTTCAAGTGCTTAGCATAGTCCCTGGGGAATATAGAAAGTGCTTAATAAATGCCCTATGATAAAGCATGTGCCTAGGTTAGTCCACAAAGCAAATTTTGCTTTCATGGTCATTGTTCATTTGATAATAACACCCTTTCCCCAAATTGTAGAGAATTTATAGATTTCATTGTTTATCAAGATTTTTTTCCTTTATTAACTTCTTTTTAGGAAGGTTAGAGATAAACACATTACAACATGGAAGTTTATATCGCTATTAATAGCTTATCACAGAAAATAATGCTCTTCAATTTCTTCTTATCCCCTTTCTGATCCATTTTTAAAAACTCAACCCAGATGCCACCTTCAATGTGAAATCTTTCTCTGAAACATGTATTGGTAGTCATCTTCCCCTTTAGGCATCTTGTATAACTTTGTCCATGTCTCTAAATGACATATTAATATTTTAAATTATATTTATCTATTTGTGTCATCCTCCTACAAAGTTCTAAGTTCAGAGGAGATAGGGACTTGGTATCTCACCTAGCCTACATTTTAGCATAGTTCTTTGAATGGATGGATGTATCCCAGGCAGTAAGACATCTTAAGCTTGTAGTTTCCTTGAAATGACTCTCTTAAATATAAAAACCATAGTCCATTTGACAAAGGTGAATTGATTCAATGATTAAAATGCAACTCTGGGGCAGTTAAGTGGCACAGTGAATAGAGCACCAGACCTGAAGTCAGGAGGACCTGAGCCCAAATCCAGACTCAGACACTGGATACTTAACTAGCTGTGTGACCTTGGGCAAGTCACTTAACCCTAATTGCCTTGCCTTCCCCTTTCCAAAAAAAAAAAAAAAAAGTAAAATGCAACTCTATGAGTCAATAGCCATTGGGTCTGTGAACAGTTGTACAGATCCTTGAGTGATCAGGTTGTTTTGTCTTCCCTGTAACCTTTTGATTGTTTCTCTCTTGAAACGTAACCTTTAGTCATTTTCAGTAATTGTAGTGACTGAAGCTGATCTCTTGAAACAGATAACTAAATTCTAGAAGCGGAACTTTATAGACATAGCCAGATATGTCACTCACTATGTGGGCTGGTTTTGCTTTATTATACTTCAAAACTGGGTGCAGGGGAATATATTCAAAATGACTGATGTAAAAAACAAAAGAAATATTACCTTTTAGTGCCAAGGCTCATATTTGATTCTTTTTCTTCTAAACCCTTTTTTTCCTTTTATACTATAATAATATAATAAATTAAAAATAAATGAAAATTAATTTATTGTGAGTCACCTCTAAGGAAAAGGTACACACTAAACATTCCTATACATATAAATAAAATTTTTCAATTAAATAAAGGCATGGCAATTGAGTCTTAGCAAAATAATGATTCTCTGCTAAGATTAAGTAATAATATTCTAGGTTAGAAATACAGTTATAAAGGTTTCTTCAAGGAACTTAGCATTTGTAAATGTAATCTAATTAAGCCTAGATGAATGGTGGCTTTGCTTTGGATAAAGAGCATTATCTGTTGCTTACAGAGGGGAAAAGGGAGGGTGAGCAAAATCCCAGTCTCATGAAATAATGAAGAAGTTGTTAGGTAGGGAAGAACCCAGATTTCTTGGCTTCTGATTAGTCAATGCAGTAAACACAGAATGTATTTTCTCACCATGCATTAAGAAATACTGGTATGGCACATAGATTTCAGTGTTATGCTATGGACCTCTGTTGGCTGAAACTTGGAAGAGTGAGACCAGGGACCCTTTTTTTAAAGATAATAAACTCCTTAGGGGAAAAAAAATACCTCAATCTCTAAGACTTTATTTTTCTTTTAAAAGAGGCGTAGTACTTACAGAGTGGAGGACACTCCTGCACTCTTTCCTGTTGCTTTTCTAAGGGTTGGGTGGCAGGGGTGGGTGGAAGAGGAAAGGATAGCTCCCTTTTGTTACATGTTGTAAAATTGAGACTAATAGGCAGTGATTTATCTTCTCTGCCTTCTTTCCTTTCCCCATTTCCTTTCCACTGCTCTTTTCCTCTTTTTCCCCTTTAAATCTGTTTTTGTGCTTTTTAGGGACAACTGTTTGGAGGGGTTGGTGGAATAAACATTTGAGAAATAGTTCTGCTCTGTATCATCTTTTTCCTCACACTTTTGAGTGATGGATTTAGGTTTAATTAAAATATATTTGTTAGGAATTTGTTTTATGAAGTTCAGATTGGGATAATTTCATTTGGGCTTATTGAAGACAGTCATGATGCACTTGATTTGATAGAGGCACCAACATATCACACAAATTAAAATTGAGCACAAAAATGTCACACAAATACTGCACTGGCATTGTCATACAAGCAAAGTGTTGGTATTTGGGGGGTGGGGAAGCAGCCTTGAATTATAGGTGCTAGAAGCAAACGTTGGCTGTAATATATTATCAAACCAGATAATGTTTAGGACGAGAAATGGTTTTCTAGAATTATACGTGATAGGTTTTAATAACCCAGATTTAAATGGCTTATTGAAGGCTTTCATTGATAGTATGACTCATATTCTGATTGAAAATACAAACTAGTATTTGTATGATGAGAAGAGTTTCTTCAGTTTTTATAAGATTGCATTAGTAATACATTTTTTTAAAAAATAGCTTATGCTCCTACTATGTGGTAGGCACTTTGTTAGATACTGGGAAGAAAAAAAAACAATATGAAACAGTTTCTGTCCTTAAGGACTTTGCATTCCACTGGGGAAAACAACATCATGACTTACTATGCATGGAATGTAAGAAGAAAAACTATCAAATAGAATCTACTTTAAACCAGTGGTTTTCAAGAATGGTCCAAGGACACCTAGGGGTTTCTCTGTTTCCTTTCAGTAAGACCTGGGGCGTCAAAGCTATTTTAATAATAATACTATCATATTTTCATTTCTAATACAGTGAATATAAAAGATTTCCATGGGTGTGCTGGTAAATGTTTAATAACCAATTGTTGGTAGGGGGATGTGTGCATGACATACTTGATTTAATCTGCATTATTAACATGTTCTCTGTCACTTTCTTAAGTCTAGACAGTCAACAAGATGATAAATCCAGCTCTGATTTGTGATTTGTGAGGAATAATTTTTTAACAATTGGTTCCTACTGGTTACTCCTGCACATCCCTGGATATTGATTCACATAAATTAAAGCTCTTCGGGGGTGCTGATTAATTATTGACAATTTAATAGGGTCTTGCAGCCCAAAAGTTTGAGAACTGCTTCTTTAGAATATGGCTTTTAATCTAAATCCAGAAACCTACCACAATGACCACTAGTAATAGCATCCTCTGTGTATTGAAAGAACAAAGATATAAGGGATCAGAGGATCTAGTGCTGGAAGAGACGTCAGTATGCAACAGTTTGGTTCCTGTAATTGGTGAGTGGAATAGATAATCTCTACGCAATCCAATGGATAGTGCGCTGGACCTGGAGTCAGGAAGACTCATCTTCCTGAGTTTAAATCTAGCCTCAAAAACTTACTAGTTGTGTGACCCTGGGCAAGTCATCTAACCCTGTTTTCCTCTGTCTCATCATCTGTAAAATGAGCTGGAGAAGGAAATGGCAAACCACTCTAGGATCTGCCAAGAAAATCCCAAATGGGGTCACAGAGAGTCAGAGTCAGACAGGATTGAACAACAACAGCAACAAGCAATCCAGGTGTTATTTATTAGCAATCAATGTAAAGAACTGCTTTTTCTGTCATCTGGGGAAAGTGGTATAGTACCAAGAATAACACTCCTATGAGATGAAATGCCAGAATTTATGTCCTGATTCTGAAACTCACTAGCTGTAGTGACTTAGGGAAAGTCACTTACCTTCTGTATGCCTCATTTTTCTTTTGTCTATAAAATCTCTGTAAAGACAGTGCTCATACAGCCTCCCTCATGAGGTTGTTGGGGGAGGGGGTAGTGGGGCACAAGTGCTTTGTAAATCTTAAAACATTCTATAATATGAATTGCTAGTGTTATTAATAATGAGAATGATAATCATTACCATTATTATTACCTCCTAGTTTCATAAAGACAATCTAACTGCATCCCTTTCCATTTTAAATACCATGTCATTCAAAAATGTTTATTGAACAATGCTGTCTGAGGCTCCTGGGATAGATGAAAAGGTGATTAAACATCATCCTTACCCTCAAAGAGTTTTCAGTTGTAATTCAAAGGATACAAAAAATTATAATTCGTAAATTGTGCCAGCTTCTAGGATTCTAGAAATTCTGCTTTTGTTTTTACACTAGCCACAGTTAGTTGCAAATTTTAGAGCCATCTTGCAACTTTTTAGGTTTATACTAGAGTAATTTTGTTATAAGGCTTATTTTGTGATATTTTAATAGCCGCATAATTACAAACCTTAATTTTTTTTCACTTTGTATTTATTTAAGATCTCATTAAAAGAAGACATTTAATGATATACTTTGTGATGGAGTCTACCTTTCCTGGAAATGGTACAAAGAGTAATTTAATGTTCCATTTATCCAGTTTCCATACACAGAATTTCTGTTATGCCCTGTCCTATCAATGAGAGAGCTCTACTTGAAAGACATACATAAATATCCAGTAAGATTAGGATCAAACCAGGAGGGGACATGAAATCAGAGGAATAAACTCTGTCTTAAAATTGCCCCAGAGGTTATAAAGCAAAACTCTGCTTTCAACTGTACTTGGTTCCTGTGGTCACTTGTCCCATTCATTTATTTCTTGCTTGTCATTCTTGACTTCATGAGAATTTTGCAATATTCTTCTTTGGAGTCCTCTGTCATTAGAGAAACTAGCCAAAGAAGCATTTTCATTTGCATTATTCCATGTAGATCTTTCCTGGCAGTTTCCAGAAATTAAAATTCTTATATCACACTAAGCTTCCAGGTCACAAACCACCTAGAACTCTTTAGCATAAGGTCCCTAGCTTGTTAATGAATCCTCTGTTTTCAGCTGTCCCTGATTTCTGGGAAACTGCTGGCCTCCTGGTAGGAGGTAAGTGTCAGTTTCCTGCCTTCCCAGCAGTCCTCTGACTTTATTTATTGTAGCTTGAGATCCATTTCCATGCTATTAATAAACTAAAATCCACTTTTTCTTGATCACTGACACTTTAATAAACTAGAACTACGGATTAGAATCACTGTTGATTCTTTTAAATGGAGAATTTATTAGGATGATAATTATATGTACTTTTGAATGATTTGTGTGTAACTGATAAAACTCAAAGAATAATAGAAATAGACTGGTTCAGTCCTTCATTGAAGCCCTGATTTCTTTGGTATGGCTACTCCTTCCACCTGTGTAAATGACAAACAACACCCACACTTTTTATGGGCAATCCCTTTCCATGTCTCTGAAAATTCTTCAGAATGAACTCAGCCAACTAACTCAACCCTCCTCCTGGTTCTTTGACTATTTTTGAAATGCGGCAGTATTCAGATAAGTGATTTGTCACTGCATCATCTCTTCCTTTTCAGATCACACATGTGCATGACATCTCTGATCTGTTATTGTCTCCTTAGACCAGCCATATATTTTCCAGTTGAGTATTGAGTCACTTATAATTGTAGTTAAGAGACGGTGATATTCTGTGATT
>CM053596.1:192726047-192743760 GCA_028646575.1 Pseudocheirus occidentalis | reverse complement strand
TTGTGTTCAACTCTTCATGACCCCATTTGGGTTTTCTTGGCAAAGACACTGAGGTGGTTTGCCATTTCCTTCTCCAGCTCATTTTACAGATGAAGAACTGAGGAAAATAGGGGTAAGTCACTTGCTCAGGGTCACACAGCTATTAAATGTCTAAGGCCAGATTTGAACTCATGAAGATGAGTCTTCCTGATTGCAAGTCCACTGCTCTATCTCATTGCAGCACCTATTTCTAATTTCAGTTTTCAACTCAACAACTAATTTCTATATAAAATTTTTCCTTACCCCTGTTCATCCTAAAGTTTTCTTTCCTCAAATTTTTCTAAAGTATAAAACACACTTTAATTTGTATTACATTTATCTTTATGCATGTTATGTTGTTCCTCTTCCCCTCAGTGGAACAAAGATTCCTCCATGTGAGCAATGAGTATGTTGTTATTTATCATCATTTTATCCTTAGAACCTAGGATCATGCCTCAGATGTAGTAGACAATTCCTATTTATTGCATCAAATTGAGTCAGGAGAACTCTATTATCTATAAAATTATTCCTAAGGTTCCTTTTGATTTTAAATGTCTGAGATTCTTCCTGTTATGCAGAGAATAGAATATGATGATGAGAATCCAGAGGCAACACTATTAGCAAAGAATTGTTTCATTAGTCGAGGAATAACATGAAGGACAGTATTAAGTTTTCTGCATGGAAAGAAAGGAATAAAGAGGTTCAAAGAAAGTAAAAAGGATAATTTTGATTGCATAAAATTAAAAAGAGTTTTGCACAAAATTATAAGAAAAGCAGGAAAGTGGGGGGGGGGAGGGAGAAAATCTTTGCAGCAAGGTTCTCTGATAAACTTATCATTTCCTAAAATATATATGACTAAAATTTACAAGACTGTGAGTTATTCCCCAATTGATAAATGGTCAAAGGATAGTTTTCAAGGGAAGAAATCAAAGCTATTAACAGTCATATGAAAAAGTGCTCTAAAACACTAATAATTAAAGGATTGCAAATTAAATCAACTCTGAAGTACCACCTCACACCTATCATATCGGCTAAGATGACAAAAAAAGGAAAATGACAAAAACTGGAGAGGATGTGGGGAAATAGGTACCCTAATGCACTACTGGTAGGACAGTGACCTATTGTCCAATCATTCTGGAAAGCAATTTGGAGCTATGGCCAAAAAAACCATAGTTATTTTTAAAATTCAATTTTGTTTTGTTTTCAGTTCCAAATTCTGTCCCTTTCCCTCTCCTTCCCATGTCTTTTGAGAAAGCAAGAAAAACAAAACCCATTAACATATATGTTTTGATGTGCAAAATAAATGTCTACAACATCTATTAGTTTTCCTCTAAAAAGTATGATTTCTTGAAATACAGCACTGGAAAACCAGGTTTTGATAAAGTTCATTGGAATTCAAATAGAGCCACTTAACCATGCCTTAAAACCAAATTATTCCTGTCTTAGCCCAAGCCTCATTTGGTCTTGGTTTGGGTTTTGATGGCTCATGGAGTAAATAGCAATTGCTTCTGTTCTGGACAAAAATTCTGAGCATCTTCCCCTCTCAGTTTGATTTTTCATTTACTTGTTTATTTTTAGTAGGCAAACTATGCCATCTTTTGCTTCATTTCTTATAGAGCCCTAAATCACTGAATGGAATGTCTCAGAAAAACTGAGACCTGGGAAAGACCTTAGCTTAAAAAGGCCAAGGTCTCCCATTGCATCTGGGGTCATCTTCAGTCATTCTGATCTATGTCTTAATACTCAAATGACCCAAAAGAAAGAGTGAGGCTATCCACAGCCCTAACTCACTTAAATCCAACCCACTTACAAGTCAAGACAACACCCTTTTGATGTCATTGGTCCTCCTAAAGAACAAAAGACAAACAACAACAACTATTTACCCAACAACACCACTACTAGGTCTATTATCCAAAGAGATCAAAGAAAGAGGAAAAGGGCAAATGTACAAATACTTATAGCAGCTCTTTTCTGTGGTAGCAATCAATTGGAAACTGAGGGGACACCTTCAAATGGGAAATGGCTGAACAAGTTATGGTATTTTGTGCTGTAAGAAAGGATGAAGGGGATAGTTTCAAATAAACTTGAGAAAACTTATAAGAACTGATACAGAGTGAAGTGAGCAGAACCAGGAGAACAACTGATATGGCAAGTGCAATCATTTAAAGATGATAAACTCTGAAAGAATAAGTAACTGATCAATATAGCGACCAACCACAATTCCATAGGATTCAAGATGAAGCATGCTATCTACCAGCAGGAAGAAAACTGATGGACTCAGAGTGAAGATCAAAACATATTTTCTTCTACTTTTTTCTTTTTCAAAATTTTATTTCTTGGAACATAGCTAATGCAGAAGCTTGTTTTGCATATCTATGTATATTTGTAATGGATTTTACTTTTCTTGCTTTCTGAATAAGTGAGGGAAGAGGGAAGGGAGAGAATTTGAAACTGAAAATGAAACAAAAATGAATTTAAAATAAATAATAGATCTCTCATCGAAAACTGAAAAAAAGAAGAAAGAAAAGGGGGGTAGATCTGAATGGAAGTTTTAAAAAAACCTCAATGCCTTACATTCATACTTTTCAAAGCTTTTTGCAATAAATTATTGCATTTTATCTTCAACAAAAGGCCTATGAAGCAGGTAAAGTACAATCCCAGTTTTATAGATTAGAAAAGTAAGGCCCCAAAACATGAAGTAAGTAGTAAACTAGAAAGTGGAGTGTCTTAAATTATTTTTTTTCTACTCTAACTACCACACAACACTGCCTTCTTTGTTTTTTCTAATATTGTATTAGTATTCAAGTCACATAGGTGTTACACATTTTAGGAAAAGAGCATATAACAGAATGATAGCACTACATTCAAAGACAAATTCTATTTCTTAGATAATAAAATGAAAAGAACTATATGGCCAGAGAAGTCTCTGATATTGCTGGAATCTGCTTTAAAAAAAAATTATCTCCATTTATCCTTATTTTCTCTGAAATTCAGCCCTTCTAGGCACACGGTGATGTTTGCTCACACTCTGGTGGCCGCTCTTCCCCCATAATCACTTTTAAGCTACCTTCAATCTGGGTAGGTGTTTATATAAGTTCTTTAGCTGTTCTAGTTCCAGGCTTCTACATTTCAGGTCATAGGTCAACTCTTTAGTTCTTGGCAAATAAGAGAGAAAAAATTTGCACAAGTCATCGTGAGATTGTGCCACGAGACCTAAGCACAGGCAGTCTTTAAAATGAACAGTTAATGATCATTCCATTCCATTTTTGTCCAGCTTCTGGGTATTTCCAACCCCAGTTATAAAAAAAAAAAACACACTTAGATAATGATCCTCTTTGATGTTCATTTTTATACTTCTGACTGAGATGCTATTCTTTTTCCATAAAGAGTTCAATGTCACACCATATGTACTCCGCTCTTTTCTCAAAAATAACCCTCTCTAAAAACCTTAAGTAGAGCTTTCAATTATCCTTACATCTAAGCTAGACTCCAAGTAAAGTGTTTTAGCTGTGTTATTTCCTATTCACATTCCCCTTTTACCAAGTCCTAATCAGAACTTACTTTTCACCTCATTGACTACTGAACCAAAAACTTCTGTTTCTCTTCTGGCACCATTTCCTTAGGCAGCATGGATTCAGGGATTTCAGGACAGGGTGGTCTTAGAGTGAGAAAGATCTCATTTCAAGTCATACCTCTGACACATACTGATTTTGTGACCATAGGAAAGTTACTTTTAACTCTCACTGCTCTATAAGTTGCAGAGAAGAGGTTGACATGCATTGGTAGAAGGAGTTTTCTCATGGAGAGTTCCCAACATCAATGAAATCATAGGTTTGAACTAATCATTTCTTTAAGGTTACAACTTGAAACCTAAGTCCAAAAAAATATAATCTATAAATAATAATGGCTAGTATTTACATAACATTTTAAGGCATGAAGCATACTTTTAAAACTATTAACTCATTTTATCCTGACAACAACCCTAAGATGGTAGGTGCTATTATTATTCCAATTTTACAGATGAGGAAACTGAGGTAAATAGAGGTTATATGATTTGCCCAGGATAACGTAGTTAATAAATGCGTGAAGCTAGATTTGAACTCATACCTTCCTGATTTCAGCTGTTGTACAGTATCTGTTACACAGGACGAAGAAGAACCTGACAGGATTCTCCAAAAATATTTTAAGTCAATATAACTTGATACTTGATGACTTTGATGTAAATGTGAGCACAGAGGAGGACAGTTTAAACTACTTTGGAACAAATTAGGAGATCAAGAACTAAAAAATAAGTCAGAGGCTTGCAACCTCTTCAGATGACTCACACTTATCATAAGTTTTACAATAAGGGAGTTAAAAGGTGATAAACTTGGTGAACACAGCAATATTTTTTTTTAAAGGAAGAGACTGATTATATCTTTGCAGAAGCAGGCAACAGAGGAAGCAGGTTAATAGTATATCATAGGATCACTGAGGATAGATTTAGAGCTAGAAGAGACTTTGGAGTCCACAAAGTCCAACCTCATCATTTTATAGTTTAGGAAACTGAGGGTGAGTGGGTAAGTGATTTGTCCAGGGTTGCTCAGATCTTCCTGACTGCAAATCCAATAGTCTACCTCCATCCAGCAGACATATGCTAATCCAATGTATTCACCAGTAGTAGGCATTCTATATAGAGTTACAATGCAAAGAGAATCATTGATCAGGATGTTCTTCAAATACATTCATAAGTAACATTATAACTAACAATAACAAGCCCCTCCTCAATGAAATCTATAGGCATTCTAAAGAGATCAGTCTAGCTAGCCATAGCGGGAAAATAAAGTGAAACAAATATGAATATTATCCAGATTACAACATAAAGTAGGATGGACATACCACTGAGTGACTTTAAAATTAGCAGTGACTAATCGTTATCTGTACAAGAAAAGATTTGGACCCAATATAATCCTAAAGTGTCTTCTAGTTCCAAACATCTATGAGTTTATCTTATTTCTCTATTTTATAAGCAGTGACACACATGTAACTCTCCTCTACCATACCTTTGCTTTGAACCTTTATTGTGGTATAGAGATACTCCTGGGTTCTAGAAATTTATGAATGAATGAACAGTAAATAAAAATCTTCAAAAGGTGTTTACCCAACTGGTAAATGAGAAGAGGGAAGACTGGATACTATTTAGGAAGCTGTGGAATATTTTCATTCATTCAAATTGTTTATTGAAACAAAAATCCATTTCTCAATACTAATAATCTACTTGTTGTACACTATGTGAATCATAAAACACCATAATCTCGAAAGAAAAAAATATTGAGTCATGAAAAGGGCAGAGGAAAGTTACATGGTGAGAGTAAATAAGCTTCAACACATTGCCAACAATTACAAGCATTTGGAAAGTTGCATAAAACCATAATTGAAGATATAAGTGACTATGAAAGGAGGTGTACTCGTCACATAGTAAAAATTGTGGAAAACAAATGGACAGCATGAGATCTGCATGAGTATGTGCTACAGAATAAAAGAATTAGAGGACTTCCAAGCAAGTTATATTGATATATCACAAAGGACTTCTGGAAGACAGAAGGATGTTACACAGAATGAAAAGGAGTGGAGAGATCGAGACCACTATCCTAATAAATTCTACAGAGAAGAGGTTAATCACTCCCATTAGTAATCGTGTTGATCCCTATTGACAGCTCAGGAAAGCAGCAGCACCTAGGGGGCAGAAAATAAGAGGTAACATGTGCCAGATGAATCAAACTAACACCCTTGCCTCTTACCACCACACTTCTTATCAGGAAGGTAAAACTAGTCCAGGACCCTGAGACCAAGAACCCAAGAATTACATTACACTTAAGACCCATAGTTCTGCTTCTAACTCACCCCCACAGCCATCATCAAAGACAAAAACTCATGTGGAAAAAAGTCTTACCATCACTATGATGTGTACATTGGCAGCCAGGGTTTCAGAATAACTGATATTCAGACTGTTCTAAGTCCTTCCTCCTGCCTCATGGCAGCTGGCAATATGGTACCCTCAACTCACAGATGGCAAGAACGGAAGTATGTGATACACTGGAGATACCGTTCGAAGAGCATGAGTCAAAGGATAAGACACTGGGTTCACATTCTACCTCTGATGCTTATTACTTTTGTGGCCTTAGATTAACCACTTTCTACTCTAGGCCTCACTCTCATAATTTGTAAAATGAGAGAGTTGGAACAGCTAGCTTCTGAGGTCCTTCCAGCTCTAAATCAAACAAATATTTATTTAGCAAAATGTGCACAGAATTTTGTTGGTTGTTGATGCAATACATGAGCCTAGAAGCTACCATCTCTTCCTTTAAGTTGTGGGGAATAAAACTAATATGCCTGAATTAGGTTACAGTTAAATGATGTGGTCTATACCAACATGTCAAGGATCTATTATTTCCTCTGTGTGGGTACTACTTCCAATAATGTAGGTAATAACCCCTCTAAAACTTATTAATCTTCAAGAAATCTTGTGGCTAAAATTTTCACTTCGGTGTAGTGACAGGCCTCACTGAATTGGTCTTGAATTAGACCAATGACATCCATTTCTGGACCATAAGAGGCTTCCATATTGTTGGGATGTGCCAAATCTTATACATTCATTGGCACTGTCTAATGGTTGACTATTAGAGACCCATATGGTCCTATTAATGGAAAAATATATTATTTGCTTGGCACATAGAAAGCATTTGATAAATGATTTTTCATTCATTCATAGATTTCTAGAACCCAGGAGTATCTCTACACCATAATAAAGGCTCAAAGCAAAGGTATGGTAGAGGAGAGTTACATGTGTGTGACTGCTTACAAAACAGAGAAATAAGATAAACTCATAGATGTTTACAACTGGAAGACACTTTAAGATTATATTGGATCCAAATCCTTTCTTGTACAGATAACAAAATGGAGATCAAGAGAGTGGACTGGATTTTACTAGGATTTTGAAGTATGGTAATGTCTGGGTTGACAGAGGAAAGAAAAGGAAGGTATTCCAATCAGGAAGGATAATAGGAAGCACAACAGTCAGAATGAGAGGGGATAGTTCAGGGACCAGTCAAGAAACTAGCCTGTTAGGAGTTGAAGGCTTATTTGGGAAACAGTATGAAGGAAATTAAGTTGGGTAGGGAAGCGGAGGTCAGATTATAAGGAACCTTAAATGCCATACAGAGGTATTAGGAATCTAAACAGTACCTAAGAGAAAACTATAGTTTGGGGGGTTAGGAGAATTAAAAGGTGTAGATTAGAAGAGAACTACTCGACTGGGGTGGGGGAGGCATTTGTACCATCAATATCTTTTCCATCAGGACTAGGGAAAACCACTCCTGGCATGATTTATATAAAGACTTCACAGTCTCACTCATTAAGTTAGAATATTCCAAGTCTGCTCTCAGAGATTCACCACTACACACCCGTTTCATGCTGACTCAGTATTCTCACTGGACTCTCAAAGGGGTCAAGCCCTCACTAAGAAAGGCATTTTGACTCCATGACAACCATTAACCTTCAGCTTCACCATCAGTGAAATTAAAAGTTTGAGTTACACTAATAGTACAAAGTCGCCAATAAAATGAAATTATGAAATGAAAATGCTTAGGGAATGGGGTGCTTTGGATAATTGCTTTTCTGGTCAACTAAATGTTAATTTTTAAAATCACCTTGTTTCAACTCTTGCTAGTAAGAATCTTCCTAATGTTTAGTGGTACACTACCCTGCCACAGTAAGCACTCTGCAATTAATATAATTTAATTTTGATGATTTATGTATTCTGCATGAGATCATAATTCTAGGTTCCAAAACACCATATAATATTGGACAAGGACTAAGCCAAGTCCTATACTGACCCTTTATATCAGATGATACTTTAAAAATAAATCCTCAAATCAGCTCTTCCTGTCCTTTGAGATTGTTTTACCTAAAAAGGTGAGTACAGAAAAAAAATCTATTTAATTAAAGTTCTTGTTGAGTTAAATTTTCTAAATAGAATAGTATAGAGAAGAAAGGTTAGTAATAGAATGATCCAATGTCAAGTTTGATCAGGGTTATTTAACATTTTAAAAATATAAAAAGCCAGCAAATGTTTTCATATGGCCAATAAATTCTCTGAAAAGGCTAAAGATTATTTTGCTTGTTTTCTTAGTCTTTCCGGTTAAGATGTCAAGGCATCTTACATGATTCATTTCTGAAAAGTACTTATTAAACACTAACTGCAAGCACTGTTCTAGGTCCTGAGTAAATCATGGCAACAATGACATCATCTGTGTCTGCAAGGAGTTTCTGTGCTCCTTACTGGGAGTGGAGGATACAACATTTACGTAAATGTCAGTAAGGGACTGAAGCTCTGGTAAACTTCTAGAAAGTTAGAAATCATGACTAGAAAGCAGAAGTAGGGTATAAACCATCTCTATTCTAAAGTTCATAGGTTTATAGATTTATAGTTGGTTCAACTGTTCTAAATGTAGTGCATTACATTAAAGTTAAGTTTAAAATTGTTCAAAAGTGATTTGGTTCCTTTAAAAAAGATCTGTCAGAAAGAGAACAGGGGCAGAGTGAGATAAAGAACAAAATTTGCTTAGGATATCAAATGCTTTGGCTCTGGGTATAAAAGATCTAAACTGTAGAGCAGGGATGAGGTGCCTACAAGGCACATGACAGACAGGAAGTAAAAAGGAAGGGGTCTTCTTCTGAAAGGCAGAATGTACATGTCATCTCCTCTTAGCCTGGGTCAGACATAATCTGGGGAACAGGGGAATGCCAAACTTCCCATGCTCAGACAGGTTCTTTTTCCATTTGAATCAGGTGGGGAGCAAACATGGAAAGGTTTCACAATTGATTAAATGTGAAGAGTCAACATCTATGGAGAGAAAATTAAATACAGCAGTTTAGTTAATTAAAAAAGCTCACTTCTCAGCAAGCCTTGACACCCTACAAATGAAGAAGAAGAGCTTCTGGGGCCACAGGAGATACTATAAAAATTATGGGATCCAGAGGAGATACTTCTAAAGAGAATCTAAACAAAGAAGAAATGTTTAGTATGAGAGGATATGTATGAGAGGATTTAATTCTGAGAGGATAGGAAAGGTTTAGTTAAGGAAGTGGTTAGAAAATAATGAAGTTCCTGATTCCCATTCAAAGTTAATTTTCTTAATTCTTGATTTTAAATGATATGTCACTTCCTATAACCCATAAAGAGCAATGTTTATATGAACCTGTGTGGTCTCATCATGTCCTGCAGTAACACAGATCATCACCCATTTGTACCTTCTCTTTCTCTGCCATTTGCATCTATCTTTCTGTAAACCCTTCTGCAAGAAGTTTTTCTTGGTCCCTTTAATTTCAGTATCTTCCTTCTGAGATTATCTTTATTTTATCTTGTATGTATCTTGTTTATATGATGGAGGCCTTCCTCTAGAACTCTTGGCATTGCCTGACTACCAATAGAGCACATGTGCTATCCAGCAGATAGTTAACTTCTCTTTTGTTACATGACACTCCACCTCCTTTTCTGTTTCTGCATTTCTTTTACTTCTCCGAGATGGGATTCACAAGACTGCCAGAGGGTTCTGTTACATAGAAAAGGTTAAGAGCTGTTCTACACTTTCTATTCAAAAGCACTTGTCTTGATGAATCCACTTTATATCCATACAGCTGAATATCATAGTCTGAACAACTGTCATTCTTCAGCTGTTGTTTTTGTTTGTTTTATTTTGGGTGGTTTAAAAAAAAACTAAGTAGATAGATAGGCTGAACTCTTGAGTGATAACGGATCTCATCTGGAAATCTCTGCAATGTCCCAGGCACTGATGTAATTGTCCCCATATCATCCACCAACCGATGACCTCATCACCTTTGGGGAATCCCACTAGACTCTATACTAGACTTTCTCCATGACAATGGCAAACATTTCTGGTGAGCATAAGTCTTCTTTTCTACATCCCTTGAATGTTAATATTGATATCGTATCATCAAACAAAGTTCTCTCTACTATTTTATCATTCAAGGAATCACATATGATTTTAACATGCATGGATAATACTTCACTGGAAGAAATCCTTTAAGGCAGCATTTTGTTTTACTGAATCAAACACTTTTAAATAAACACCAAACAATAAGTACAATGGGATCCTACATTCCCTATGCCTTTCAGTCAATTGTATTACTAAAAAATATCATCATAGGATTATAGTTTTTAGGGCTGAAAATGAGTTTAGAGACCATTTAGTCCAACCCAACCCATCTATAATTTTCTAGGTCAGGAAACAGGTCTAGAAAAATGAAACAATTTGCCACAGTCCCGATGGGAGTTAAATGGCAAAATCAGGTTTCAAACCCAGGCTCTTTAAGTCAAAATCCAGCACCCTTTTCACTGCCCCATATTTCCTTCTTTGTGGTAAACACTAAAATAGAATTTGTGAAAGCCCCTCTGTTAAAACACCAAATCAACAAGCATTTATTAAGCTCCTATTATGTGCCAGGCACTGTGCTAAGAATAGATAATTCAAAGAAAGGCAAAAACCAATCCCTGCCCTGGAGGGACTCACAATCTAAAAAGAAAGATAACTAGCAAATAACTATATGCAAACAAAATACATACAAGATAAAATAAAGATAATCTCAGAAGGAAGATACTGAAATTAAAGGGACCAAGAAAAACTTCTTGCAGAAGGTAGAATTTTAGCTGATCCCTGAATGGAACCAGAGAAGTCAAGAGAGAGATGAGAAATACCCTTGGTACTTTTTTTTTCTTTTTGGAGGGGGGAAGGCAGGGCAATTAGGGTTAAGTGACTTGCCCAAGGTCACACAGGTAGTAAGTATTAAGTATCTGAAGCCAAATTTGAACTCAGGTCCTCCTGGCTCCAGGGCCCTTGCTCTTGACATTTTTGCAGAATATTTTCATGAAGATTTTGTAGAGTGGGAAAGTTGGTCATTTTTTACATGGTCTAGATGACCTTTTGTTGAAAATAATAAGTTGAGGACTGTGGGTAATTTTCCCTCAAGTATTTATCATCCTACCCTATTTCAGGTATATTGAGGATCGATCCCTAAATACCTTCAAAACTGTTTCACCTCCCACAAAGAACTCCTCTCTAGACCTTTAGTCTAGTCTGGCTGCTTTTTGCTTTTTTGGGGGCGGGGGGAGCTGTTTCTCCCCTCTGTTTAAGTGTTGTGAGGTTAGAACCCAAACAGATGGTGAGTGGGGTGGGGAGAATGTTGTTTTAGGAATCTTAATGTACCTTTCCTATTTTGTCTCTTTGGAAGACAGGAAAAAACCACACATAAACAGAGACTGCCAGTGTTTCTTATGTTTAACCTGTATGCCAGCAAACATTTCATCTCCTTGACAATCAGAGAGATATGGCAGGTATGGGAAACATTAGAATATTAATTAAAATTATTTCTTCCACATCACAGGGGTACGGTAACCTAGAAGATCCACATAAATTATTTTTGGCCCTCCCTTTATACCAGAGAAGAATTCTGGATTATTACAGTATTAAAAGAAAAAAATATGTTGATATTATATATTACTATACATATATTTTAGGCATTTCTGAGTTTCTAAGCTCTTTCTATGATGTCTGTCTGTTGGCTTTCACATGCTATGTGCTCAAAACACCTCCAAAATTCCCATTTAATTTCTTTTTTAAAAAACTTATTTATTTTTAATTTTAAACATTCACTTTATAAGATTTTGAGTTCTAAATTCTCCCCCTCCCCTAGATGGCAAGCAATCTGATATTGTCTACACCATGTGCAACTATATTAAACATATTTCCACCTTAGTCATATTGTGAAAGAAGAATGAGAACAAAGGGGAAAAATCCATCCCATTTAATTTCTTATGCCAACTCATGACATATCAAAACTGTGATGGAGAAAGTCAAAGATTTGGAAGAGATAAGTGTAGTTTGTAAAATCTCTGAGAACAGGATAGCGTTAAGGTAGTACAATGGATGTAGGGGTGGGAAAACTGCAGCCTTGAGGCTATGTGTGGCCCTCTAGGTCCTCAAGTGTGGCCCTTTGACTAAATCCAAACTTCACAGAAAAAAAAATCACTTTAATGGAAGGATTTGTTCTGTCAAACTTGAACGCTGTCAAAAGGCTGCACCCAAGGACCTAGAAGGTCACATGTGGCTTCAAGGCCACATGTTCCCCACCTGCAATGGATCTGAAGTTAGGAAGTTCTGAATTCAAATCCAGCCTCAGACACTTTGACTTTGAGCGAGTCCTTTAACCTGTCTGTCTCTGTTTCCTCAAATGTAAAGTGGGAATCACAGGTTATTGTGAGAATCAAAAGAGGTAATATTTGTAAAGTGCTTTACAACCCTTAAAGCACTTCATAAATTCCATCTAATCTCAGAAATAGTAGCAGTAGTAAGACATATGGCAGCTAGGTGGCGCAGTGGATCTGCACTGGAACTGCAGTCAGGAAGACGCATCTTCCTGAATTCAAATCCAGACTCAGATATTTATTAGCTTTGTGACCCTGGGCAAGTCACTTAACCCTGTTTGCTCCAGTTCCTCATCTGTAAAAGGAGCTGGAGAAGAAAGTGGTGAACCACTCCAGTATATTTGCTAGGAAAACCCCAAATGGGATCATGAAGAGTCAGACATGACATTAAGTTGAAGAAAATTGTGGGGTTGGGGACGGAGTGGGATGAGATATTTAGCCAGGAGGCGAAAAGACTGAGGCAAAATATGATGGGTGCCTTCAAGTATTTTAAGGGCTGCCACAAGCAGAAGTGATCGAATTACTCTGCTTGGTCCCAGGGGAACCACCAAGATTAAAAGAGGCAATATCAGGCTTGATGTAAAAAAACAAAGACAAAAACTTCATAACAATCAGAGCTATCTATAAAAGAAATGTGCTACCTTGAGATGCACTGGGTTCCACAATGTGGCAGGTCTTCGAGCAGGGATTGGGCAAGCAATTGTCAGGTCTGCTATGTTGAGAATTCCTTTGCAGATATGGGTTAGACTAGAGCACCAGTTTTAAAATTCTGTGATTCTGTGAAAACGTGAATTATTGTAAAATGTGTAATAATTTTAATGCAAAAGTCATTGAAAAACTAACTAGCAATACCAGAAGAGATTCTTCCAATATCTTACAGTTTTACATTGAATTTTGAAGGATATGCATTTGACAGGTTGAAAACTAAATGAGTTTTCTTTCATTCTGAGCTTTATATTGAAATCTCATTTTTGGAACATAAAAAAATGCAAAAATTTATATTAAAAATAAGATGAAAAAAATCACACACTCTTCTAAAGGAATCTAAAGGCCTCAAAGAAAATCACAAACCATTTCAGATATACATTCCTCCAAATCCTACCCTTTTCATAGGGAATAGTTCAGTTTTTTCATCAGGATGAAATATTTCTCTGAAATTAAATTCATGCCATGTATTACATTAGCATTGCCAGACATCTGAAAGAAGCATTATATACCAAAAATTTATCCTAGTAATGCTGTTGTGATAAAAAGGACTGTTAATAACAGTCAGCATTATAAGCCAATTTGATTCAACTCAAGGCTAAAATTTAAAGCTGATAACTGTCCCATGTGATGAACGTTGACTTTGTTTAAATCATCAGCACCTCAGAACCATGTACTCGGCAAGGCTTACCTTTTCTGTCTCCTTGTAGACATCCTTGGCATTCCTCAAGAGTGACAAGACTTGATAGTAAAAGTAAATACCTGAAGATGGTTGGCAAGGGGTCCAAGATTAAAACATATCTCTATGCTTTATCACTTCTACAGATTTACCTTAATCATATCTCTGTTTTCTAAGTTCAGATCTCACTACAGTCACTGACTAGAGATATGTCCATGGTCAAAACACTTAATTTTTTTAAGCCTTACTTTCCTCATCTGTAAAATGGAGATAATACCCATAGTGCTTACCTTTGGGTTGTTGTGAGACTCAAGTGAGATTATATAAAATGTTTTGACATTTTTAAAATTACCATGTAAAATCTCTATTATTATGGTTATTAATGTATAGCAATTTACAGTGAACTCTGTGCTCTAACTTGAATGTGTCAAAGTATATTTCATCCAAAAAAGCTGAAAATTCTGGCTTTTAAATTGTTCTTTCACTAATTTTTTGGGTCTTTTTTTAGAAAGGGGAAGGCAGGGCAGTTGGGGTAAAGTGACCTGCTCAAGGTCACACAGCTAGTACATGTTAAGTGTCTGAGGCTGGATTTGAACTCAGGTCCTCCCAACTCCAGGGCCAGTGCTATACTCATTGTGCCACCTAGCTGCCCCTCTTTCATTAATTTTTTTTTTTTTGCTTTTTGGAGGGCAGTTGGGGTTAAGTGACTTGCCCAAGGTCACACGGCTAGTTTTTGTGTTAAGTGTCTGAGGCCGGATTTGAACTCAGGTACTCCTGACTTCAGGGCCGGTGCTCTATTCACTGTGCCACCTAGCTGCCCCCTCTTTCATTAATTTTTAAAGCCATTTGTAATCGTTTAGAATTCTGTAAGTTACTCAATATACATTTAAAATAGGAGAAATTTGTTTTCCTGCTCAGGTTTCAATTAAGACCCTTCACATTTAATGCCAGTTATAGTTAAGTAAATCACCAGAAGCAGATATTGATTCCTGATGAGACAGTGATTCGTGACTCTAGCACTAATTCCATGATAGGAGTTGACGATCATATGCAAGTAACAGTGATATCAGTATTGAGGATATATTAAACCTGCTTCAGAATGATCAAAATGCCCAGCATATTCTCTAAGATAAACAAGAAAAATACAGATGTATGAGTGCCTATAATAGCAGATTGCTGGGAACCACAGAATAAGAATGGGCATTTGAAAACGTAGAAGAGGCCAAAACAATGAGTGAATTGAATTCTGATTATTTAATTATTTTTACACACACACACACACACACACACACACACACACACACACACCTTAACAAGAATGCTGGGGTACAGAAACAGTAAGGCTATAGTTGCAAAATGGGCAATATTTTGATAGTAGGGGATGTAATGTCCCTAAAGACAGAGACTGTTTCATTTTAGTCTACTCCTCAGAAGTTTCCACATACAGTAGTGCTTAATAAATGGTTGTTAAATTTGGTTGAGAAAGGCAGGTCCACGAAGCATCAGTTCCATCTCTCAGATTCTTGCAAATACTAAAAAGAGTCTGTGCAGAAAAAAATAATAAGAGAAAAGTGTACAACATGAGCTCTTCAATTCAGTAAGCATGTATTAAATAACTACTATGCAATGCCAGGCATTGTGGGAACCCTGTCCTCAAAGGTCTCAAATTTTGGGAGGAGGAGAGGAAAGGGTAGAGAAGATGAAGGAAATGACACATATATAAGCAAATCCAAAATACAGGGTTCCCTAAAGTATGGACATATAGGAAATCTCATTAACTATGCACATTTTCAAGAAATGAAATGAAATTTTGACAGCATTTTATTTAATTAGCATAAATGAGATTTCATAGGAAGACATCGGAGACACATAGGAAATCTCATTAATTAATTTAATTAAATTAATCTCATTAATATGGAAAATAGTCCCCAATAGCTAATGAAAGCATTGATTCCATATGAAATTGTCATGGGTAAAATTTATGCTAATTAAATGAAACGTTGTTGAAAATTTCATTCGTCTATATTAACTATACTGAGCCTGCTACCCCAAAACTCTCCTCTCATATAATCGCTTGATCACCTTTTGGACTCTAAATCATATGACCATGTAGTCAAGAAATAATTATCTCATTAACCCCAATTTAAGGTAAACAAGGCTCTAGAAGAAGGGTGATTTTTTCCTTCTTCTAAGCATGAGAAACAAATATTTGAGTATGTGGAGTTATATAAGGCATCCAGAGCACCAAGAGAACAATCAAGGAAGTCAGTGCTGTCCAGTTTCTCACACTGTGACCTCTCTCATTCTTCTGAAAACATGCCCATTGAGGCTTGGCCTAAAAACAAGCCATAGAATTAGGGAGAACAGAGGCTGAAGTTGGGTCTCCCAATCAAATACCTTTGAAATTTCTAATCAGATAGTGGCAAACCAAGACATTTTCTTCTTTCTTCAAGCCCTACTCTGATTATTGGTGTGTTTCCCATAAATTTCTTCCCACAGCCCGAAAAGAGAATTGAGAATTTCAGAGTCAAGTGTGAAATTAAAATTAGAAAGGTTCTGGATTGCAGTAAGACAGAAGGTGGGGAAAACAAATGCTATTTTCAGATGATTTTCATTTCAGTGCCAGCACAGGCCTAGGAGGAGGACGTGGCATACATCTCATGTGTTGTTACCATGTAGTAGCACAGAGTTAAAGCTGGAAAGAACCATAAAGATCACCTAATAGAACTCTCTCTGGTTATAGATGAGAAAACTGAAGCCCAGTGAATTGCCCACATTTGCAGAGATAGTCTGTCAATGCCAGATTTCATGCCTAGAACTCCAAATCTAGGACTCTTTCCAGTATAAGAGGTTCTCTTAGCTACTATCAATGAGCAATTTTTTTTCTCTTTGAAGTTCTTATCTTCTGATAACATCACAATTTATAATACTGCTCTCTATCATTTCCCCTGCCACAGTCCTTAAGGACTTATAATCTTTCCTGTTCACCTTCTAGAACCACCAGCCATACTCTTATCTTTGTAGATGGCTCTTCATCAGGCTCAAAATCATTTGAAACTATTCTATTTACAAAATTATAAACTCTATGATTGCAATCTCTCATACTTAAAACTTCTCCCACAGTATCACTCCTCATAAACCTGCTCAATACTATGATCTTTCTATTTCTCAATTTCCTACTGGTCTATCAGCTCTATACAGACCTGTTGTCTTTCCTTGACTTTATCATCCACCATTTCAAAAGCTGTGCCCCTTTTTCCCTTTAAACTCTTTCTGTTACCGTCCTGCTAATAAACCCCAGTCCCAAGTAATTCCTGCAATCTGCCTTCAAATGATCCAAATATCTACTAGCAGACTTTGGCAAATGCAGATAAACTAATAATTTATTGACTTCAATTCAATTCAATAAAAATTCAAGTGCCTAAAAGGTTGTAAAGCCAATCAACAGTAGATTCCTGAGAGAATGCTACTGTGAACAGTTTTTAAGATTCAGATTACACAGTATTAGTGAACACTCTATTTCATTACAAATCAAGATTCAGTACAATTTTCACAGTATCAACAATTCACAATCTTATATATTCACAGTATTTAGAACAAGGAAAGTCTCACTATTATGTCTTATTACAGAAAGTAACAAAGAACAAAAGAGAAGAATCACTTGGTTTCCCTAAGGAGGGAACCAGCTTCACATTTAAAGACTCAATCAAGTTAAAGATCCAATCAATCAATTAACAAAAGGAATGACCTAGTTTCCCTAAGAGGGAGTTGATTCAATCAACAATTCACAATATACTCATCTTCCACTCATGGGGCAACCATTAACTTTAGTTTCCAAATAAAGTACTTAGAAAACCACACAATCCTTCCACCCCTTGATTTCCAACAAACCTCAGTTTAGTCCAAGGGGAGGCCTTTTCTTCATTTTGACTCTGGGTAGTCTCTCTGATTCCCTCGATCTTCTTCCCTTGTCCCAGCTCGCTCCTGAGTCTGTCAAACAATCACCTAGAATCAGGAGCAGAAAGCTGACAGGTTCTCATCCAGTCCTC
>CM053596.1:192653413-192725547 GCA_028646575.1 Pseudocheirus occidentalis | reverse complement strand
AATGTTTATTAATTGATTTAATATATGTATGTGTACAAATGCATGTGTGTGAATATATGTATACACATATATGTACACATGTATGTGAATATATGCATATGCATATATAGATATACACACACAATCTAATTGCTGAATGTGAGGAGCAAAAGCAGGCTCTGCTGACTTCAGCACTTCTAATGACCCCAAATTTTTCCTGAAACAAAGGACCATTAAAGAAAAATATCCATATCCTTCACATGATAGCTTACAGGGAAAGGTATACAACAATCTTTGAAAAATTAAAGTTACAAGTTGCTCATGGAGCAAGGGAGAGAGTGTAACTAGACTGTAATAAGTGAACAAGGAAGAATTCTGAAGGAGAAACTGTAGTAGATAAAAAAAAGGATAACTGAACAAGGAGGTGAGCTTTGCATGTGCTAAAATCAATGGATAATTGATGGACAGACCTTGTGCTCCACTATTTATCCATTGTAAAAAGAAGTAGGAAAAGGCCTCCAGCACACCCTTATGGAGTGTACAAACGAGCTGCACAGGCCATGAAGCCTCAAGTTGGTCACCATTGACACAGATGTCAGGAATACCCACATCAGTGAGATCACAAATTTATGGTCTTAGAGGAATTGCTGGCAAACTGACAGGTTAATGGCCTTATCCATGTTATTGTTGTCATTCAATTGTTTTCTAATTGTTTCTGACTCTTTGTTACCCATTTGGGGTTTTCTAGGCAAAGACGCTAGAGTGTTTTACAGATAAGGAAACTGAGACAAACAGTTAAGTGACTTGTCCAGGGTCACACAACTAATACATGTCCCAGGTCAGATTTGAACTCAGAAGATAAGTCTTTCTTACTCCAGGCATGGCACTCACTTTGTCACCTAGCTGCCCACAGGCCTTATCTATAGGTCTCTATTAAATAATAGAGCTCTATTAGAGTAACCAAGTATGGTCACTTTAAATTTAATTCTGGAAATGAAGGGAAAATTTAGGCTCTTGGCTCATAAACTCTGGGTTTAGAACAATTACTTTTTAAAGCAGATTAAGGAAGGGCGGGAGTATATCACCATTTTCATTGTAACCCATTGGTTTTATCTTTAAAACTAAATGGCACATTCATCTGGATAATAGGCAAACAATATTTCAGAGTTCTGAGGTGGGATGGGAAATAGGCTTCTTTCAATGCATTGGAGCAAACTCAGAAATTACAAATTGTTTTATCCTTGGGAAGTTGAGTGTAAATTATCAGTGTAAATTTGCCTGATATTTCCTAATTTTTAAAAAAATCTCTAGTGATTATATCAGCATGGAGCACTTCTTGTAAAGAAACTCCCTTACCTGAGGCACATCAGCAACTTATCTCAAATTTAAGTCTTAGAGAACTAGTCAGGTAGCCAGTAAGCAATGAGGCAAGTCTTCCTGATTCCAGCACCAGCCCACTATCCACAATGCCTCTCAACTCCTACTATTATTTCAAAGCACAGTTGTTCATAGTAGCATAGACCCAAAACTGAAAGAGACCTCAAGGGTCATTTATTCAACTCCATCATTTTACAGTTAAGGAAACTGAAACAAAGAGAAGTTAAATGCCTTGCTCAAGATCATACAGGGGAAAAGTACCAGAGTCTAAGTCTAGGTACTCTGATTCCAAAGCCAGGCCTTTCTTTCCATTTTATAAGGCCTCCTCCTACTTAGAATAGCCCTTGGCCAATGAATATGTCTTTCAGTTTAAAAATATCAGAAAACAAGGACATTTATATGAAGATTTTTAGATAACATATACGACAATTAAAATTCTAATAAACAAGAATCATCTCTCCAAGTCTATTTCATTCCCTTATTATCACTCTATTTGGAATCTGTTTTAATGATCCTATTTAGATGCTTCATTTATATTTTGAGAGTAGCTTCCATATTATTAGGATAATCTATCCCATCAAAAGGCATTTATAAAGTAGCATTTTAATGAATAGAATATGTTTATCCTTAGTTGACTTACTCATTACTATTGCATTTGAAGGTGACTAGGGTCTTTTTAAGCTAAATTAGACTGTTCGGAAAAAGCTCTAGGCTTCCTTTTGTCCATGTGAATGGAGTCAGGGCTAGCCTCCCAAGCCTCTGAGATTTAGAATTAGGGTGTAGTTCTATTCAGGGCTGGTCTTCAATGCTCACATAAGTCATGAAAAATTCCAAGATTACCCTATATGTTTCATAAAATGATATGGAAAAGTAGAGAAAATGGGAAAAGTTAATTATTGCAAAAGAAAACACATATTAGGACCTACTTAGACACAGTTCATAAGAGAATGCTTTGCTAACACAATCAAGGATCCTGAGGAACAGAGACAGTCATACAGTCCTTTAATCTAAACCGAATCTGTAGCATTCCATCCACCCTGGTAAACACTCACATACAGAAGGATGCAGGAGGCGTGTGCTCCCACTTCACTGCCACTCCATGTCTCAATCTTTTTTTCCCCCAATTTTGAGAAATAAAGCCAGCCACATAATCATGGCTCAGGAAAATAGCCCTGCCTAGAACTATAACTTGATGCTGAGTATCCCAAGGGACTAGGGTTGGCTCCATTTTATACTCAACAGGACAAAAGGAAACTGGAGCATTTTTTTCCAAATAGTCTAATCTAAAGTAAACATACTCCAGGCACCTCAGAATATACCAGTAATGGCTAAGTCAGCTAAGGATAAACATAAGGGTTAGTAGAATTCATTTGGTGTTAGGACCTTTCCTCATGGATTTGTCCTTCATTTTAGCTAGGGAAATGAGACTGGTCTAACCTGCCCACATCAAATACCATGGTTCTGTGAATCCCTTTTCATGAGATTATTTAGGAATTTAATAATAATAAGTTCAGCTAACATTTAAATAGCTCTTTAAACTTCACAAAGTATAATCTATATTTATGTAGCATTTTTAGATTTACAAGGCTATTTTCCTCACATCCCCAAAGGGCAGATAGTTCAATTTTTATTATTCTCACTTTTATATGAAGAATCTAAGGATCTGTGAGCTTATGTGACCTGCCTATTTCAAAGAAGTTAGATCAGGCATTACTGCAAATTAATTGAGTCCAAGATAGGCATGCCATATATTAAATTGTGTTGTTTGGTTACTTTAACTTTTAAATGTACAATCAGGACAAAGAAGCTATCCCTTAGGGAAACATTTTAAAATCTCCCTATTTCTCAGTTCTATTTAATAAAATCATTACATTAGTTATGGTTGGCCAAGCTTCTAATTTTGATTATATAAGCTACAATGTACTGTACTCTGGGGCAGCTGGGTGGCTCGGTGGAGCTAGAATATTGGACTTGGGGGTTGAGAATACCTGATTTCAAATTCTATCTCAGCTTCTTATTAGATGTGTGACCCTGGGCAAGTAATTTTATTTCTCCCAGTCTCAGTTTCCTCCTCTGTAAAATGAAGATAATAATAAGACTTCTCTTATAGAACTGTTGTGAGGCTCCAATGAGATAATTGTATGCAAAGCCTTTAAAGGGCTACACAAATGCTAACTATTGCTATTATTGCTGCACTGCCACGATTCACCCAGTGGTCAAACAGATTGACCTAAAGCCCAGGTCTCACTATGTCGCCACCCTCTATCCCCAACCCATTCAGTGACTATCTATCATTGTAGGATGAAATACAAAATCCTCCGCCTGGCATTTGAAGCTCTTCCTGGCCAAGCCCCTTACTACCTTTTAATTCTTCTTATACCTCCCTCCTTTCCAAACATTCTTAAATCCAGTAATAACTGGCCATCTTGTTGTTGCTGTTCCTCATACAAGACACTTCTGCCTACTCCTGACATTTTCACTAGCTATCCCTTTGTAGGTGCCTGGAACGTTTTTCTTCTTTGTCTCTCTTGACTTCCCTGGCTTCCTTCAAGTTCCAGCTAAAGTCTCACCTTCTGGAAGAATTTATGACCACACATGAACTAGAGAACATTATGAAATGCAATATGGATCATTTTGATTACATTAAGTTAAAAGGTTTTAGCATAAACAAAGCCAATGCAACCTAGAAGGGAAGCAGAAAGCTGGGAAACAATTTTTATGGTGTTTCTGATAAAGATATTTCTAAAATATAGAAAGAACTGAGTCAAATTTATAAGTCACTCCCCAATTGATAAATGGTCAAAGGATATGAACAGGCAGTTTTCTAATGAAGGAATTAAAATTAGCTATAGTCATCTGAAAAAATGCTGCTAGCCATGTGACAGTTGGCCAAGTCACTGCCTAGAACTACATTGCCCTGCCTTCTCTCCTAAAAAACAAAAATGCTGTAAATCACTGTTGATTAGGGAAATGCAAATTAAAATAACTTTGAAAAAGCAACTGATAAACATTGGCTAAGATGTGGGGAGATTATCTTCAATCCATGGTGAAAGGAAGATGCATATATTTGGAAGACCACTTAAGTAGCATTCTCTTGACCCTGTCTTTCAGATTTTGTCAGCTTCTTACTATTCCTCCAAGTTCAGTGCAAGAATGGTATCCGTGAGGTTTCCATAAGGTTTCCATACTCCCTGTTTGGAAAGGAGGTGGAGTTTTATAGGGAAGCAAGAAATCTTCAGAAGGTTAATCTGATTAGTTTTCTACCTCTGATGTCATAGGCAGAGAGCTATCAATTAGCAAGTTGAAGGAGACATGAAGTTTCTAGTTGGATAAGAATGATTCTAAAAAAGGAACAAGGAAGAAGGAGGAGGAGGGGACATGTCCAGAGCAGAGATAGCCTACTAAAAGAAAGGATGTCCCAGAAAACCAGAGGTTGGTTGGTTTGGGTTTTTTTTTTTTCAATTAGCACAAATGTTTACAATCATTTAAAATGTCAATGATCTAGATATAAAATCCTTGACCAAAGACCACTAATTAGAGATATATCTAGAGCAACTAAATTGTATAAATCTTGACTTTTATTTTTAACTATAAACAAAACTACATAGTGGAAAGAAATCAAATCGAAATAGCAAAACAACTCACAAATTTTCCTCAGAAACTATTTGGCAGGGAAGATTCTTATGAGTCCAACTCAACAAGGAGCATCTTTTTATGAGATACTTGGTCATTTCATATTGCCATGTTTGTGATAAGCATTTGTAAAACAACAAAATAAAACAAAACAAAAATCACTGTGGTCTTTTTGCAATTAGAAAATGTTTACATGTAACAGCCTACTAGTAAGAATATATGTTGTAGAGAATGAGGTGGGAGGGAAATTCTATAAGAACTTGACAAGGTCAAGTAAGTCAATATACACACACATACACACATTTTTAACACATTTTAGGCTATATAGGTATAATCATATTAAACATATTTTCACATTAATCATGTTGTGAAAGAAGAATCAGAACTAAAGGGAAAAACCATGAGAAAGAAAAAAAAAGAGAAAATAGGAAGCATTGATCTGCAGTCAAACTCCATAGTTCTTTCTCTGAACGTGCACAGCATTTTCCATCATGAGTCTTTTAGAACTGTCTTAGATCATTGCAAGGCTGCAAATAGTTAAGCCTATCAGAGCTGGTCATAGTACAATGTTGCTGTTACTACATACAATGTTCTCCTGGTTCTGCTCATTTCACTCAGCATCAGTTCGTGTAAATCTTTCCAGGTTTTTTCTGAAATCCATCTGCTCATCATTTCTTATGGAATTTCATTACAATGTATTTCATTACATTAATATACCATAAGTTGTTTACCCATTTGCAAATGATGGATATCCCCTCAATTTCCAATTCTTTGCTATCACAAAAAGTTGCTATAAATATTTTTCTACATGTGGGTCCTTCCCCCCCCCCTTTTTAAAGATCTCTTTGGGATAGAGATCTAGTAGTGTGATTGTTGGATCATAGGATATGCAGTTTTTTAGGCCTTTGGGCATAGTTCCAAATTGCTCTCCAGAACAGTTGGATCAGTTCACCACTCCACCAATAATGCATTATTGTTCCACTTCGCCCACATCTTCTCCATCATTTATCATTTTCTTGTTTTGTCATGTTAGTCAATCCAGCACATATTTTAGTACTGTGTCTGTTAGGTGATTGACTTGCTAGAGCAAAGATAAAACAATGAAGAGGTGTTTATTAAGCACTAATTGCAAACCACAAACTATTCTATGCACAAGGGATATAAATTCAATGAAACAATCCCTACTCCCAAGGAGCTTCCATTCTAATGAGGGAGATAAGAACACATAAAATTATATACAGAATAGATATAAAGAGAATAAATACAAATATATATATAGTAGTCAAATACAAGGTAGTTTGGGAAAGAAGACATTAATACTTGGGGGGCTCAGAATCAAAGAATAAAAATGAGAAGATATGGGTATGCAATTGAAGTAGCTTCATCTTGACCTATCCAAACCAGATACTGATGCCTCCAATAATAGGAAAAGGAAAAAAAAGGAATAAAAATTTGACACAGACTAACACGAGCTGGTATAAATTAATCTGCACAAGAGGAAACCAAAAACTCTAAAAACCATCTCAGCCAATAAACTACTATGTGCCAGGGATTGTGATAATCACTGGGGATACAAAGAAAAGCAAAAGACAATCTCTGCCCTCAAGGAGATCACCATGGAACACACAAATAGCTACATACAAATGAACTGACATGAGATAAATTAGAAGTAAGCAAAAGAGGGAAGGTACTAGAATTTTGTAGGTGGTGAGATTTTAGGCAGGAAAACCAGGTGACAGAGATGAGGAAGGAGAGCTTCTCTGGCCGGAGGACTTAATATCCTTGTTGAGCAGAGAGATAGGACAATCAAAATCAATAGACAAATGTTGATTAAGTACCTCTGACGTGCCAAGCACTTTATAAAGCATCAAATGATCTCACAGTAAATTCTGCTATACCGTGGTACATATATGTTCCAAAAAGCACTATGCCAAGCAAAATCACAAAGGAAGGGGAAAGTGGGGTTAGCAACATAAGACCTAGAAACTTTGTCAGCTACACGTTAAAAAAAATAAAGATAGGAACCTAATAAAAAATGGCAGCACAGTTTTATGCATGTTAAATGGTTAAGAAATCTATAAATACCACAATAAACAGTGGCAAGGTCTGAGGCATCGGGCTGCTAATTGCCTGTGCCTGGGTTCCCATGGGACCCAGCTGGCAAAGTCTCATGCTTTGGGCTGTAGGCCATGAGGGAAGGGGGTGGGGTGAGAATGGAGGTGCAGCCCAACAGTCCTGTGCCCTGAGTTCTTACGACCAAAGGATAAGATATACAATAAATATGGCATTTCCTTTGACAAAGACCAGAAGTTTGCTTGTGGAAGTAGACGCTGGAAGGGTTTCGGCTTTTGGGTTAATGTGAAGTGGTGAAGTTTTGAGTTCTCTGTTTTTTGAGGAAGAAATCGGACATAGGCAAACTGAAAATTCACTCTGTATTAAACATGTTCCCTCATCTATCAGTCTTATTGGAATAAATGTGTATTTTTGAAACACATATCATAGCAGAACTGAAGTTATTATTAAGGCTTTTATGTCGTGATGGAGGAAAAAGTACATATATAAGCATATTCAAAATAAGTAAATACAATTAAAGTCAATGTTGGTTTAGAATTTAAACTCATTTGTAAAGCTTATGGAGGAGGGAGATGGAAGACTGTAAGTATATCATCAAATAAAACATGAGGAAGTGGTGGAGGGGAAAGCAAATGCAGAGCAGGTGGACCCCCTATGGAGGATTCATGGTAAGGCATGACGGACAGAGTCCAGAGGACTAGAGGGTGTCACTGGGGTTGCCATCTGCACCATTGGTGGTACTATCCTTTCTATCAAGGAAATCAAAGATTTGTGAAAGTATGGAAACAAAAGAATCCCTTAAGATGACTTGTGTCAAACGTTTTTAATTCCCTGTGTGACCTTTGGGCAAGTCACAACCTCCAGATTCCTTATGTAAAAAGAGGGTAATCAGGGTGTGTGGCCTCTGAGGTCCTTTCTTCTAATTCTCAATCTATTACTGAAAACCAACTAAATGAAATTCTGCACTTCAAGTATATGTCACAAAACCTATTTCCCTCCCCCAAATCTGGAAAATATCAACAGTCCTAATGAATATAACATATTAAAAGAGTCATATAGTGTGTGTACACTGTCATTACATTATAGTTATTTGGTATACACACATATGAACACATAGTATGGGAGCCTGGCAGGTTTTAGAACACCCATATGTCTTTCTTATTATCAGATCTTGGACCTTGGAAAACATGGCTTTCAACACTAGACATAAAACAGAGCCCAGATGCAATGTTGTAGGGTTCTGTACATATGCCGTGCTTGGAAAGGCGGGGTCTTGTCAGTTTAAATTAGCTCCCTTACAACTTGAGTCCTCTAAGAACCTAAAACCATTGTAACAAGCCTCTATTTCTGTCTGGAAAGGAGAAAGGTTTATTTCTAGTGTCTTTAAACTCTCACACTTAATGAATGAGATTCGTAGTTAAACAAAGTAGCCAACAACTTGTTGACTTGAAAAAAAAATTCTAGACTAGACAATGTTCGCTCTACCCAGAGCAGTTTAAAAGGGTTTCTAGTTGAATGTCCAAGCTCTCTTTTATAGCTTGAATTAAATGGTGCTTAGTGTTTGACTATTTAAATATTCATTTGGGGGTCTCTTTTGTGCAAACCCCAATTAACAAAACCTCCACGTTTTTCTTAAAATGAGGTAGCAACCCCTTTCACAGTGAGGAAGAAAGCACATTATTTTCATCTCTGAATCCCACTCAGTGTGACAGTGCAAACAGGCAATAAATTCAATTACAAAAATGGTTGCTATTCTAATATCCATTTAGCCCAATAGCTGGGACTTAATTTAGGTAAGGTCATAAGGGATTTCAAATTTAGTCATTTTAATTTCTTTAGTGGATATGGGAATGAGAGGCTAGTAATGCCCCACATTGAAAGCAGCCGAAAGGAGAATCTGGTATATCTAATTTATTCCTTTGACCAAGCTTTTAACTCTTTCCTTGCATAACAATTACATTCAAAGGTCTGATGTACATATTTGCAGTCAACATACACTTTCAATTATTCCTGGAACTAATTCACAGTACAAGTGGGCCTCTAAGAGTTAGCTGGTAGTATCCTTTTAACTTGTACATGTAGTAGTACATGTACATTAATTTCTTAATGGGTAGTATGATTTCTAAAAGCTGAGTGCCTATAGAGAATGTGAATAGAAAAATGACAGATCCTTCAGTTTTGTCATTAATTTTTCAAAAATTCAATAAAACCCATCTTTGCTTGAGCAGACTTGGTTATAACTCAGAAACAGTGAATTGACAAGGACCTAGAGTTCTGTTCAGCAACTGCCAGCTAATCCTGCATCCATTCTAATCATTCCTGATGTTCTGCTTAGTTACTCCCAGACTATGACTTTGGGGGGACAACTTTTCCTAGAATTTTTTTTCTATCTTTTTTTTGGAGGGGCAATTGGGGGTTAAGTAACTTGCCCAAGGTCACAGCTAGTAAGTGTTAAGTGTCTGAGGTCAAATTTGAACTCAGGTTCTCCTGACTGCAGGGCCGGTGCCCTATTCACTGTGCCACCTAGCCGCCCCTCTTTTCCTAGAATTAAAACAAAATACAAGCTTTCCTTTATTTTATTTTATTTGGCAAGGGGTGGTCTGGTTCTGTGATTTTATTAGTGTAGAGAATTTACAGTGATTTAACTCTCTTTATTAATGCAGATATAAACTAGAATACTTCTTTCTAAATTTAAGGATTTATAATGTTATCTATGAGAGTGTCACCACCTTCCTGGTCACCCAGACTCACAACCTAGGTGTCATACTGGACTCCTCATTATCTCTTCCCCTCTCTTCCCCCTCCCTTCTATCCAATCTCTTGCCAAGGCTCGCTGATTTCACTTTTACTACATTTCTAGAATATTCCCCTTTCTTTCTTCTAACATTGCCACCACTCTAGGGCAGAGCTTCATCACCTAAGGACTATTGCAATAGGGCGTGGGTCTGCCTGTCTTCAGTCTCTCCCCACTCCAGTCCAAAGTGATTTTCCTAAAGCACAGGTCTAATCATGTCACTCCCCTACTCAATAAACTCCAGTGGTTCCTTATCACCTCCAGGATCCAATACAAAATCCTCTGCTTGGCATTCAAAGACTTTGATAATCTACCCCCACACCTAGACCCACGACTTTCTAGCCTTCTTATATCTTCCACCTCCTTCCCCTCCCTCACGTCTCCACCACCTTCTCTTCCAGTGACACTGGCCTCCTTGCTGTTCCAAGAACAAGACACTCCATCATTCAGCTCTGGGCATTTTCCTCTGTCTTTTTTTTGTGTGTGAGAGTCTCTCCCTCTGCTGGCTTTCCCAGTTTCCTTTAAGTCCCAACTAAAATCTGACCTACAGGAAAATTTTCCTAACCTCTTTTAATTCTAAGTGTCTTCCTGATGTTAATTATTTCCTATTTATCCTGAATATAGCTTCTTTGTACATATGTGTTTCCTTGTTATCTCTCCCATTAGATTGTATCATCCTTGGGGGCAAAGACTGTCTTTTACCTCTTTTTGTATCCTCAGTGCTTAGCACAATACCTAGTACACAGTAGGTGCTTAATAAATGCATACTGACTAATGGGAATACTTCTAACCACACAAATCACAGCATTGCTAAGCTTCAATAAATGGTCATATTGGTAGATATAGAGCTAGAAGGGCTATGAGAGGCCATTGAGTACAACTTTCTCATTTTTTTATAGGCGAGTAAACTGAGTCCCAGAGATATTAAGGTAACTTGCCCATGAGTATCCTCTCCTGATTTAGCTAGACTGATTCTTAGATAAGAGATATATAGTCTATTACAGGATCCTTACTCAAGGCTTTTCCCATTTGATAGGGTATGGAATAACGTATTCCATGCTATTATTACCTACACAATGACTTATAAAATAGCTCATATTTATATGATTATCATATAAGATACCATATATATTGTTGCCTATAAGATAGATAATACGCTAATGATTATTATATAACTTATAGTAACAGTATATTGTTATATGACATATATGTACCCATGCAATATTATAATTATATTACATTAAAATGTAATATACTTCTACTATAATATATCACATATGTTACATATATGATTATCTCCACAATGGATGATAATAGTTCACATTTTTATAATGCTTTATAGTTTACAAAATATTTGGAAAAGCATATCTTTCCCTCTCCCCTTTGGCCCTCCCACCTTGCTACAGTTCTATTCCTGCTGGAGAATAGGAGTTCCCTATCCTTTTACACATTTAAAATTATTTCTATTGTACAATCTAATAATAATTGCTCCCTTCCACCTACTTAAAAAAATCTATTTTCCAGCCTTTAAAACCTGTATTCTTGCCATTTTAAGTTCTTCCCCTTTCTAAAGGTAAAGCCAGGGGGCAGCCAGGGGACGACTAGGTGGCACAGTAAATAGAGCACCAGCCCTGGAGTCAGGAGGACATGAGTTCAAATCCAGCCTCAGACACTTAACACAAAAACTAGCCATGTGGCCTTGGGTAAGTCACTTAAGCCCAACTGCCCTGCCTTCCTCCCTGCAAAACCAAAAGAAAAAAAAAGTAAAGCTACAAAAAGATGGAGATGCAAGTCTTATGGCTCTTTTTTTCTCACAGCCCTTGTATAGAATTGAGAGGTTGTTTAGTTGTGTTCCACCTTTCATGACTCCATCTGGAGTTTTCTTGGCACTGGAATGGTTTGCTATTTCTTTCTCCAGATCATTCTATAGATAAGGAAACATAAAAACAGAATTAAGTGACTTGCCCAAGGTCACACAGTGAATGTCTGAGGCCGGATTTGAACTCAGGAAGATGAGTCTTCCTGGCTCCAGGCTCAGCACTCTATTCACTGTGCCACTTAACTGCCCCATTGAAAGATTACCTCATGGTTTTTATTTCACTAAATATTTCAAAACCATTATTTTGGTTTGGGTTCTTAAAACAAAACAACTAAACCCAAAATCTATAGACTGTGTTATTGATTCTTGCTTCAGCCACTGACTAGTGATTACCTCTAGGCCTTTTTTAATTACACATTTATATGGTTGGCTCTTTGCCATCTTGTTTTTTCTTGGCTTGTCTTCCCTCTATAAAAATACTGCTACGGACTTGATTTTTCTCCTTACTTTCGCCCTTTGGAGTTTGTCACACTGTCAATAACTTCAAGCTGTTGGCCTAATTCTTCTAACTTGATGTAATTGTGAAAAATGCCAAGTGCAAGGAGGGAAGATGGAGGAAAGGAATAACAAATAACAGCAGCAACAGAGACAGTCAGCATTTATGTAGCACCTACTACATGCAAGGCACTGTGCTAAGCATTTTACAGTTATTACCACATTATTCATTTTGTTTTACTCCGTAGTTTCTACTGGGCTTAAGATTCTTTCCACGTGCATTTATTAAGTGCCTGCTACTACATGCAAAGCGCCTGTTTATTTTGAGCTACCTCAAAGACATCTGGGAACAGATAGTGGAAGAAACTAAAAATTCTGAATTGGTTGAAAAGAAAACTCTGAAAAATACCATGTACTAATCAAAGTTTGTTTTCTGGGGGCAGCTGGGTGGCGCAGTGAGTGGAGCACCAGCCCTGGAGTCAGGAGGACCTGAGTTCAAATCCGGCCTCAGACACTTAACACAAAAACTAGCTGTGTGACCTTGGGCAAGTCACTTGACCCCAATTGCACTCCAAAAAAACAACAACAACAAAGTTTGTTTTCTGGGGTTGCAATTTCTGTGTCTCTGATAGGAAGCCCACCTAGGAAATAAACATACACCTACCTATTAGCTGATTTACTGAGACAGACTGTAAGGTCAATGGTGTCAAAATCAAATAGAAAAGGAGTGCATTAAACTATACATAAGCATCCTTGCAGGTGACACATTGACTTAGAAAACCAAATATTAACATTATCTATGTCAGATACATATTATCTATGTATTTTTGTTTATTTTGTTAAATATTTCCCAATTGCATTTTATTCTAATGTAGGCATCAGGTTTGACATCTCTGTGTAAGGACATATACTAAATTCCATTATATACAGAATAGCACTAGACTTGGATGCTGAGACACGGGGAAGGGAAGGCCTTGGAAAAGAACCAAAAAGGTTTTGCAGAGTGAATTTTTCTGTCAGGATGGTGAATTTGCCCTATGACCCCTGTCTATCCCAAATAGAATTCCAGTAGCAAAGCCAGAAGCTTATAATCTTTCTAAGTGGAAGAACCTCTAGGGATAAATGCCTAAGTGGTAGTTTAGAAAGGATACAGCTAAACTTGGAGACACTTTTTTATACCAATTGCAATCCAAGGCCAAGGGAGAGAGAAGCTCTGTTTGAAAATAATAAGAAAAAGAGTACAGACAAAGTGAAACATCTTGGGAATAGAAGGGAGAGATGGGTTCTGCCAGAAATAAGCACACAATGCCTGAAACCCCGATTCCACTTGCCTGGCAGCTCTGTTGCTTTATCCCACTCCACAACATCTCCCTGCATTCCTGGTAACTACCTTATAGCAGCATTTCAAATGTAGTGTCTTTCAAAGATGATGCCACAAAAACTGTGGCATTCTCTCATTTTCCTGTTCAGCTACCCAGGGAAAGAGTCAAGGATAGGATAGACAGATCTGCTAGAGGAAAAAAGTCATGACCACCAGGAGGCATTTGTAGACAATATATAGAAGGAAAAGAAAAGATGACCTTGGTCAAATCATAGATGAACAACATAATTAGTGGTTTCTCTTTCTAGTCTATTGGCAAGGGTATTTGACCCCAAGACTAGGGAAATGTTTTCTTTACTTCGCTGACGCCAGTGATATCTGAAATACATCAGTATAGAAAGAAGAAAATATTTACATTACTTGTGAATTTTATAATATCTCAGTTGAGTATGAACTTTTTAACTTTAGCAACTCTATTTCCCATTCAGATCTAATCAGTAATCTTAAGTTTATGTTCACCAAAAGTATTCAACAAATTATGAATGTACACAGCTTAGAACTTAAGACTGAGACAATTGGTTATGATGAGGCTTAAAATTATATGTGGCAAGTCAAACTACTGCCACCTCATCAACCATTACCTCCTCCCAGACTCTACTGGAGATAGCCTAGGACTTTAATAGAAAGAGCCTTTGGAAAATCCAAAGCCCTCCAGACCAGTGGGCCTGCTCCTAGATCAGTCCTCTGCACTCATCAGCGTGGGGGGGATCACTATGGAGAAAGGACTCATCTTCCTCACCACCATCACTACCAACGGTTAACCAGCTGTCACGATAGTCATGTTAACTAGAGGCCCAGGAGTGGCAGTACCTTCTAGACCAGCGATTCTGATTCCAGTTTAGCCCTTGAAGCCATAATCCTGGGAAGTGACCCCTGTGGAGATATGTCCTGGCAACTCTTCCTGTAGGTACCAAAGCCAAAGCTACTGAAGATCCAAAACAGAGAGTGCTTGCCATAGAAGTCCTTGGAACTAACATATGGCTCGGCAGCAGAAAGGGATAATGTTTTATGATGAGAAATGACAGGAACAACTAGGCATTACCATCTGCTTTGTTGCTGCCCCCAAGGACCATGGGACCTTTCCAACTGACTTGCCTCTGAAACCAGCTCTCTTTTTCCTTTTTGCTCTCCTGGACAGCAGGGACTTTCCTACTTTCTATTTGTGCCCTTGGGGCTTTAGCACAATATTTTTTCCATGGCAAGCACTTAAAGATTTTTTTTATTCATTTGTACATAAATTTATGTACCATATCCACATTTTAAATTAAAATTAACAAAAGATTTACTTAGCATCCCCTAGGTGCAAAGTGGGGCAGCTGGGTGATATAGTAGATAGAGTGTCGGCCTGGAGCCAGGAAGATTCATCTTCCTGAATTCAAATCTGGCCTCAGACACGTATTAGCTGTGTGACCTTGGGCAAGTCACTTAAACCTATTTGATTTAGTTTCCTTATCTATAAAAATGAACTGGAGAAAGAAATGGCAAACCACTCTAGTATCTCTGTAAAAAAAACCCAAATGAGGTCACGAAGGGTCAGACACAACTAAAACAACTGGACAACAATCAAAGTATAGTGCTAGGCACTAGGGAAGGGAATAAGCATTTGTATATCACTTACTATATGCCCAGCACTATGTTAAGCACTTTTTACAAATATTCTCATTTAATCCTTATAAAAACCCTACAAGGTAGATACCATTCTATTCTTCATTTCACAACTAATGACACTGAGGCAAAAAGAAATTAAGTGACTTGCTCAGGGTCACATAGCCATAAGTGTCTAAGGTAGTATTTGACTCCAGGACCAGCAGCTGCTGGTCTTTCTGCTGCAGCTGCCATGGGGATATAGGGAAAAAAAAACCCAAAACAAAGCAAAATCATACGTACCTTCAAGGAGTTTATATTCTTCTTTGGGTATATAATATTGCACAGATGAGTAAATGCAAATTAGACTAAGGAAGGAGAAAGGATTAACAACTGAAGTTGTAGGGTGATCCTAGAAGTTTCACATATTAAGTGGCTCCTGAACAAGGCCTTAAAAGATGCCCAGGGATTCTAAGAGGCTGAACTGAGGATGCATTCCAGGCCCAGGAGATAATGGTGGGAAGGCATGGAGTTGGCATAGGTTGCTAAGTTTGAGAAACAGTTCATCAGGTCTGGCAGAATGTAGCGTGTAAAGAGGAACAGTATGAAATGTCCAGAAAGGCAACTTGAAGCCTGATTGTGGAGGACTTTATGTGTCAGACCGGAGCTACTGAAGATTTTTGGGCAAGGATGTATCAGGCCTGTACCTTAGGAACATTATTTTAGTAGAAATGTGGTACATCGATTAGAAGAGGAAAAGATTGGAAATACGCAGCTAGTGGGGTGCAGTGGAGACAGTGCCAGGCCTGAAAGTCAGGAAGACTCATCAAATCTGGCCTCAGACACTTACTAGCTATGTGACCCTAGGCAAGTCACTTAACCTGGTTTGCCTCAGTTCCTCATCTGTAAAATGAACTAGAGAAGAAAATGACAAATCTTCGGTATCTTTGTTAAGAAAACTCCGAATGAGGTCATGAAGAGTTGGGCCCAACTAAATGATGAAACGACAAGACACAACAAAAGATTGGAAATAGGGACACGGATGGAAGGCTGCCACAGAAATCTAGGGAAAAAGTGATGAGAGCTTGGCTTAGGATATTAGTCACATCAGGGGGGAGGGAGAGAGAAGGCTGGAAAAGGCGGAACTGGCAACACTTGGCAACTGACTGGATAAGAGAGGTGAGGAAGAGGGAAGAATCAAATTAGACTCCAAGGAATATCTGTGTCAGGAGACCGTGCCCCCAACAGAACTAATGAAGTCAGGAGGAGGGATAGGTTTAGGGAAAAGATAATGAATTTTGTCCTGGATATGTTGAGTCTGAGATGCCAAAAGTATCACCTAAGTGGAGACATACAGCAGGTGGCTGAAAATGTGAGACTAGGAAGACTAATACACATTTGGATCACCTTCCAGGAGGTGATCATTAGACCCCTGCAAATTCATGCTAATGAGATCACTAAGCCAGTGAGTGTAGGTAGGGGGCCCAAAGCAGAGATAAGAAGAGATTAGAAAGATATGATCAGAACAAGCCCAGAAGGGGTAGAACCAAGGGGACAAGGAAAGTGAAGTCTTCCTCAAAGAAGACAGTGTCAAAGGTTTTTGAAGAGGAGACAAGAGGAAGCTCATGGCAGGCATTCTCAATTTTCTCAGTAAAGTAGAAGGTGACATCTGCTAGGACAGAAATGAGAACAGGTAATGGGCTTAAGAAAGACTGGGTGATGATGAAATATAAGCTATTTGTTCTTTCAACAATCATCTATTAAACTGCTAAGATATGCCAAGTGGACATACAAAAGACAAAATAAATTGTCCCTTCACTCAAAGAGCTTAAAAATTGGTAAAAGTTGACATGAAGGCCAGTATATCCGAGAAAAAAGAGGACAAACTCAGTATCAAATGGAGTGAACCTCAAAAAAAAGTTTTCTGCATGAATAATGAGCAACATTATTAATTATAACTGTCCCACAGTTAAAATTCTTTTGCAAGTTTACATTTAATCTTAATGCTAAAACTATTATTCCAATCTAATTTATAGTTTACCTCCTAAATTAGTCTATCATTTTGATTACAAACAAATATAGGTTTGCAATTAAATTTCTTGAAAATAAACTTATGTAAAAAAACACAAACAAAAACTGTTATGTGACTGAATTAACAAAGGCAAATGAAATGAATGAAATTCCTACATGTTTGGAACTGTTAAGCACTCTGGATGCAAATAAAGAAAACACTGTCCCTGCTTTCAAGGAGCTTACATTCTAATTCTGGGAAGACAACACACATAGTGTGATTCAACAGTATTAACCTACATGTAGCTTACCCTTGGCCAGATCCCTGAAGCACAAAAGGGCCGGTGGACTGGGCCACGTAAGATCTCCCATTCTCTTTGTCCCAACCCTCCTACCTTAACACTGACTTACAACCCCTATTCCTGTAGGAGGAACAGAGGGAAACCTCACCTTGTTTAAGGTTGATCTTCATGCGTCAGCCACCAACCCCAAAGTGTGGTTAGAACTGTCATCACTGTCAGTCGCTTTCCCTCCTTCCCAAGACTTGTGGACCTCCAGCGTCCTGGCTGCTGTGGTAGATGTGACCATTCACAATATTTAACAAGCAAATAGTCACTAACTATAATTCTACCCATATGGTGAACTACTGAGACCTCCCGTTGGCCCTGCTATTGAAACTTAAAGATCATTAGGCCCTTCCATTCAACAAGTTGAGCAATCATTAAGTCAGATGAATTTAAATATATTAAGTTGATTAAAAATTCTTTCAGAATTAAGAGACCACACAAATATTTAACATTTTTCTGTGTCTCTGTGTTCCTCCTCCTGACTGGAGTTCCCTTTTTCTCCTTTAGTACGAAATCCCAGACCTCATAATGGCTGTAGGTCATCCACCACTGGTTGGTTGCCTGGGATTTAGTTGGCCTCATTTCTTCAGCTCAAGCAAATGCGGGAACCTGTGATGACTGTGAGGTAGAAAACAATTTTTTTTGTGTACTAAATCACTTTATAGACTACTAATAAGCCAGGGAGTTAGATCAACAATAGGAGACTTGTCTGTAGAGTTGTAACTAGTACACCAAAGAATAGGTATCATTTGTCTAATTTCTCTGGTAGGGAGGTTTTAGCTTTTTATAATCAATTCTACTGCTTTACCAAGAAGTGGAAACTAGACCCTTCTGCAGGATGGGAGGAATTAACATCATCACCCAGAAGACAAAAGTACACTTTCAAAATATATCTGAGACTGCTTTGAAATAAAGACAACCATAGGTACAAAAAAAGATGCCATTTAATTTACAATCAAAAGGCTCATTAAGTACATAGAACGAAGAGTGCTCAGAGAGAATAGTCTTGACCACATCTGTCATTCTATCTTTAAAAACTTAAATTATCTAACAAAAGTTACCACAGGGCAGTTGGACCTATACTTGAATTATATACAATATTTTACAGTAAGTTAAAGCACTCTAAGAGATTCTTATAAAATTAGACATTTGCATTAATCCAGAGAATTCAAACTTTGTTTTTATACTTTGAAATAAAAGTACATTTGTTTACACAATTCAGTAAGTATCCATTACTACATGTTAGCTTCAAATGGAAATCCAATTGCTAAAGTGAAGCTAGAGCGAGAGATGTAAACAATTATAAACATCAAAACAGATAAATGTTCTTTGGGGACAATACACTATTCCAAATGTGTCTGGCTGTATATGTTTAAAGTGCCTTCTTCTTACATTTTACACTTGCTGTAACTCTACACTGGGAAGTCAAGTCAAAGAGACCATAGATAATAAAACCCTAATTTTCTATTTTTTAAGGTATTCTCCAACTCTATGCACTCCATACTCAGAAAGCAAATTTTATTTTGCAAAGTTTTTCTAATTTAGAATTAAACTTTAGAACAGTTGAGCAACTACTGATATTTATTCCTGTTAAGGTGACCTCCTTTTTAACTCAGTGAAAATGCCCTACCTTTTCCATCTTCAATGCATTGTTATTTGACTAATAATATTTATAGGAGTCACTGTGATTGAAAAATGAAAAAATAACAATACATTTAGTTTCAAGGATTCCCTAATTCAATCTTGCTTGTTTGGGGTGAAAAAAATATTAAATTAAAAAAAATTACCACTGTATCCTTGAGAGACATGACAAAGAGGTAATGTAGTAAATACGTTTTTAACCTTTTTGTACCCTCTTCTATATTTGTCTTCCTTTTAATTTTAAAATGTTAGTAAAATTTCAGACAATAATTTTATAATTTACCCCTGAATTGCTTTTGTCCATTTTTAAGCTATAATTACATTGACCTTTATTTTTTGAAGTTAGCAAACTAAACATTTATCATTCTAATCAACTAAAATGATGGGAAAAAATCCCTGTAAATCTTTGAAACATTTTTTAAAGTGGTTTGATAAAATATCATTTATACTATTTCATTTTCTCTTGTTTTTAAAGCAATTTAAGATGAAACTTTATTTTAAACACTTCAGGTAGGAAACTTCAAAAGTTTAACATCTTAAAATAAAATCAGAAATTTTTCACGATTATACATTTCAAAATAATACCTTCATTCACAGGATTCAGTTTAATCTGAAACAATAAAAGGAGACAGAAAATTGCTTAAGGTGCTGCTTACTTTGTCCATTAGTGGAAATACTTCTATTCATTCTGATAGAAACAATTAGAATTCTACATGGTGAGTGCTACCATAATTCAAGCTTTACTGTCTTTTCACAATAAACCTTAGCTAGTTTTAGGAGATGAAGTAAATAACTGAAATAGACTTTTAAAGATTTAACTTAAAAATTTGATGTACAATATACCTATAGCTAAGGGGAAAAGCAGAGTTGACTGAATGTAAGCTTCTACCAGCAAAAGAAAGGAAACTGGTATGAAAGGCACCAAAAATATTTAGTGCTCATATTATAACATTTTACATTTCTTGCTTATTTCATTTATTGATGTGGACTGAGATCTCTGGGCATGTGAGCATGTATTTTATCATAGAAAATGGATACATGGGGGCGGCTAGGTGGCGCAGTGAATAGAGCACCAGCCCTGGAGTCAGGAGTACCTGAGTTCAAATCCGGCCTCAGACACTTAATACAAAAAAACTAGCCGTGTGACCTTGGGCAAGTCACTTAACCCCAACTGCCCTCCAAAAAGCAAAAATAAAAAAAATGGATACATGTAACCACTTCCCAATACCCCAATGAAAGTTATTTGAGACTTGAGTGCACTAACTTAATACTGATGGCAAATCAATGGAAACAATTATTGTAAAACTATAAACCTTCGCTTTTATAGGAAAGGAAGATGCCCATTTTAGCTTTTAGAATTTCTAGTCTGTTGTTTAAAAACTATTTCTTTATATGTACATGATATATGAGAAAAATTCTTTTGGCACCTGAGTTGAATAAAATAGATTCACAGGTCTTTGAAGAACCTAGAGTTATCATGAATCAAGAGTTGTGTAAATGATTATATATTTAAAACTTACACACATATATTCAACACACAATTTCTCCTTAAAAAATCCTTGACAACATTAAGTAAATTCAATATTAAGGCCCAAGGACCCACCCCTCTTTGCTGTTAGTAATAACGGTGATGTCTGAAAGCTATTACTGAGACATTTGGAATCTTAAGACTTCTAGGAAGGTAACTAGAGATGTTGTCTACCATTTTTAACCAAAGTTGGCCTTTTTTTATGGTATGAGAAGGTCCATAGGTCATGAAATCTCCCAATTACCTTGCCTTATTGCTATTCTACTGGGATGATAAAACACCTGTTAACGAAGGCCACTCTTTTTGTTCTTTTTGTAGACTTTAAGGATTGGCTAGAGAGAAGCGTGTCTCCCCCATCCTTGTTCGGATCTTTTTCAGAGGGTACCAAAAACACCAGGCGACAATCTCTGGAGTAAGTCCCAAAAAAGTGATGTATTGTAGTTTTCTGTTACTATGTAGGCCAGCGTAGGACCTCATGGAATTTGTTTCCTACTGAAGCTCATCTCTCACTGTGAGCTGTGTGTGTACAAAAGATGTGTTAAGGGGCTTACTCCCAACACTATTTGAATACCATTGAGCTTGGCTTTTTACTGGACTCTATAGTCATTTGTATTTTAGTGAGACTGCTTTAACAGTATCTCCCTCAGACCTATTTGTATTTTGAATGATTGGTTTTAGATTCTTAGTTTCATTATTCTGCATCCTAAATACTGTTACTTACTTCCATAGCTAAATTTGGCCATATACTCTTCTATCCTCAATAGATATAGCTGCTTAACAATGGGGAACACTCTTATTTTCTAAGGAATCTTCAATGAGCAACAATCACATGGCTTTGCCAGCTGTTCTGTAACCATCTTCCAAACTGTACTTGATTGGGTATATTTTGGGGTTGGGGAAATACCTATTAAGACTACAAAACCCAAGTTGCCAAACACTTTCCTGAGTGACAAACCACAGAAGAAACTTCTATTATTTCTTTTTATCAAGAAAAATATCACATTCTTTTTTTGATGTATGCAGAACCAGAAAACTAAAGTCTGAATGCTCTTCTCAGTTGCAAGATGGCTCCCAGGTTTTAGGTGGAAAGTGTAGTAAATGAAACAGTTTAATTTTGATGTTGTCGTCCTAAAACGAATTCAGATGATAGAAGGATAATACAATATTTAATTAACCTAAGGGAAAGCAAAAGACTAATTTTTAATCTCTTTGTTCTGCTGCATTTATGTCCTACCAAAAAATTACCAGAAGTACTTAGTTTGTACTATATAGCAACTCTTTGGCAAAACGAGTGAAATTTAGCTTAGTTTCTCTTATTTACAGAATACACAGCAAAAAAATGTTCAAAATTATTCATTTTTGAAGTAATATTTGAAATGTGCAAACATACTATTTAAATTTTCTTCTCTCGCGAGTTCTGTGGTTCCAGGACAGTGAGCAAGATCTCTTATTATGAACCAATACATTAACACAAATACATTTCCTTCAATCCTTCCCCAAATCAAAAGTGCATGTTCAGTATAAGCACATTATACATGAAGCTACAAAACATAACATCTCATAGGCAACACTGCAGTGGATTTTAAATTCAGTTCAAATGATGAAGAGAAAGTTGCTAGCACAACAAATCTGGAACAAGTTCTTGGGGATTATGCAAGGAATCATCAAAACGAAATCGTTTGGAAACCGTACTAATGTCCTCAGGAATATTCTCCTTATCTTCTCGGTCACCACAGGTTCCATTACAGGTAGATTTAATGGTTTTGTCTTCTGAGTTTCTGACTGTGTGCTCTTGAGTTTGAGAAGAACAGGAAGTTTCTTCAGGATGAAACAAGTCTAAAAAGTCCCGTTGCTGGAGCCAAGGATGAGAGAGACAATCTTCTGCTGTTGGTCTGTCCCTATGAATTAAAGGAAGAAGGTTCATGGAGGTCTCCTATTACACAGAGAATGCCCTCGGTTCTCTGGACTTTTCTTTGAAACAATAAGATCTAATCTGCAAAGACACTCTAATAGAAATGGCCCTAAATTCTCAATAAGAATGCTTGGTCTTAATCCTGGGTCTATAATTACCACATTAGAAAGCACACAGCTTTTCTTTGCTATGGCCTTCCTATGTTCAAAATGGAAATATCATCTATTGTACTTCTTTAAAAACTCTTCTGGGACCTACCTAATTATGATATTAGGCAAAAATATCATTATTAACATCATATAGCCAACCTCCAACTGTAGCTAGACAAACTGACTTTAAAGAAGTTCAGTTATAGACAATTTCCTTAACAATTTCATACAATTACTATACCAAACTTTAGATTCTTTTCATTCAAGTGCATTGCATCTAATTACTCTGTCTTCATTCAGAAAGATTAATTTTTAGCCCACCCTTAAATTTTTAATGCAAAGTATATGTGTATGTGAGAGGCAGCATGGCTTGGTAGAGAGACTCTTGGACTTCGACTCAGAAATACTTGGATTTAAAAGCCCTTTCTTAATATTTACTAGCTGTGTGAACCGGGGCGAGTTACATAATCTCTGTGAACCTCAGGCAGCTGTATGAGACTATATCTGTATCCTCTACTGATCAAATAGCATATTTGTTGATATTCAATGATTATATTACTTACTCTGGGTTTTTTACTAAAAGACACTGAATAAAGTCTCTGGCCAGCTGTGAGACTGATGAAAACATTTCTTCAGAATAATCCACATTGACTTGAGAAATGTTGAGGTATGTCTCTTGATTGTCTTCTCCCACAAATGGAGATGTATGCATTAGTAACATGTATGCAATTATGCCAACATTCCTGAAAAAGAATCACAAAAGAAAAAATTAGAAAAGGAAAAAGTTTGAGAGATGGGTTCAATTTTTAACATGTGGAGTTTAAGGTGGAATTGAGGTGAATTTAAGGCAGGAGTGCCTTCTGCCTGCATATAACGTATATTCCATGTTTATGATTTGTTTCCTATCATAAAATAATAAAATGATAAAAATTGTATAATATTGGGAAATGTTTTTTAAGTGCTTAATATGACTATTTGAGTCAAGTAATAGAGTAATTTAAAAACTGTCATGTAGCAAATGAATCTCCACCATCAAGTACAGCTAATCACAATTAGTTTTGACATTTCCCAACAGACACCCAAACAATCCTCTTTCCACCCTAATTTATGTAACCCACATTAGAAAACCTGCAATTAAAAAGGCTGCAATAGAAAAAAAATGTAAAAATGGTTAAGACAGAAAAAACATGAAGATAACAAACAAAAACTTACCACATGTCTGTTGCTGTAGTAATAGGATCATAGTTCAACACTTCTGGAGCTGAAAAGTAAAATCAAATTATATGCTATATTTAAATTACTTTTATTTAAGAACATTTTTAGGTTTGTTTTTAATTTTGGAAAAACTAAGAACTCAAGAGATTATCTGGTTAATACCTTTAGTACAATGTCAAGTATGCGACTGGTTGATCGTTAAAAATATTTGTCAATGAATAATTGCTCAAAGAGATCCAAAGCACACCAATACTTTTAGAATGGCTCTTGGCTGAGCAACAAAATTTTACTAGTCCGGACTAAGTGCTGGGAGGCAAATTCTATACTTTTTTTCACATCTGTTTTCACATAAATAATTTCAGTACAATATACTTTAACTCCAACTGATTCGTTTTGTCACTCTCACTTTAGCACCCCTTCTCCATACAGTGCTGCATGCTTTTAAGCAAAGGCCAAAGGAAAAAGAAGGCACTTCTGCTGAAGCTGCTAGAAAAATATTGGTCTGCTGCCCTTTTCAAAATAGTTGTCTCCCTTCCACTCAGAAGAGTGCAGCAGTGAGCTGGAGCCTTTCCCAGCTGCTCCTCTGAGAGACCAGGTGGGTCTGACGAGTCTTTGAAAGACCACTTTCAAAACCTGCAGGAGTTGAAGGTAAGCCATTTGCCACAGTTGGACTCTGCTTTTTACCTGTTACCAGTTTTGTTAGTCTATACTGTTGATTTTTCTCCACGTTCAGATCCCAGCACTTTTTGGCTGCCAATTACTTCAGACCCTGAGTTCAACACCTGGAGTTGAATTCTTCCTCTGTTAGAACATCCCACCCCCCACCCTTTGGATCTCTTCTCTCAATGAGCTTTCTTTCCACTAACCACCTCAATTATTAGTAAGTCCCAGATCAATTCTTGATCTGTTGCTGGCCAAATGGCTCATGGTATTGACTCATGGTATAAAACCTCAGTCAGCATCAAGGAAGATTCATAGATCCCACCAAAAATATGCTGAGTAAATATATACTAGAAACAGATGTCCCAAATAATTCTCTCTATACTGCTAATAATCTACTTCTTTAAAAAAAATTAATTTGACTATAGAAAGTAAAAGACAAATTCTTACCTAGGTACTCAGGAGTTCCCATTATTTCTCTCAGTTCACATGCATTCCCTATTTTCCGAGACATTCCAAAATCTACAATTTTTATGTCTCCAAGTGGTGAAACACTGCTTAATAAGATATTCTGAGGCTGCACAAAAGAAAATACAAAGATTATTAATGTACTATGAAATAGCTTATTCTTTGTTAAAACCACAACATTAATTTCAGGCAAGAAATAAATCAAATTTGAATTCACTCAGTTACAATTATTTTGTAATCAATGAAATATGAGGCAAAAATGGAAATACTATATCTACGTACTTAAATGTATAATTCATAGTTAAAGTTCAGGTTTCATTACAAATACTTTTTATAAAGGAAAATTACAAGACTAAATCCTCCAGATTAAAATCATTTATAAGTTTTGTTTTCGTTTGCAACTGGACCTGTAATTTCACAGATGTGGGGAATAAATGTAGATGGCTCAGTGGATAAGCGTGCTGGGCCTGGAACCAGGAAGACCTGACTTCAAATCTGGCCTCAGACACTTATCAGCTGTGTGACCCTGGGCAAGTCACTTAATCTCTGCTTGCTGTAACCCAGTGGAGGAGGAGACGGCAAACCGCTTCAGTAACTTTGCCAAGAAAATCCTATGGACAGCACTGTAGTGCTGTGATCTACTGGGTCATAAAAAGTTGGACATGACTAAACAATAACAACAAAACTTCCACTCCCAAGGCAGGTCAATTCAGCACCTGCTCTGAAACTGTTTACAGAGAATTGATTGCCTGGGGGACCATGAGGTTACTCAAGGCTACATAACGTGCAAGCACTAAGGATAGAATTTTATGCCAGAGGCCTTCTGGAGCCCTCTCTCTTACGCTATGCTCCTGCTTTTACGTTCTCTTTTTCAAGTTCATAATTACATAATTCAGGATCTTCAATGGTTTACAGACATAAAAATATCACACTACTGAAATGTCAAAGTTGATCACAACTACTTTAATTGCAAGCTTTCTAATGTAGATTTTGAAACTCAAGCAGAGGGAAGATTGTTTGGGTGTCTGTTGGGAACTGCCTGCTGAGCCAAAACAAAATGTAACACATTTTAGACATAAAAGAACCTTGCTGTGAAGAAATAAATGTGGATTACATACAGCCTTTTTCTGATGATTCAGGGTCATCATGAAGAATAGCAATTATTTCACTGTCCTATACTTTGCCCTCCTCAGGTGCTATCAAGTCACCTAAGTCTGTGTCTTTCTGTGTTGAACTGCCTGGATGCAAAGCGCTATTTTTTTTAGTGACTGCTTTTTTATAATTTTTCTTCTTCCCGTTGGGTTTTCAAGATATCTAGCTCTATTAGCTCATCATTCCCTTAATTTGTTGCATCTAATCTGTTGTGATAACCATAATCTTTCTTCAAACTGACCCTTCCAGCCTTATCTTAAAGTAACACTTTTCACATACTCCAGTCAAGCCTGACTACTCACTGTTTTGTTCCCTGAACCCTCTTAGCACATTGCTTCAGAACTTTTGTTCATAACATGCGCCTCTTACGCCCAATTCCTACTTACTGAAATGTTAAGCATCGAGTACAGGCCCACAGGACTGTGTTTTTGTCATCTAAGGAGCAGCCTACCTAAATTTAGAGAGGCTCATCACCAGGATGGCCACAGGCAAGAATGGATTTTCTTTTAGCTGCGACTCAACAAGATTGTCTACTAAAAGGAGTTACAATATTCATAGTAGCACTAGACCCGGTGTCAGGAAGACCTGAATTCAAATCCTGCTATAGATGCTTAAAAGCTGTGTGACCCTGGGCTATTCACTTAACCTTTCTCAGTTGGAGATAATAGCAAAGGGTTGTGAGGACAAAATTATATAACAGTTAATATGCTATATAAATCTTTGTTATTATCATCTTTACTAGCAGATGGAATAGCCACACTGGCAAAATCAAAGATCCTAGGCATCATATGGTACTATGATGCATGTCCTTTTCTCAATTAGATACAAGAGCACATACTCTTTAAAGGGCACATACTGTTTCTTAATTATTTCCCGTACCACTTAGAATATATTTTTGTTGTTCAGTCATTTCGGTTGTTCTGAATCTTCATGACCCCATTTTAGATTTTCTTGGAAAGGATGCTAGATACTAGAGTGGTTTACCATTTCCTCCTCTAGCTTATTTTACAGATGAGGAAACTGAGGCAAACAGGGTTAAGTGGGTTGCACTGGGTTACACAGCTAGGAAGTATCTGAGGCCACATCTGAACTCAGGTCTTTCTGACTCCAATACACGCACTCTATCCACTGTTGCCCCTTAGAACACATAGGATTTATTTAATTCTTTCTCGAATTTGTTGCTATGAGATGGGCAACCACATCATCAAGTTGGTTTGATTTGTGTCTAAAGAACACTTAGATGTTGAGAGACCTCTTTTTCTGAGAAAATTGCATGACTGACTTTTCTGAGCTTTGTAAGATCCATTTTTCTCGTTTAGAAGACTTTTCTGCTCATTTCCCTGTTTTCAATTATGTTCTAGGTAGCTGAGATAGATGGCTAAAAGACTTCTGGACAAGTAGAGTATTACTGTACCCTAGCCACTGTTAACTTGGAAGTTTGTGATAATGTCCCAAGGGCTGGGGTTGTACTATGAAGAAAAGATTCATTTGGCAAATTAAGTTTATCGAATATTTCAGAGGAATTTTTCAACCAACTTAAATTTCTTAAAGGAATTTAGACTATATGTTGAGAATTGCAGATACTAACTCATTACATCAGGATGGAACATCTCTTTTAAACATTGTCAGCAGTTAAGAAAAAATTAAAACTTTTCACCAATTCAGATCAGCTAATCCCTAAATTAACACAAATCTGTGGGACTTTAATGTTCTTACAGAAAGAAGTATAACATATAATGATATTTTTAATAATCTTATGGTTAAATTGAGGGTCTCATATGAACATACAAACAGGCTTATGCAATATACAAGTCAAAAAGCATACTGAAATTGTAGGATGCCAACATATTCTTTGACCTTGCTGAGAACTAGACAGGAAAAGAAACACTGAATATAACAATTCACATGTAATATTACCTTCAAATCAAGGTGCACAATATTGTTTTGATGTAGATAAGAAACTCCCTCCAGTATTTGTCTAATAAGTCTGATGATATCATTTTCAGAGACTATTTCAACTAGGTCAGGTAAACATAAGTTGAAAATTTCTCCACCTGCAGCACTGAAAGAAAATATCAGATTGAACATTTTTACACTAATTTATATGAAATAATATTTTTGGAATGCAACTTTTACAGAGACCATTAATTTCTATTTTAAGTTTATAAAATAGGCTATTTAGCCAGCACATTCATTTAACAGCATGAAAAGAAATGCATAGATTTAATGAGAAAGAAAAAGAATATTTATTACAGAAATTATTTATATAAATTTGGGGTTTAGAAATCAGTGCTATTCTAACTGCCATATTAGCTTGCCTCTTCCTTGTAAATTAAGTACCAATAAGAAAAGCTGAAGGCCAGTTAACAATCAATGTATTATTTTTGTTGTTTTTCACTAAATGATTCGAAGTATACTTAGGAAATTTCCAAAATTTAAGATAACTTTCATCTACAATGTGCTGGTAAGCCTCCTTACGTTAAGATGGTTATGCAGATCATGGAAATGAAGTAAAGAGAAAGACTATTTAACTGTCCATTTAAAAATCAAATTAAAATACCTTTATGGTCTATAGGACAAACTGTAACAGCAAATCAACCATATTGCTTGCAATTATTTTTAGTTAATTTCATTGCTAAAGATAGCAGAATCAGGTAATTAAGTTTCTGAATTAAAATTGTGGTTCAAAATTCATCTGTTCAAATAATTAGCTAATATTCTAATGCACCATGAAGTCTTAAAGAAACAAAAAGTCCTACACAGGGCTTAAAAATAATTTTCACTTGTAATCACAATAGATTTAATAAACTTAAAGGGCATTTACCTTTAACAAATGAGGAAAAAAATACATTCTCCAAGGCTTCACACATATGTTTATTCAATATAATCACAACTCAAATAATATAAATGTTAATTCTGGAGCTTCACTAACCTAGAACATATATATGTATATGTGTATGTGTGTGTGTGTGTATGTTTATCAATAAGCTTCCCAGAATCCTTACATTTCTGAAATGGTTCTTACTAGAGAAATAACTTCTCTTTTACTCAAAGGGAGTTTTAGTGGTGAAGTACAAGAGTATCAGAGCACCCAGTGACAATGATCATGACCAAAGAATTTATTGACCAACGTAATAATGAGCTGACAATAAGCTGACAAACCATACAACAGAAAAAGAATACTTGTTTCCTAGTTGGTAACATCTATAAGAGGCTAAATGTCTAGGAAGCAGAAGAGACAGAAAACCAGAGACAAGAGAATAAGAACAATGGTGACTGGGTCATGGTAACTAGCATATCCTCGGACAACAGAAAAGAATCAAGAACAGAAAGAGAAGACAGACAAGTTCTATGCCCTGTGGAGAAGGGAGTCAAAAAAACAAAACACCTCTACCTCAGAAATTACTACGGGCATCAGCGTAACATGTTGGTAGCATACCGACTTGTAAGACTCAACAGTATTTACTATATAAAGTAGTATTAGAGCACAGTGATACAACCCTTTACAGTTACATTTACAATATAGTATAATTATTTTTAAAAGACAATGAAGTATATAGTATATTTTATGAAGACTGTCAGAATAAAAGGTTAAGAAGAAAGTTCCAGCACCCAGAAGTTAAACCTCTAGCAATCACGATGACTAGAATTTTCACTATAAACAATTGAACATACTTCTTAACAGAAAACATTAATAATCAAAAGAAAATAGTAGTTTACTCAGGTAGTTCCAAAACCCTTAATTAAATGGAGAAAAAAAAAAGAACCCAACCCTAAATCCCTTTTATTTAACATGGCTGTCAGGATGGGATGGCTTTTTGTTTTGAAATACTTTCTTGTTCTGAATTATCTTATAGGACTTAGGAAGACATTTGAGCCTTTATAATTAAAGAGGTATAGGCGAAATATCACAAAAGTTATTGTCCTATCTCTAAATGCCAACAAGATAAAATGGCAATTTTCTAGAGGTGCTTAAACGTTCCACTAATTTTTTCATTATATATTCCAAGAAAACAGGCTTGACTATTTCCATTTATCCAAAGTCTGGCATGGATTCTAGGCAAAACAATCCCTTGATCACTTTTCAATGCCTTTGAATAACCTTCAAGAACTACACAATTCTGTTAAAATTCAATGACAGCATAGGTACCAAAGAGTAATTTCACAAATCAGAATTATAGTTTTTAATGATGGTTTTGCTCCACAAAGAGCACATCTTAAAATCATGTTACCAGAGGGTGAACAAATATTTTATCCCCATTTTACAGATACAGAGACAGTGCCATACGTGAACATTCGGTACAAACTAAGGAGACAATAAGCAGGTGCTCTGTATTCACATCATATGACTTTTGAAAGTAGAGCAGCTAAAAATAAGTCACTTCTCATGATCTGGTGCTTTGTATATTAGATCACACTGACTTATTATATTAATAGTATAAGGTCACTTTACTTCTTTCACCTGAAAATGCTGACACAGAGTTACTGTAATTTGAAAAATGATTTAAAAGTAAAAGCAGCAGGTGATGAAAAAAAATACAAGTAAAAAGACAAAGATTAAGTTGAAGATTTCTTTTCATTTGACAGGTTATGCCACTAAGAAATCATATAATCCCTTTTAAGTTCATAATGCTTTCAGTAGACCCTGCAAAATAAAAGATTGGTATGATCATCAATTTAGAGCTGGATGCAACCTTACACATTTCTAGCCTCAGTTCTCACGATACAGATGGGGCCCCTGAGGCCCAAGGATTGGGGGGGAGGGCGGTTTGAGGTGGTCAATTGACTTCTGACGGTCACATAGGAGTTATAGTAGCAGAGTTGGGAACTAAATCCAGGTTCTCTGAATACCCAAATCCATATTTTTTCCAACATGCCACACTGCCTCTAGTATTGTTAGTCTCTTCTAAATGTAATTTTAATGAAAATTTTACAGTGGCTAGAAGCCAATTAAAAAAAAATGTTACTTTAGAAAAAGTTCCTTCTGAGCCCTTGAAAGTCATGCCAACAAAACATGAACAGGCCCTGTTTGGCTGGAAATACGCCAAGTACAAGCCTCACAATACACCTATCACTTAGGAAAAGTAGTCTAGGCAAGTCAGAAAGTCAGCAGGTGACCCATTTTTTGACTGCAGCAACTCATGGAACCATCAATTAAGACATAACGACATTGTATTCTGCCTAAGTGGGCTAAGTTCTCATACTAATGAAGTTATAGAACTTTAAAAAGGATTTAAGGATTTAACCTAACTAGAAATTTGCAGGCTGGTCCACTACAAATTTTAGTTACATAATCTCAATTGGGCCCTCACTGAAGCAAGGCAATCCTTTTATATCTTCCGAAGGAATTCATGGTATCATTCACCATAGCGGTTTTCCCTGAGCTTTTCATGCCTTCTGGGGCACCTCTTGCCCTCACTCTAACAGCTGAAGACCCTGTGTTATACTTCACTGAAAAAATTGAGGCCATTTGCCAACAGCTCCTTTTGCTCCTCTCCTCATCTCACCTATCTGACATGAAGACACAGCCCTTCTCACTGTCAAGGTAAACACCTCTGTGTGAACTCTTGATCCCATTCCATCCTATTTCTGTAGGAGACTGATCCCTCTCTCACCCCCATTCCATTCTTCAGTTTTTCATTGTCTACTGGTTTTGTCCCTGCTGCCTATAAACACACTCATGTGTCCTCCATCCCTGAACAAATCCTCACTTGATCTGACCATCCCAGATAGCTTTTAACTTATGTTTCTCCTGCCTTTCATGCTAAACTCCTTGAGAAAAAAGTCTACAAGTAGAATTCCCACTTCCTCCTCCCTTTTCTTTCAAAGTCTATGTAATCTGATTTCCAACCAAATCATTCAACTGAAACCTCTCTCTCCAAAGTGCCCAAGGGTTTCTTAACTGCCAAATCTAATGACCTCTCTTCAATCCTCATGTTTGACCTTTCTTCAATCTTTGCCATTGTCAGTCATCTTCTTCTTGATACTCTCTCTGCTCTAGGTTTTTCATGACAGATATCCTCCTGGTTCTTTTCCTAGCTGAACAATCCTCAGTCTTCTTTGCTGGTTATTGGTTCTTTATCTAGATTATGCCTCTGATGGTTGTCCCCTAAGGGTCTGTTCTTAGACATCCTCTCTATTTCATCTCTACTATTTCACTTGATGATCTCATTAGCTCCCATGGATTTATTTATTATCTCTATACAGATGATTCTCAGATCTGTTTACTCAGCTCTAAGCTCTCTCCTGATCTCCAGTCCCACACCTTCAACTGCCTACAGGATATCTTAAAAGGGCGCGTTCCAAAGAAATCATAACCTCAACATGTCCAAAACTGAATTCATTTTCTTTCCTTCTGAGCCCTATTCTCTAAGTTCTGATGAACCATTGGGACCATAGGGACCACCATCTTCTTGATCATCCAGGTTATGCCACTAAGAAATCATATAATCCCTTTTAAGTTCATAATGCTTTCAGTAGACCCTGCAAAATAAGAGATTGGTATGATGAACCATGAACACAGCAATCTCAGTGTCCTCCTTGAGTCCTCATTCATACTCACCCCACACAGTGAATCTGCTGTTACATATGACTGATTCTACCTTCAGATCGCCTTGCAGACATGCTTAACAGCATCTCTTATATACATTCCCTCCTGTTCTGTGGCACAGCCAGCATGCTAGTACAGGTCTTTACTACCTTATACTCAGGAGTATTACAACAGTCTGCAGGATGGTTTCTTTCCCTGCCTCAAGTCTCTCTCTCACTCCAGTCTGCCCTCCACTTTGTTGACTAACTGTTGCCAAATTGATCTTCCTGAAAGCATAGGACTCTCACCATGCTATCACCCTACTCAATAAACTCTAGCATACTGGCCTTCTTGCTGATCCTTTAATAAAACGCTCCATCTCCTTACTTCACTGGACATGCTCCTCCATACGGTATTTTTGTTAATAAATCCTGATAACAAAATCAAAGGGTCATTCATTTAATAGTGTACTATAGTTAAAATTTTGAAAGAGGAAGAAGTATTTTTTTTTGTATAACTAAACTATATGTATTTTATGGAGCAATAAAAACTAAATTCACATTTTTAGGGTCACATCAAATTTGAATTAAAGGAACACAGTGGTTATTACTGTGAAAAAAACATTCAAAAAAAACCTCAGCAGACATCATGGGAAGGGAAACACAACATTTTCTTTTTTTAATTAAAAAAAGACTGGATGAGGTATTTTTAGGGCAGGCAGATATCATATAGTAAATACTGGATATATTACTTTGTGTATTGATATTATCAGCTTATTTTTAGTTTTAGTTTTAAAGATGGGCTAATGTTACCTTGTAACCCAACAATTATGCTCTGATGGCATGGCTTTCAAGAAATCAGTAGGAATTACATTAAATACAATGTTTTATTCTATACCAAGAAATGTTGTGATATTGTTGTTTAATGCATTGCAATTTTAGTTAAATGTAAATTTTAATATAAATAAATTAATAGATTTGTAGGAAGGTGGGAAAAATCTCTTTTACAAACCATGATTCAACCTGAGTTATGATTTTGAGATTTCAAAGCTGTTGTCCTTTCACTGCGTTACTGCAAGTCATTGAAAAATAAGTTTCTCTGGCTTGTACTATTTCTTCTGCTACTGCTTACAAGAAGTATAAAGCTTTAGGGTACCAATGGATCCATACCCTAACCTGTGAAAAGGTATCTGCACAGAATACTAAATGGAATTTACAATTAAACTAAAATAGGCTCAAAATATATTTCTGGAAGGGGGAGGGCAGGAAAGGTGAGAGAAAGAGAAAATAAATGCTTATTAATTGAAAATTTTTTTTAAAAGAACAAGTGAACCCTCATAATATATGGAAGCTGATCACTGCTAAAACAAGTATGTCACAAAGATTTCTTCCCACATTGCTCAAATTTAATCATAAGAGCTGAAATGTAGAAATACTTGAAAGTTTACAATGGGCTTTTCCAACAACTTTGTGAGGGAAGTTGTCTAATTACTATTATCCTCACTTTACAGATGACACTGAAGCTTATGGAAGTTAAGGGTCTTATCTGTGCTCATCTATTCAGAAAATGTCAGAGTTGAAATATGAAGTCAAGTTTCTCATTTTCAAGTCTACCACTCTTCTCACTATACCATTCTGGTGCCAACTTAACAATACTGAGTTTCTTTGATATAGCTGTAATTAGTTCTTATCACAGATGGATAAAGCTAAAAAAGGTATTTTCTTAAGATAGTAACTAGGTCTAGAACAGGGATATTTGTTTTTAAATTGATGTTTTCAATGGGTCAGTCAGGTCCAATTAAACCAACAATAGCAATAACAACAACAAAACCCTATCTCTTGTCTACAACAAGAATTAAGATTTTCTGACTTGAGTTCAGAGACAGTTCTAATGAACTGCTTCAAATATGAAATTAAACGAGTGATTTAGGCAAATATAAGTAACTTGGTGAGATATGGAGAAGAAATGGTTCCAAAGGAAGGGAAAATTTTGGATTTCTCAAACAGAAGAAAAAGATTAAAGGAGGAAAGAGGCAGAAATTTTAGCTGGTAGTCATTAAGTAATCATGTGATTGGGTGGTTTCCTTTTTATGTAAAGAAAGTTATTCCCCAACACAGAGGACAAAGTATTTGTTAATAAGATAATTAACACAGAACTCTTAGGATGCAACATAAATTTGCAACTAACTAAAATCACTACATGTATTAATATTGAGATTGTTCTGAAAATATTTGTTTCTTTGCTCTTGATGCATCAAAAAATAAACCCTGCTGATCAGTTACTAATTTATCACAAAACTGATAAAGTGCATACTTACTACTCCAAGACCAAAATGATTTCATTTGAAGTTTCATAGACTTCATGGAGATTAATCACACGGGAACTGGACTCTGTTAATTCTAGCACAGCAATTTCATGTAAGATCTCTGCTCGGCAATCCTGGCCTCTTCTTCTCTTCTTTAGAAATTTAGCAGCATATTCTTGGTCAGTGGATTTTGAAATACATTGTCTGACCACAGCAAATTTCCCTCTAAAAAAGAGAGGGAAAAATCAACAATGGCTTGATGGCTTTTAAATCAAAGAGTCAGATAGAGAGTAACCCCTCTAAGAAGAACAAGCCTTTAAAATATCTGTTATCACTCAGGTATTTGCCATATCTTGGTTTCTAAACTAAGACTACATTTTTTATCTGTTGAATAAACTGTGTGTTTTGTTACATCAAGAAAACTACAGCAGTTCATCAAACCTAGCCTGCCTTACAAAGTGGGCAATAATAATGAAACAAAATTATTTTCTTGACTAAGAGACTGAGATGATTCATTGCTTTAAGCTAGACATTAAAAGTTGGTCTACAAAATTGTAATAGATAAAATTATGATTCTAAAGAAAACAATGGATAAAACAAAACAAGACTGAAAATCAATGGTGAATCTGTATGACAGAGAAATAATCATGTTACTCTCTCAGGCGGATTGATTTTAAAGTTCAGTCAGGTATATCTGTAGCTCACATATATTATTAGTATTACTCCTTTATACTATTACCAAATACACTCATGGTAGAAAACAACGACCAAAACAAAGAAACAAAAATCACTTGCACTCACAGCAAGGAGATAAGGATATTTTTAAGTCTTGCTTTACAGATATTTAAAATTTCCCAAGTATTAGTATTTATAAAAGTAATTTAATGCCCATACACATTAAGTTATTTGTATTTAGGGCTAAGGAAATAAATCTGTTGTGGCATTTTTCATTCAAATATTTTAAATGCCTTATAAATGCAAAAATGAACATCAAGATTTATTTCCATGAACACATAAAACTATCTGTCTCATTCTCATTTCTGTTCTAATCATCAGAAAATAATTCCTCCCATAATTCCTTAAAAAAGTAGCTTATTTAATCTTAGCAAATCTTAGTTCAGTGAAAAGCAAGAACTGTGTTTAAAGCAAAAATTAAAATTATTAGTTAAAAAAAAAAAAGAGTCCCTGTCCTTAAGGTCTCAACAATCCAATGGATGGAACAAGCTAACAAATATGTATAATCAAGTAATGTACATGATAAATAGGAAAAAATTAAGACACTAGAATTAATAGAGTTTGGGAAACCAGTAGATAAAACTTTAGTTGAAACCAGTAGTTGAAACTTTAAAAAATGCAGGGGGAAATCAAGGTGACATATAAACAGAAGATATAAAAAAAAAAATCTGTCGTAACAAAATAATCCCATTCTCATGCATATGATACATAATGGCTAGCCAAGGTAATAAAGATCCCCAAAACCAGAATGTATCCTTTAAAAAAAGCAATAATTTGTAATAACAATCACAACCTTAAGGCTGCATTGTAATATCATGAATTACCCATTTCAGAAAGGAAAAAAACCAGGATTAATATTCTTGAAAACTAAATATTAGTACTAATAATGACGAGGACAATGATAATCTAGCTAACATTATATAGTACTTAGAACGTGCCCGGACACAGCACAAAGTGCTTTACAATTAGCATCTCATTTTATCCTCACAAGAACCTGGAACGTAGCTACTATTATTATTCCATTTTACAGATTTGCAGACCAAGACAAAAGAGGTGCAGTGTCTTGCCTGGGGTCACACAGCTAATAAGTGTGTGTCGATCTCAGGTTTTCCTGACTCCAAGCCTGGTGCTCCATCTACTCTACCACATAGCTTCCTGAAGTAAATCATAATTGGGCCAAGATTTTGATACTATTCAATTAAACATTTGTTAAAAACTTACTATATGCAAAGTACTTGGGTACTGGGTAATTTAGGTTCACTAACCAAAAATAAGACCTTCCCTCAAAACTTTCAAACTTATTATTTGTAGATATTTATAGTTGCATTTTACGATAAATATTTTTTTAGAAGGCAGTATGGTGAAGTAGTTACAAAGCTCTGTCTTGGAATCAGGAAGACTTGGGTACAAGTCACATCTCTGACAAATAGGGCTATTTGACCTTGGGCAAGTTACTTTAACTTTCCTTCAATCTATCTCAAAGACTACATAAACTGCCAAGCTGCACTGGCATAAGGAGTCAGTTTCCTTACTGGGAGTGCCCCAAACCATGAAATCACAGGTCTAGTCCCATGTATATTTTATAAATCAGAAGCCTGGCACCAAAGCTAAAATTTTCATTTACATGCTATTAAATTATGTTATTTAAATTGCTTTTGTCAAAATGCCAGGTAATCTATTGCCAGGTAATTCATTTTCCTTCAACTCTGAAATGCTAGTCATATTTTTAAAGTGGTAAATGGCACCCTGCTCCTAAAATAAATTATTCTATATTTAATTGTAAAATGGTGGAATAAGTAAAATGAATTACACATCTTAACTTGGCATCTAAAAGTCTTTTCTTAGCAATAATTCTCAACTCAGGTACTCAGCAGCTAAACTGCCTTGCAGTAAGCCTAAAGCATTCTACAATACACAATAAAACTTGAAAGACAAAAAAAAAAACAAAACAACCCACAAAGGAAGTTGACATTTATTTCTGAATCTGCCTCGCCCTTCCAACCACAAGAAGTTCTATGAAAACTTGCTTCACTTAACAAAAAAAAAAAAGAACAAAACCAAAAAACTTAAACTTTACCCAACATACTCTAAAAAACAGGAACAACTCAAGTTTCTTGAGAATACTCAAAACTTTACTACTAACTTCTGTATGTTTTCCTTCTGTTATGGGATTTTTTTTCTGAAATACTTCATGGGAATGAAAAACAGCTGAATGGGAAGCTTTATCATGCATCACCCATTAAATCTGTATGTGTCTGCACTTTAAAATGTGCAAAAATACTAACTGCAACAAGATCCTAACTTCTATTTCCCAGGCCCATATGCTAATTGAATTTGGTAAACAAATTCAAAGAATATTTTAAAAGTTCATGAAAGAAGAAGTGACAGCAGTTTCAATTCATCAGTGTTTTAAAAAAATGAGTATTCATTTCATAAATTATTACGCTATCCTAATTAAATAAGGTTTTTCTTTTTGTGGGAAAATGAGTTTTGTGGGGAAAATGAGTTAATACAATAGAGAAATTAATCACTTTCTGTCTCTTTGCTAAACAGGTACCTCAAATATATAAATATATTTAAACTACACATTTCTCTTAAACCAATGATTTTTCATTTATTTTGGTGCGTTTGTGAAAACAACAAACAAAAATACCTTTAATGCTTCCATTATACATTATCAAAGATTAAGTGCCCTAAATCTCTCAAATATCTATTTGCCAAAATGTTGTAAAGTTCCTAATCCTTCCCCCTGTGCCTTGATATTATCCCTTTATTCCAACATTGACCCTCCACTCCTTCTATATTTTCCCTCTCTTACAGGTCTCCCTAGTCCTGAAAAACAAAACTGTCCCTCAAACCTTCTACCCTTTCAAGCCAGCGTTCATTCATGACTTGTCAATAAAGACTACTCTTAATCCAAAGAAGAAATGTCCTTCCCATCCATTTGCTCATCAACTCCTGGAAATCTGATTTCTAAACCTCGAAACTGCTCTCTGATAAGAGTCCTAATCTCATCTCCAAACCTCGTGACCTTTCCTTAATCTGAGAACCACCCATCTTCTTCATACTGTATCTCTGTCACACTTGCCACTGCTAACTAGGTCCTCCTTGATATTATCTTCTCTCATCTTCCCTGATATACTGTTCCTAGCTTCTTTCCGATCATTAGTCTCATTCTCAGAGATTGTTAGAGATGAAGAAACTTTAAAGATCACTGAGTTTAACCTTGATATTTTACAGATGAGGGAAACTCATTTACAAGGTCTGTAAGGACCTGAGCATTAAGTCAGGTAATTGGAGGCTGAGCCAGGACTCAGGCAGCCAAGCTTAATCAATGACCTTTTCCTTCTAGGTCTCCTTTACTGGCTCATCTTCTCAACCCATTGAGGTTTATTTCCCTGAGCATTTATCCTCTTGTCTTTGCCTAAGCGCTCTCTCGCTCTCGCGCGCTCTCTCTCTCTCTCTCTCTCTCCTAAACTTCATTTGTGCCAGTAGTGCTTCAATGTTACCTTTACATGAATGATTCTCAAATTTCATCTTCAGCTCTGAATTCTCTCCAGAGCTCCAGACCCATGTTCCACCAGCACATCAAATTCAAAATGTCCCAAAACTGAACTGTCCGTTGTTAAACATTTATGGACTTGCTCCTGACTAATTCCTCTAACCTCATTTTATATGTTCAATTAGTTGTCAAAGATCCATTGACTTTATCTTATAATATCATTCCCCTCCCTCCTATTTTTACAGATGACAACAAATCACTCAAATCACATGTCAATATTTTCTGTACTCTATCATCAAGAACAATTAGCTGCTTTCTTACCTAACTCTTCCTTCTTATTTTGGGTTCAACTTATTAGTTATTTTCTCCAACTATTTTCAGGCCCAACATACTTTTCCTTAATGAGCAAACAGACGCAAAGAAGAGCTAAGCATTTCTATTTTCTATTTATCATTTGCTATCATCATCATCCTTACCATAAGCTGAAGTCTTCTCCTTTCTGTGATGGTCTTTCTTTATCCGTTACAGTTAAGCAAAAAAGGCAAAAAAAACCCCCAAAACAAACCCTCACATACCACTAAAGGTGAATCAATATTTGTTAATATATTTAGGAAAAGTAAACCAGAAGAACATCATTCTTTCTGTTCTTGTTTTCAACTAAATAAAAACTAAATGAACTAGGTCTCCTTCCTGGTATGTCAGATAAACAGTCTCCCTTCTATGCTGTTGTCTGCACCTTTTTATGACTGAAATATACATACATACATATATATACACATGTATGTTTTGTTTTGGGATTCATAAGCTAGGTTCCTATAGGACTCCCTCCAGAGGTATTATAACACAGGTAGACAAATAGTTAAGGCCATGACTTTAATAATTAAGAATAGAGTTACCCTTTCCACGTTGTGGGGGTTAGGGAACAGTGGCCACTGAGATCTAGTAAATCTGCATAAAATTTTTTGGCCTTCCCTTCATAACAGAAGTCTGAATTATCAAGATATTAAAAGACAGAACATGCTGATACTATACAATACTAAACATATATTTCATGTACTTCTAAATTTCTAAACCTTTTCTGTGTCATTTGTGGGCCTTTGAGTCTCTCATCTATTGCTTCTGCAAAACCTTCCCAAAACTCCCATTTAATTTCTTATGTCAATCTGAAATATATCAAAAGTGTGATTGGGAAAGTTGTGATGTAGAAGGGATAACTGTATTTGTCATAGCATGTGAGGAAAAACAAATTCTGCAATTTACCACTATAATTAATGTCCACAAGTGTTCTTGTGGAATTCCTTTTAAAAAGGAAGGAAAAAAATGAAAAGGGGCATAACTGCAGAAATAATAGAATAAAAAAAAATCCCATGCCATCATTTTATTTAATTGCATGATACTAATCTCTGGCTCCCATTAAGCCATTTCCTTACCTGCCTAGCTCTTTAGATGTGAGCATGTAAAAATTGTGAAAATTTTCTGTCTTTATTGGAGTTTGGATAGATGTAGACAGCAGGCCTGAGAGGCTCCGGCAATCAAATCTTCTTCTGGACATACTGAGTAAAGGTGTTCTTCCCTAGTTGCTTATTTTCACCTGTTAAAAAAAATACAGGACATACCAATTTAAATGTAATTATAAAATACGATGCTATCTCACAGAGACAGGATATGAGTTACATTGTATAGTTCCAAATATAGCCATAAGATATGACTAACAAAAAAAAAAGACCTAGCACCTTTTCAATCCACAGGGGACTTTAAAAAAGTAAAAAGCATGCTTATAAACTCAATTAAGCTTTATTCATTTTCACAACATAGCTAAAAAAAAAAAAGCAACACTTTATACTCTCAAAAGTCCTTCTATCCTATCTATCAGTCACCCCAAGCCTCTCATTTGACATGTGAGGAAATTGAAGTGCAGTAAGATAAAGTGAATTGTCCAAGGTTTCACAAGCAGCAATTGAGCTGGTATATGAACCCAGGGCTTCTGAATCCAGACCTAGCACTTTCTACTATGCCACTAAATTTTCCTCTTTCAATGCAGAATAATGTTTGGGCTCTAATTTAGACAATAAAACACTGAGCTTCATGCTTCAACCTGAGGAAAGATGGAAGTGAAAATTAAATGGTATGAAGTTTTTTGTTTGTTTTTGTATATTCAACCATATCTTGTTATGTGTTGTATTTATTTGTAGATCATGCTACTTTTAAACCAGGGAATTAACTTATGGGAGGAAAGGCAGTAATATACTGAAACCCTGCTATACTTCTCCCATCTAACCCCTTTTCTCTACTCTTAGCTCAGGCTCATCAATACCTAGCTACTACAACAGACTCTTAACAGGTTACCCTGCCTCAAGCCTTTTCCCCACTCCTTTCTATCCTCTAAGTGGCTGCCAGTCATTTTCCTTGAGTTCAGACCCGACCCTCCCACACTTCTCCTCAATAAATTCCGGTGGATCCCTATAGCCTCTAGGATAAAACATACACATTCCTTTATTTGTTTTTTGAAGCCCTTTACAACATAGCTTCGACATCTTTCCAGCTTCACGGACACACTACTTGCTCCCCAAACTCTATGGTCCACATCAATTGGCCTTTGCTCTTCTTCACATGTCCCTCCATTTCATCTCTTCACAACTGTGGAGGCCATCTCCAGGCATTCTCATCTATATTTGGTCACTGGACCCAGGTGGACCCATGGAGGAGAAAGTGAGGCTGGTGACTTTGCACAGCCCTCCCTCACTCAAATCCAATTCCCCTGCAAGTCATGGCTTCACCTTCCTGAGGCCAAAGTCTTCTTTGAGAACGAAGGACAAACAACAGCACTGGCTGCTGTCCTTCATCTCTTGGAATGCACTGTCTTCACTTCTACCTCAGGGAGGGAGGGCCACACGGAATTCGAGATGTACTTCCTGAACTATCTTCTACAGAAAGTCTTCAACTGCCAATGTCTCCCCTTCCTAACTAGCAACTAATGTATATGGTATGTATTTCTTCTTGTGTATAAATGTGCATATGTTTCCCCTTAGAGAATGCAAGTTCCTTAAAAGCATGAACTATTTAATTTCTGGTCTTTGTATTCCCAGTATCCATAGGAACCAGTAACTGACATATAGTAGGTGCTTAATAAATGCTTATTGATAGACTGATTATAACATGGAATTTAGTATGATTGTTATGTGTTAAATTTACAAAGTTTATTTCATTTCTCAGAAATTACCACAACTCCTCAAACCTCTCTTCCTTTAGGGAGCCAGAGCTAAGTATCTGGGCTCTCAAAATGTTTGTACTATGATAACAAATTATCTGACAACTGCTATATCAGAAATGTATTTTTGAAAGTATGTGAATGGTATCAGCTCAGACTTATCTGTAGCAGAATGCTATATTCATTACCACTGCGGCCAGTATCGGCTCCTACCACAATACACAATAAACCAGAACACAGCACATCTTGGGGTGCTTTCCTAGTTGGTCTGAGTACTAGGGAAGAAATAAACACATTCATTCCTTCCAGAGCAGGAAGGCCTGCACCTGATTCTCAATCTGCAAACAACCAAATCTGTCTTGAGGGCAAGACTGTGGTCAGTCTATTACCTACAGATGGCAGTCAGAGTCCTTTCTTCTCTCTGAGCATCTTAGCCAAATACTAACCTCATAGCTAGTAAAGGTGATGCACTGTAACCCTGTGCTGATCCATTACCACTCTTGTTATTTTGGCCAGTTATTTTGCTAATAGGATTCTGTGCCTATACAACTTTAAAGGTCTGAGGTCCAGAGAGGCAGTGTCTTGCCCACCAAAGTCATATTATAGAAAAAAGGAAGGCTGCTTTGACTTAAAATCCAGTTTTTTCCCCTTCACATTTTAGTTTGTGTTTTTTTTTCATTTCCATTATTCTTTGCACCACATCATGCTGACTCTCCTAGCCTCAGACAGAACAACAAGCATCATACGTCCAATCTGGCCACCAATAGTGCTGAAAATTTTAATTTTGGACTCTTACCTCTCTCTCATGTCTACCTAACAATGTGTCCTCATGAGCCAGCAAAACCTTTACTTTTTAAAATTTTTATTTTATTTTCAAGTCTTCATTCTCTCCTTCTTCCCCATTGAGAAAGAAAACAAAATATTCCAAACAGTTAAACAAATTCTTATATTTGTCATCTCCAAAAAAAAATATGCCTTAATCTGTATGTTGCCTCTCTGTCAGGAGGTGGGCAGCATGTTTCATCATGAGTTCTCTGGAATGGTTGGATTGGTCATTGTGTTGATCAGAATTCCTAAGACTTTCAAAATTGTTTCTTAACAATATTGTTATTACTGTACTAATAGCACTCCTGATTCTGCTCGCTTTGCATCAGTTTAAACAACTGCAAGAACTTTTCTTAATAGTGAGTGATAGCACTAAGAAGTAATTCTGGAAGGACCACAGCTGAGGGGCCACCCACATTTCCTTACTGGTGTTGCCCATACCATGAGGAGGGTAGGTCTGGGCCTCCTTTTACTCATTTTAAGACAGGATGTCTGCTAAAGTTTTTCTCACTCTAGGCAAATCAATCATTTGAAGGGTGAAAAAAAAATAAAAACAGTTAATTGACACTGGGCATTATATCCAGATAAGATCTGGGTCTCCTGGAAGCAGATAAATGATTTGTGGTCTAATAGGAAAGAGGCTTGGTGCTTAACCTGCTTTAAGGTAGCCTTTATAACTAGCAGTTCCCAGTTAATCCCAATGTAAATGCAGTCCAAGAAGCAACAGTTGGAACAAAACATTGAACAACTGATTGGTTTATGACTGGGAAAGGAGAACAAGTCTGCATATTGTCACCTTATTTATTCAATTTAAATGCAGAGTAAATCATGTGAAATGCTAGGCTGGATGAATAAAAAGCCAGAATTAGGGACGTCTGGAAAAATATCAACAATCTCAGAAATGCAGATGATATTTCTCTGATGGTAGAAACTGAAGAAGAATTAAGAAGCCACTTGATGAGGGTGAAAAGAAGAGACTGTAAAAGCTGGCTTGAAGCTTAACATAAAAAAAAACTAAAATCTTGGCAACTGGTCCCACCACTTCCTGGCAAACAGAGGGAGAAGAAATGGAAGCAGTGTCAGATTTTATATTCTTGGGCTCAAAGGTCACTGCTGATGGTTACTGAAATTAAAAGACAATTGCTCCTTGGATGGAAAACTAGCAAATATGGATAGCATACTAAAAAGCAGAGATATCACCCTGCTGGCAAAGATGTGCACAGCCAAAGTTATGGTTCTTCCAATATCATTATACGGCTATGAAAGCTGGACTTTATATTAAAGGAAGGCAAAGAACCACAGAATTAATACTTTCAAATTGTGGTGCTGGAGACTTTTTTGTTTGTTTTACTTTTATCACTCAAAAAGTATTTATTAAGCATTAGGTGGCAAGCACTGGGCTAAGAGTCAACGAGGCAAAAGACAGTCCTTGCCCTCCAGGAGTTTACAGTCTAATGGGAGAGACAACATGCAAACAAACCTTAATGAGCAGAGAAGAGGAGCCAGGAAAGGAGACCTAGAAGGAAAAGGTCATTGATTAAGACTGGCTGCCAGGATTTTGGTCCTGGCTCAGCCTCCAGTTATCTGACCTTGGGCAGAGCACTCAATGCTCAGGTCCTTACAGACCTTATAGATGAGTTTCCCTCATTTGTAAAATGTCAGGTTGAAACTCAATGAGCTCTAAAGTTCCTTCCTCTCTAATGATGTGAATGAGTCTGATGAAAGGAAAGAAGCTAGGACCAATATATCAGGGAAGATGAGAGAATTATATCAAGGGGAACAGAGATACAGTATAAGGTCTGAAGTTAGGAAGACTCATCTTCCTGAGTTCAAATGTGGCCTCAGAAACTTACTAGCTGTGTGACCCTGGGCATGTCACTTAACTCTGTCTGCCTCAGTTTCCTCATATGTAAAATGAGTTGGAGAAGGAAATGGTAAACCACTCCAGAATCTCTGCCAAGAAAACCCTAAATGGGGACACAGAGTCAGACACAACTCAGCAACAAGAACATTTGTTCTCCTGGTGCCTGTATTTCCTGCTCACTTAACACTAAATTCTGCCAGAAGGGATGAACTAAAGGTCTAAGGGACAATTATAAGCACAGTACAAAGGAAATGGCCCATGTATTCCTGTAAAAGATGCCTCACAAGCCTTGTCTTTTTCATCAGTAGGAATTCCTTCTTTTCTCCACTTAAGAGATGCCACCATTGTTAAAGTAAAAGCCTTTATGTAAAGTCAGTTCTTGCTTGAAAAAAAAATCATAATAGTTGAATTCCAGTCAATGTTGGGATCATCTTAGCAACCAGAACTCATATATCACTTTGAATTGTTATGTTTATATCCCCCAAAACAATGTGGCCCATATGACCTTCTGCCTTCCAAGCCAATGAGTCTCATACCACACCAACCTTACTTCTGACATGTCAACTCTCTATTTTCTCTGGTCCTGATTTATGCTGAGAAAGTAGTCCCTACTTCTTGATCTGAAAGCTCAAAAGCAACACTTAGTTCATTCAATCCCAACGGCTTCTCTATTCCTCTGAGTGGAGGGCTCTGGCCATCCAATCCCTAGGTGTCTTCCCCCTCTGTTTCTATCCTACTTCTAGTCAGATCTGACTCCCTAAATCAGAAAGTCCCACTTAATTTCCCATTGTTAAGTAGGCATTTAATAAATATTAGTAAAATTCCCGGAATTTTCTCTAAATGGAAAGTTCTTATCTTCTCTGTTTGGTCCAGTGGTAAGGGGTACCAAAGTTGAAGTCAAGTTTATGATGAACCAGGAATCCTAATTCACTTATGGCTGTATAGATTCAGGTCTTTTATCCCTAATCACTTTTCTATATTTTCAAGCACAAGCCAGTATCTTGCTCTTGTTCAACTAAATGTTGAACTAAAATTGAGACATTTTTACTCAGCCAGGTCCACAAGCACCAATTCTTCCATTCTTCACTTAACTCCTCCCTAAATACCTCAATCCAAATACATCTTTATGGCCCCAAATAGCTCATGGACTACAAGCTATGAGCTTCTGTGTCATTTTCTTAACATGATTCCAGTTTGAGTATTCAAACTTGGCTAAGAACATGCTCTTTAAACAGCTACATCTACTAACGGTGGACTTCCTTTTTCCATTGGGGAATTGCTTAATCAAACACAGCTCTTCCTAATTTCCTCACTGCAAAATTACTTGATGTACTGGGAAGACCACAGGACAAAGTCTTCAAAAAGTCTTCAGTACTCCACACTGGCCAAGTAAAATCAGTGTTTATTCCAGCTGCTCTTTAAAACAGGTACAGCACTGACAGTAGTTTAGGGATGGGGATGGGGCCCAGCACAGTTTTCAGCACTAGAGAAGCCATCAAAACTACCTGATTAGGTCAAGCCTTGTAGATCTAGGCTGTCATTGCTTAAAATTCATGTCGATATTTCCCCCTTTTTAAGAACCGACACACTAGGTGGATTTGCTTGTGTCCATTTTGAGAGTACAAACCAGGTAAGCCTCAGGGACTTGGGAAGGTCATACATAGCTGCACTAAGCTTTCTGCTAATTTTTCCTGATGGTGATACATCTGCGTCTTGTCCCAGTGCACACACCAAGAGTGAGACTGTATACTTTCTATGTCTTACCTTCTTTGTGCTTCTGATAAAGTTGAATCTGTGGTGATTCTTTAGGTAAAGTCATAAAGAATCTCTCTCAGAGAGAGAGAGTTTTGGCTCTATTTTGGATAAGATAATTATTCCGAGAATTCCCTCAGCCTACGGTATTTGGAGCCCATATTTACTGATTCTGTGAGTGGTATGGATGTTCTTTGCCTGATGAAAATAGTTCACAGGCTTGGGGAAAATAGCTCCATGAGTTTTAAGAGGTCTGTTAACTTGTTTTAAAAAATATTTTGATGACTCTATTTCAAGATAATTTGGTTTCCTTTGTAATAGTATTTCATGCTTTAAAAACATTATTCTAAGGAGACCAGAGGCTTTAGAAAACAGCCAAAGGGGTCCATGACACACAAAAAGATTAAGAACCCCTGAACTAGCGACACTCAGCTTGTTTGTGGTCAGTCTAATTATCCAACAAAGGTAGTCTTCATTCTTCTTTGACCAGAAATATCTCAGCTCCCTATATATCACCCCACCCCCATGCTATTCTGGCAAGGTAATACAAATACCACTGCATTTGTCATTTTCCACTGCCAATGTGCTAAATGACACTAAGAAGCAATACCCTCTTCTAAACCAGGAAAGACCAAATGAAACCATCTCTGCACACACAAGGAAAGAGTCTTTTAGCAACAGTAGCATAGAAGTAGCATAGAACAGAAAGCTCCCTTTATTCAGGCTGAGCTTGTCCAATACTATGACCCCGGGGAACAAAATTTAAGAAAGGAGCCTTCTTAACATGCAGCACTGGGACCATGCCCTATTCCCTACTCACTGGTTACCCTCCCCGAATAACGGCTCTTCTGCCATATCATATTTGCCCAGGTATGAAAACCAGTGCGATGCGAGGCATCTTAAGGGATACTTTATATACAGGTTGGTCGATCAGAAGCATAAATTCAGATATGGCAATGTTGAACTTGGAGTCAGAATTTAAGTGAAAAATCCTCGTTTTGTCATTTACTGCTAGTGTGATTTTAGCAAGTCACTCAAATTTCTGGGCCTCAGTTTCCTCATTTGTAAAATAAGGGATCTGAACTGAAGTCCCTTCAAACCATGGATGTGCTGGAGTCAGTTCAAAATATCTCCAGAGAGAGCTGGTAGTTAAATTTTCAGTGTAAGCATGTATGTCTTGGAAATCAGCAAATGCTACAAAGCAAGGCTTGGTTTATTGTTTTGTTGACTGTTTAGATTTAAGAAAGTAATAGAGAAAATATCAGTAATAAAGATCAAGTTTAAAAGTGTGTAAAGCATATATTCTGTTCCCCCCTCCTCAAACTGGGTGTCAAACATCTACCAGCATGCCCTCCCTTCCAGATCTAGAATTATGATGCTAAGGATAGCACATGATACCATTATAGAGTAGTATTTTGGAAATAAATGTGTTCTCTTATTTCTAGAACATGTAGGTGTGTATACCTTTAACATATATATTTGAGTTGCTAGTCATATAGGCCTAAAACACCATACCATATTTAGAGCCCAGATTTACCTTCCCCAAATATGATTTAAAAAAAAAAACTGCTGCCTTGCCTGCCTTCCTCACTATACTAAAGTCTGGCTATATAGTAGTTCCCTTGCATGGACCCAGATCACCTTAAGAAATTAAAACAGCAGTGTCTTAATTGGTAAATATTTTGAAAAGCTATAGTAAAGAAAAAAATCTATCACCAAATATATCTGAACTTAATTGTAATACTGTACTAGGCACTGAAAAGATAATGTTGAGGGGCACCATGTTATTTCTATCAGGGTCTTTATGTGAAAAGTGGCCCATTTGTAGAAATAAACTATTTAGCTCCCATTTGTCCTGAGTACATGAAATCAGAGCTAACAATCCTAAGTGTTTTTAATAAATTGGCCTATTGCAGTAGATCCTAGTTGGTCTCCCTTCTCATGTCTCTTTCTTCTTCAATCCAGCTTTCACACAGACATTAAATTAAATTTCCTAAAACAAAACAAGCCTGATCATGTCACTGCTCTGCTTTGAGCAGTGGCTCCCTAGTACCTATAGGATAAAAAACAATTCTATGTGAGATTTCAAGCCCTCCATTCTATTTTTTCTGACTTACTTAATTCATATTACTCCCCCCATTACACACTCTACCTTACAGGCAAACTATTCTGCTTTCTGTTCCCTGAATACCAAATTCCCTCTCCCACCTTTGTCCCTTTTCAGAAGCTGTTTCCTGTCCCTATTTCCCCTCCCATGCCTGGAACATGTTCCTCTCCTCACTTCTGCTTCTTGGTATCCTTAGCTCCATTCAAGCAGGCCTCTCCTGATTCCCAGAGGGCTTTCCCCTCCACAGGTCACATCCCTTCCCCAATAAAATGTAAGCTCTTTTAGAACAGGATCTGTTTTCATGTTTACCTTCTCAAACTCAGGGTCTGGTAGGTGCTTAATAAAAATGCTTTTTGAATTGAATTCTCTGGATTTATGCTGGGGTAAGAAGTATGCCTAACAAATATAGACTATCATAACTCATATTTTGTGGTTAAATATTAAAAAGGACCAACATGTAGGGCAGAAAGCAACAATCAGGAAATTAACAAATTGCTTTTCCTTTTACTTTACTATTTCATTCTTTATTCTCTCCTTATAACCAATTCTCCATATTACCTCTCCATTAAAAAAGAATAAAAGGCAGGATAAGATTTCTATGTCTGAGATTTCCAGAATGACAATAATATGGATCGGTTATTATCTGAACTACTGTTTATACATTCTAAGACTGAAGTTAGGTGGTCAGGAACTGAAATGTGTATCAAGCATGACAAGCAGCTATTACATACTGTAGTTTTAACCCAACCCCAACACACTTTTAAGAGTCCTAAGAGTCCAACCAAGAAGTTAAAATAGTATTGTACTAGATAAGGTATTATCTGATAATGGGAGATTTGGTTAAATAAAGTAAGAACTATTTTACAATCTTATCGGAGACCTCCATTTCTCTACAAAGCACTGCACATATAATGCCTATCCAAGTTAGACCATCAATAATGAGAGTTTACCATTTATCAAAAGCCCATTAAGGTTTGCCAAGTATTTCCCCTATCCTGTGAGGAAAGCAGTTTTATTATCCTCCTTTTACAGCTGGAGAAACTGAGGCTCAGAGTTAAAGCATCTTATCCATGGTCATACCACTAGTAGTGGTACAGCTACATCCCCAAACTTCTGACTCTGAAGTCCAATGCTCTTTCTGCAATAGGATTATTCATTCTATTGAGGGGCTTCTGTGTGCTTTTATTTTGCTAGTCTCAATGTGAAGAGTATAGAAAGCAAGGGAGACCTATACCTAGAGCCATAGCAACACACAGGAACAGCCTTTGAATACCACTGCCTTAAAAAAATAGATATAAATAGGAATGAGGGATCCCCTGAAAGATCTAGTTTTGGGGGACAATGTGGACTGGAGAGCTGCTGGCACCTGACAAAGGGTAAGGGACCTCTTTCTGAAATCTCTGCCCAATCACACAGGGGAGATATGATCAGAGAACATGCCTATAGGTGTGGGGAGACAAAAAAAGGGGTTATTAGAGAGCTAATGAATGGCACTGAACCTAGGAAAAGAGAGATGAAAATACAAGTTCAGGTGATTTTTTTTTCCTTCTAGGTTCTCAAAAAGGAAAGGTTGTATCCCAATTCCTCTTAAGCGTTTTTGACCTCCTAGTTTTTTTAAATTTCTGCACTAAGAAAAGCATAAACAGGTCTAGGTCCATCGACAAATACAGGAGCACTCCAGTTAACTAACTCCAGCTTAACTATTTTGGTAGTAAACTGCCCCAGGGCTGAAGTCCCCAGAACCAGCCCCAGCCTTAAACTTCGTGCCAAGAAAGTGAGCCACTCTGCCTTCTTCCTGTACTTTGAAAACAAGAAACAGGCACCATAATTGTCAACCAGGATAGACAGAAACTAAGGAATGCATAAAGGCCAAGAAATACACAGTATTATGAAAAATCAGATTTCCACTGTAAACAGTAATTTATTCTTACTAAAAACTACAAGCAGAATACTATACATTATAAAGTCCATTAATTGCTACATTAAAGAATATAATACCATATGACTTAAATTTGGAAAAAATATTGTCATATTACATTATTATACATGGGGGAGGGAGTGATAGGGAGGAGGAATCAGAAAGCAATGAAATAAAACAAAAAATCTATATTACATTAAAAATGAGAAAATGTCTAGTCTGCTTATTAAATTGGCATGGTGACTGAAGAACAATCAGATACTTGGTCAAAGATGGAAAGAAATCTTCAACATTTATTGAAATATATAGTAACTGAGAGACACGTATGGAAGTGCTGCACCTGACATTACGTGAGCTCCTTGGGGGCAGGGATATTTTATTATTATCTCTGATGTCAGTGAAGTACTTCCTAGTACACTACAACCTTCCCTAACTCCTCTTCATTCCAATGCTTTCACTCTCTATTTCTTATTTGTTCTGTATATAGCTTGCTTTATAGATATTTGTTTGAAAGTTGTCTCCCCCTTAGACTGTAATCTCCTCAAGGGTAGAGACTGTCTTTGGTCTCTTTTTTCTATCTCCAGTATTTAGTATGATTGTTGATTGTCTGACACATTGTGTGTCTTTGAGCAAATCATTTAACCTCTTATAGTGTTTGAACAACTTTCTAAGACTAAAATGAATTATAGATCTATATCTATAGATGGAATTGACATACTGTTTATTAAAAAAAAACAACCTGACAAAAATCGTAGATCTGGACAATTCTTCCTCCACATTAACAATTGCCTGCTTATTAACAAATATATATTTTTAACTAACATGAAAAATAATTAAATGCATAAATTACTCAAGTAATTTTTTAAACTTCTGGGTAGTAAAGATCATCTTCTTGACAATATCATTTCACCATAGTACATTACTAAATAATAAGCAAGGTGAAATTAAAGTGATCAATTTATAAAGGTAAATGTAAACCACTTTTGTTGAAAACTCAAGCAAAAGGAAATTTTCACACATTTGGCCTAAAAGGCAGCAACACCCTGTCAACAACATTGACCCAAGACATCCCTGAATGCACTAAAATACTTTTTAAATGTCCTTGAATGTGATGAGCCTGTCAAGTTATAAGACACACATCCTACAAGAAATACATGAAATACTCAGAAAGTTAAGATTAACCATAAATTATCTAAGTGTAAAATGTCCACTGCCAAAGAATATCAGACTTAGAACTTTTATATTATCCAGCATACTCATCAATGAGTCAAGACTAGAGTTTCCTTCAAAACTGATGCTGTCTTAACGGAACCATTTTAATTCACTCTTTAGTCATCACACAAAAATAAAAGCCAGATCTTTGTTCCCCAAAATTAATATTTCTGTTTAAAAAATAGCATTCCCAAATAAAGTTACACATAACATCTGAGAATTTCTTTTACCCATTATTTCTTAAGTTGTCTTCAATTTTTTAGGCCCATATTTTCCAAAATGGAAAAGTATCATTTGAGAGATGGTGGAAATAAATAAAAGATAAGCATGTAAAGTAAGTGTGTCATAATTGAAATATTAGCACATAAAAGATACAATCATTTGTTTGTAAAAGGCCCATTAAATTTTGAGTACTACTAACTACCAGCAGCAGAGGGTAAATTGGGGTATCATTTCCTAAGGAAAAAGGCAATTCCACATATATGTTTTTAAACACTTATAAGCCATGGAGTGTTTTTAAAATCTGCAAAAATTAAAAAAGAAAACACCCTAAATGCTATACCTGACAAAAGGCTATAAAAACTGTTGAAAAATACTTTCTCGTAGCTTCCAATGAGAAAGTAAGTTTACTGATCTTAACTTAAATAAAATAATACTCCTGGAAGAAGTTTAATTTCAGAAAGGTATTGAATGTATTTATGAAATGTCCATTCACATATTTTCCACCTTGTCCAGTATTTCCTTCCATACAACAGTATGTTACAGTGAAAAAATACATTCATAAAAGATACGACCACTTAAAACAGTCAACCAATAGCAATCAAAGGACCACAGTTTCAGAGATGGAAAGGGACCTTCAAAGTCACCTAGGTCCAAGTCCTTCATTTTACAGATGAGGAAACTAAGGCCCAGAGACTTAAAGGTCACCTAAGTAGCAGGTGACAGAGTCTGGTTTTAAACCCATGTCCTCAGATTCCAACTGAAGGACTCTTTCCACCATACCAGGAAGTCTCATTACAAACTCTAAAATCTCATTAGCACTAAGTACATCTCATTACTAGATAAACAAAACAGTAAATGTGTCATACACCCCTCTGGGGTCCGTTTGGGGAGTCTTCTTTTTTTTTTTTTTTTTTTTTTTTGCTATTTTTTAAATTGAAATTTACTTAAAACATTTTGCATTTAGATATAAGTGGAAGAAGCCGGTCCTTACTGAAGCCCAATATACAAAATGCTGCCTCTCTGTCATCATTTATAAAAATAATAAAAACTAAAACTACCACTGCTACCAACACTGATATATTAAATTTCCTCCCTATTTTCTAGCTTGGGACGACTCAAATATGAGCTCTCTGACTAAAATGAGTAACAAAGAAAAAGTCTTTACGGGAACAAGTCAAAACCTTACAAAAGTACATTTCTGTATAATACCTACTTGTAAAAGTTATTCTTTTTTTTTAAAGGCCGGTTATGAGAAGTTTGAGGAAAGCAAAGGCAAAGATCCTGATTAAACAAGAACGAGAGAAAACAAAACGCAATTAACTTGAGGTCTGAGAAGCTGAACCCATCAGGGTAAGCAAGAGGGCGAGTAAACTCTCATTAAATGAAAAGCAGGTCCCCCCTCACCTCGTCTGTCCCAATTCTGCACATTCACAACGTGGAGCAAAACACTGCATTCTAAGTAAACAGGCATGAAAACACAGACGCTAATAAACATATGACAAGCAGAAGTGAGCTCCTCTCCTAACTTTAACCTAATCTGAGAACTTCAGGAGTAGAAGGATGACATACGGGACAAACACTTTCCCACTTTAAACAACTTTATCTATCATTCTCTCCCCCCACTACCCAAGGTTGGTTAGAAAGCTAGACTGGGAGCTCAGGTTTGGGGGAAAGAAATAAGGGGAATGGTCAGGGTCTGGTGCAAAAAGTAAAAAATAAATCCAAGGGTCCCAACTGTCAAGTCCTTTTCTAGTGTGCGCTGGTAGTTTTAACAACTGGCTCTGGGTTAGGGGTGGGGAAGAATTCAGGACACACTTTAAAAAATGTAATCTGCATTAACATTTTCTCATCACTTGGTTAAGCCTAGACAATCAACAAAACAATAAATCAAAACACGACTTGCAACGTTTAAATGCTCACACATAAAATGTAACACCTTGCCCACCCGATTCCCCCCTCCAAGGCGCTAAAGACTTGAACCTGACCCCAGGCAGGCACAGCGCGCACCACCTGTGTTCAGACCCAAGACCCTCCCGACTCTTCGCGGAAGCAGCCGGCCAGTCCCGGCCCAGCCGGGAGGGAGGATGGAGGGGAAACGTTCCAGTCCGGGGAGGGGACTGAGGCGAAACCCCCCAGCTCGTGGGATCCCCTCGCCCTGAGGGGAGGGGGCGGAGACAGAGCGAAGGGACCCTCCCTTCCCTCCTCCCACACTCACCGGCAGCTCCTCACACGCTGCCCCCGGCGGGGGAAATCCCTAGGTCCCAGGCCAAAAAAAGGGGGCGTTGAGGAGACCCCGAGTCCTCAAGCTCTGGACGAAGCCAGGACGCGGGACTTGTCCCCTCCTTCCCTCCTGGCGGCGACGACCTCGGCTCCAAAAGCTACAGCAACAGTAGCAGCTGCAGCAGCAACGGCGGCGACACTAATCAGGTCTTACAGTTGAGGTTTGAAAACTTGCAGCCTGGTTGTCCGGCAGCCCAGCCCCGGGGACTCCGCCCCCTCCATCCCAGCTAACCAATCAGAGTCAAGTTCAGGGGCGGAACTGACACGTGACGGTCTATGGAGGGCTGTCTGGTGGAAACTAAGGGTGCAGCCCTGTCCCAAGCTGGCCCGGGGTGTCTCGTGGCGGGCGGTGACTTGGGAGTCTGCGGAGACCACAGGCTGGGTGGGGGTGGGGCAGAGCTAATTACAAGGAGAGAGAGGGAGGGGGAGGGGGAAGAGAAGGGGGAACGGATGGGGGAGAGAAAGAGGGGGAAAAGGGGGAGAGAGTGAAGCGGGGAGAGGGGAAGAGAGAGAAAAAGAGAAAAAGAAAGGGAGAGGGAGAGAGGGGATCAGGGGAAAAGGAGGAGAGAGAAGGGCAAGGGGAGAAGGTGGGAAGAGAGGGGAAAAGGAGAGGGAGAGGGGGAGACAGAGACTGAGACTTGCAAAGCGGGCCAGTGGTACTTGTGATCAGCAGAGGGTCAGACCCAGGGCCGGAGGATGCTTAATTTTGTAGTGCTGGCCTCCCAGAGCTGGAGTAAAACGACAGAAGGGACTGGAGATAGTGGGAGTGCCAGTGGGAACTTTTTGCAGTTGTGGAATAGGCTTCTTTGCTACTCCACCAGCAATGGAATGATCTGAACTCTTGGGACTGGAGAGAGGCAAAGAGCTGTGACATAAAAATTTTGGGGTAGCATGGAGTTTGTGCAGTGAGATTTGTAGCAGCATCCCCATCCCCGGTGCCCACTCATGTAAATAGCACATTGATTCTTTTGTTTTTCTTTTAACAGTTAAGGGGAGTGGGATTACCAAGAATCATTGATTATTCAGATTTTCTCAATGAATGAAAATTAAAAATAGTAAGCACAGAAAGATGGTTTGTTACTTGAAAGAAATGTTCTAAATAGAATATAATTATATGTATATTTAATGTTTTGTTTGTAACAGGCCATCAATAATAAATTATAGAACTGTTAGAAAAGCCCTTTTGATATAGAGAGGTCGTGAAAAGACAGCCCCAGGACGACAGGTAAGATATGCAGCTGGTTAGAACAGTGGTATCAGATAGTGGCCACTAATCCATGTATAAGGATCCCTGGGGGCCACATATTGATTTAGTTTTAAAATATAATGCTATCTGTCTTATTGTGTTTTTATTGATTTTGTGTAATAATTCTCAATTATATTTTTATATGGTTCAGGCCCCACACCAAGTTTGACACCTCTGGGTTAGAGCATAACATACAGGGGCTATAACAAATAAGACTCTTAAAGATTTAGGGGATAAGGATTGGGTCTCTGGTTTTATTGGTACAGGGAACTTCCAGGTGGAAAAACTCCATCATCATCTTTTAGTCTCATAGAGTTACCTGAGATGCTGGTATGTGAATTGTCCAATATTTAACAGCCATAATGGCATCAGAGGTAGGACTAGAACCCTCATCATCCTTGTCTCAAGAGCCTGTCTCTGTTCACTGTATTGTGCTACCCTATACTATGTGTGTATTTGTGTGTTTCAATCAATACTTGCCTGTCTTTACAGAAGTTGAGATGGCTGTAGAACATTATGTAAACTGTTTAATTCAATTGTATACATATTTTCATGTGTGTGTATATATATATGTATATATATATATTCAGTGCTGTAAAATTCCACAATCTATAAGAGATTATGACAATTTTTATAATCTATAAATCTATGAATTTTTCATGAGGAGATAAAATTTATAGGACAGGCAGGCAGAAGACATGGCTTTGAATCTTGACTCTACCATTTACTCTGTATGTATCCTTGAGCTTAAACTGTCCTGGGCCTCAAGTACCACATCTGCAAAATGAAGATTTGACCTAGAGAATTGCTTAAGTGTCTTCTATTTCCAGATCTGATCCCATGTCCTGTTCTACTCATTTCAAAAAGATCTCATTTGGTAAATATTTGTTGGATATCAGTGGCCACTTAATTGGTCTCCCCACCTCCAGTCTCTCCCTACTCCAGTTTCTCCTCCACAAAGCTCGGGGCTCATCACCAGTAAACTGCCACTTGGCAATGCATTCTTTTGGCCGTAGCAACCCATGAAAAAAAAGGGAATTCAGTCCTGTGTAGATTCCCCATTTTGCTTTAGCAGTGATAGTGGCAAAGGGATTATAAGAATTATCTAATTTTTAGGCCACCTATAAATATCAGTTTAGTTGTTAATGTGTTAAGTGTGAGATTCTTGTCCAGTGAACGATAATTAGAAAAATTAAGGGAGGAACTGAATTATAGCAATCTTGACATTCTCACTATGAAGGAAACCAAGAGACAATAGGAAATGCAGCTAAATGGAAGGAAACTTCACAGGTTTTCCTTGGATAAGCAAATAAAGGAGTTAAGGAAGTTAGTTTTTATTGTATATTCAAAGGCGGTAGAAAACATCGTTTGATTACTGTGGCATTCTCACCCTGGAGATGCCTGTGCCCTGCAATCCTCTCCGATGAATCTCCTCATTCGCCAGACTTTTCCACCTCACCAGCCTTGACTCAGCGAAGGTACTTTATATGTGTCTTCCTTCATTAGAATGTAAGCTACTTGAGGATAGGGACTGTCTTTTTTCCTTGTTTGTATCCCTAGCACTTAGCACTATATGTAGCAAATAGTTTCTATGCCTAGCACATAAGTTTCTCTTTCTCTTCAGTGCAAAAATAGCATAGAGAAGGATAAAGGAAAGAATCTTATAAAATACACAGAATACACAGAAACTATAGTTCTGTTTATCACAAATACTTTATTAAGAAAAGAATCTAGGGACGTTGCCCATGACAAGGACCAAAAAACAAAACCAAAGCAAGAAACTGATTAGATCTTGACAGAGGGGAAACAACTGATTACTGACGTAGGAATTATTTCTGAATTATTTGTCCCTGTTTAATTAAACCATTGACATAAAAGATCAAAATTAATACCAAAGTGGAAAAAAAAAAAGAATAAGACATGGCTTTGACTAAAACAACCCCAATCTAACCTACTTAAATAAGAGTGAATCGTGGAACATGGATAAAAAAGAGCATCAACATAAACTGTTATCATTTCCTAAGGAAATTTAACAGATGTCAATTAAGCATCACAATGAAGTGATTATTTTTAAGTATCTCCAATCAAACATCTAATCAGTTGGTTCTTAGTAATTCTCTACCCTCTCTTTCCATTTCTGATAGTTCATTGTTTCATTTCACAACTAGGTTATTAAATGTCTGCTCAATCTCTCTAGTCTCTTGCTGCTTAACTGCGTCCTGCAATTTTATCTTCTTAAATGGTGTTACTTTTTCCACTGCATAAGAACTTAGAGTAACTCACTATTTCTATTTAGAACCAATCTAAATTCATCTACCTAGCCTATAACCTTATTTAGTCATTACTCCTGATGTTCCCATCTTCCCCTTACCCACCCTTCCTATTGCCTTACTTATCTTGTTACTCCTCTCCACAAATCTTCTGACACCACCTTTTGTCTCTAAGAAGGTTAATCTTCTTACTGTTGCCTTCACATGTTTTACATGCACACCTAATGTCTTTGCTCACAGGCTTTCCTCATCCATAATGGTTTCCCACCTTTCCTGTGTTATCACTTCCCATCTATCTATGGACCTATTCCCTCCAAAAATTTTCCTGCCTTATCTTTCTCTCCCCTATGAGCAATATTTTGCTCTGAATTCTTTCATTATATAAACTATTTATGCTGAACCAATGTGCACACTGCCTTATCTTATAATTGTTTTTTTAGGTATTTCATATGTTTGTCTTATGCTGCCAAATAAACTGTAAGCTAGTAAAAGAGAAGAACTCTTCGTTTTAATGATTTCAAATTCAATTAGTTGGTCAACAAGCATTTATTAAGCATTTACTTTGGTAAGTGCAGGGAATACAAAGGGTCAAGGGTGCTGTGTGTGTGTGTGTGTGTGTATGGTAAGTTATGCGCATCCATATGTGTCTGTCTAGATATAGTTCAAAGGGAGGCATAGATAGGTAGTTCTATAGTCTCCTCCACCCATCCTTCTCCAACAGAAACTGATTCCTTCAAAGAGTGGAAGCAGAAGGTTGGGGCCACTTTGTTCTCCACCTGTGGAATGGATGGCTAGAGTTATATTTGCCTGTTCCCTTAAATGTTTAGTGTAAAGGAGATAATTTTTAGATTCAGACTGAGCTCCTGATTGCTATCCCTTAATGTAGGTGTTCCCTAAGCTATTATATCTAAAGTTTGACTCCCTTCTCATCAAGTCCCAGTTCCACAAAGAACACAAATGACAAAGAGCAGAAAAACCAATTTATCCAAGTCAGTAGTAAACAGAAATCAGAGATGTATAGATGAGATGCACAGACAGACAATACACAGAGTAAATGAGCTCTCCTCCCAGGATCAATATATCTTAACTCGACTGAGAGGCCCACATCTTACCCAAGGGGAAATTATCTAAAACCTAGAGGTATAGTAGCCTGAGTTTAGAGACATGGTAGAGGTGCTTCCTCTTCTACATTTCGGCTTCTTTTCAGAATCTTTCTTTCCTTTCTGGGGCCTGAAGAGAGTTTGGAGCCATACCATTCTCTCAAAGATAGAAGCTTGAAGACCAGGATATCTTTTTTCCCAAGCTCTCATCAACTTGGACCTTCATTCAGGCATGGATCATTGAATAATCATTTTCTACCAATAAAGACTCCTGAACAAATGGGCTTAGGGTAGGGGTGGAGGGAGAAGTACAAAAGAAAAATCAAGATAAGTGTCTGCCTTCAAGGGGCTCACATTTTATTGAACAACTGTGGACAGTGTGTGTGTGTGTGTGTGTGTGTGTGTGTGTGTGTGTGTGTGTGTGTGTGTATAAAGATGGACAGATAGTAGATGGAAGGTGACCTTAAGGAAAGGCACTGGCAGAAGGGAGATAGGAAAAGAAAGAGACTTGGAAAGGCCTCCTGTAGAAGGTGGGATTTAAGCTGTCCTAAAGGAAGCTTCAAAGCCAGAAGGTAGAGGTAAGGGGACTAAGCATTATAAGCATGGGTCAGGTGAGAGAAATAACAAACCCCCATGTCAGATGGATCATAGCATATATAGAGAAGAGTATAGATAGGAAGAAGCTAGGTTGTAAAATGTTACCAGTGTTTGTCGGCAGTGGGGAGTGACATGGTCAAACTTGCACTTTAGGAAAGTTGCTTTGGTAGCTGAGTGGAGGGTGGATTATTGTGAGAAAAAGTCCTGAGCAGAGTACTAGATATACCAGTAGCATCTCAAATCATATCATTTTGATCCAAACCATTTGTTATATAAATAAGAGAAGTGCCAAAATCTTAAGTGCCTTGACCAAACCCATACAGCTTTTAGGAACAGAAATAGGATGGGAACCCAGAGTTCCAGAGCTTCATTCTTATGCTCTTTTCCCTGTACCAAATTTTATGGAATCAGACTAAAAGTTGGAAGAGATTTTAAAAGTTGTTGGGTCTTATTCTACTTGTTGTTCAGTTATTTCTGATTCTTCATAATCCACTTCATGTGGAGTGTTTTTGGCAGGTACTAGAGTGAGTTGCTATTTCCTTCTCTAGCTTATTTTACAGATGAGGAAACTGGAGCAAACAGGGTTAAGTGACTTGCCCAGGGTCACATATCGACTAAGTGTCTGAAGCTGGATTTAAACTCAGGTATTCCTGATTCCAGGCCTGGTACTCTGGCTGCTGCTTGGTTGTAGTACCTAGTAGCTAATACTACCTAGCTGCCCTCTAGCTCTATTGTTTTGCAGGAAAAAAAAATTGAAACCCAAAGAGATTAAATGATTTGGCCAAGGCATGCGATTAATTAGTAGCATAACTAAGACTAGAATATAGATCTCCAGATCCTTAGTCCCACAATCTTGCTGGTACCTGATGTAACTTGAATGAATTGCTTTTCAGATTTATTCAAAGAATGATTTCACTAATGGGGGAGAGGAAACCATACATATGAATATACTACAAGTGCATTCACATGTGCCCTGATTTTTAAAGAAATGGATATCAGCCATTTCAGGGCTCTCAGTTATCAGCACTGATGGTGACTATAGGGATAGGGTTTGGCACTGTGATTTTATTGATACAGGAGTCTTCCAGAGAGAAAATTTTCTTTGCCAACTCTTCTAGCCTTGGGTTGATTCACAGAATGGTATAAGTGACTTGCTCACACAACCAGGATGTGTCAAGAGATATAACTTAAACCCAAGTCTTCCTTGCTCTAAGGTCAGCCCTATGTCTATTGTATTCTCTCTGTGCTATAGGAATAGTAACCAGGGGATGGAGGTATGTGGGTGGCAGTGGGTGGTGGGATGCTGCAGGAGAAAAATCTAACATGACAATAGTAACTCTTGCTTCTACAGTTATTTATTGAGTCTCCTTGGAATCTGCTCAGTTATACACATTGCTTCAGCTCAAAATTGACCCTCAGTTTCTTTATTGTATCAGCCTAATGATTTCTCTCTGAAATGGTTTCCTTCCTGCTATCTATGGCAATCTATTTCTGGTTGTGCTACAGAGAATATTTTATATTTGCAAACCAAATAATTAGCAGAAGCTGTTGCAAAGCATCAATAAACCTGCACTATCATAAGTGCAAGTCACTGAAGACTCTGCTTTACAAGGAGCAAAGCAACTATTAATGTGCACCTTAAGTCAACCAGTCAGTAAATATTTATTAAGTGCCTACTATGTGCCAGGCACTGTTATGCACTGGGATTACAAAAAGAGTCAAAAGACATTCCCTGCTCTCAGGGAGCTGACAGTCCAGTGAGAGAAAGAACATGCAAACAATTGGTACAGATAAGCTATATACTGGATAAATTGGGAGTAATCACCCAAGAGAAGGCAATAGAATTAAGGGGGATTGGGAAAAGCTTTCTGTAAAAAGTGGGATTTTAGTTGAGACTTGAAGGAAGCCAGGAAGGAAAGAAGAGGAGGGAGAGCATTGGGAGTGCCAGTGAAAATGCCTGAATTTGGGAGATTGAGCACTTTTTGTGAGGAACATAAAAGAGACCAGTGTCACTGGATCACAGAATATGTGGAGAGGTATAAGAAGACAGGAAAGGAGGTAGAGTGGTTATAAAAAGCTCTGACCACCAAGCAGAGGATTTTTTATTTTATCCTAGAAGTGATAGGGAAAGACTTTTTACTGAGAACTTAGCCTTATGGGACATCCTCAGTAGGTGTATCCTGGATGGAGATGCAGCAAAGGAGTGTAAAAGAAACTGTCAAAAGGGTAGGAAGAGAACCAAGAGAAAATAGTGGCATGAAAACCTAGACTACTAGATATTCTTCTGAGTATCAAGGAGAAAAGAAAGATTAAATATGTCAAAGGCTACAGAGAAGTCAGGAAGAATGAGGATTGAGAAAAAGGCCATTAGATTCGCAAACTAAGAGATTGTTAGTAACTTTGGAGAGGGGGTTTTGGTTGAATGGTGAGGCAGGAAAACAGGCTTCAGAGACTTAAGAGAGTAAGACGAGAGGAAGTAGAGATATGTATTGCAGACAGACTTCTCAGAGGGTTTAGCCACAAAAGGGAGAAGAGATATGTGACAGTAGCTTGCAGGGATAAATGGATCAGGTGAGAATGAGGAGACGTGGGCATGGTTGTAGGCAAGTGGGGTAGCAGCCAATAGACAAGGGAAAGATTGAATATAAGTGAGAGAATGGTGATGATAGAGGGGGTGATGTGCTAGGAAAAGGGGATGGAATGGGATCGCTTTTGTATGTAGAGTTTGGCAAAGAGAAGAGCTACTTTATTATTTGATAAATGAAAGACAAGATAGTGACAGACAGCATCTAGGTATTGGGAAATTAGGAGAGGCAAAAAGAGCTCTTGGCAAACAGCCTTGATTTTTTTTTTTTAGTAAAGTATGAGAGGGCAGAAGGAGGGGGAGATTTGAGAAGAGATTCAAAGGTTTGTAATCACTGCTATGATGAGTGTGATAATGAGATTTGGGAAGTGTAAAAGGATTGCCGTGTAGCAGTGAGAGCCCAGTTGAGATTATGTAATATAAATTTGTAGTGGATACAATCAGAATGGTTTAATGATTTTCTCTATCTTCATTCCGTAGCACATGTGATGGAATGAAGGCAGAATGTAGTAGGAGAGACTCAAGGCTAAGGCTTAGACAGGGCAAGATCCATGATAGGATAAGGGGGTAAAAGACTGGAGAGAAGACAACACTGTAGAGTTGAACTGGTTCACCAAGAGAGGTGAGGATAGCTAGGTCAGGGGTGATCACCTGGGGAAAAACCAAAGGTAAAGGGATTGGAGGTCTCAGTGTGGATGAAGAACAGGGTCTGGGATGGCAAGGCAGAGGGAGAGGTGTAATGACAATAGCTTGTGAGTTCATCACCACGGAAGTGGTGCATTTGTGGGTGACGGCAAGATCAAGACTTTCCCAAACGAGCTACTTTTTCACTTCCTCTGAAATCTTATGTTCCACACCAGGGGAAATGGGGATTAACGGTGTAGTCATTGACAATTCAGGCAGAGTGGCTGCTGACCATACTTCCTGCTTGACTGGAAATTAGGTTGAATTACATTGAGGAAGTCCTGGGAGCAGATGGTTGATATTGATGGGTGAGAAAGACCATAGAGTCCTATCTACAGAAATGTTGGAAAAAGAAATCATGTAAGACAAAATCCATATTTATGACTTCGTCCTAGTAGGATTGGTGGTGATCTTAACAGCTTCTTCAAACTAACAACCCACATAAGGTATCTTTCTATTGATATTTTCACCTGGAACAAGCAGAGAGGAAGAATCTCAACTAAAGTACAGCTTGAGTGGAGAAGAGCACATTCTGAGTTTTCTACCTTACTGCAGGTACAGTTGCCATGAAGAAGAAATGTGCTGCCACTTCCAGGGTGAACAAAGAGGAAATGCCAACAGGAAGGGGCTGTTTGTGTCCTCCAGATCTCCTGTCCTTGGGCAAAGCTTCAATAGTCCAGCCCAGATATAGCTTTACTTGGAAGACTTGAGGCAGATTGGAGGCAGACCTCTGAAGTCTCCAAGATTGCCATAGACCTGCTGGAGATCCCATGTATAAAGTGTTACTGTGCTTATGAGCTTAGAATCAAAGGCTGCATTCAGTCCAACTAAATTTCCAGTGGAACAAAGCAATAAATAACATTTTTGTTTGTTTGTTTTGAGTGTTTTTATAGACATTTTGTCTCTTGGGTCTTTGTCAGTTACCAAGGTGCTTCTCCAGCCAATTAGTTGCTCCATCTGCTTTCCTAAGGAAACTCCCCTTAGCAGCTGTGTTTCAAGAGGATGAATCCAGTGTTTGATCAACACAAATTTATTCTGTATGAGTAGGGTAATAGACTCCAAAAGGAGCTGCAAGTTATGAACCCAGATAGAAGACAAAGAAAGGTCCCCAGTCCTATATCTGTTAGTCATATTTCTCATTCATGGATTCATCCATCAGATGTATGGAAAATAATCTTGGGCAAGTCCTTAACTGCTTTGTAAAATGGAAGTTAGAATATTAATCCTGCCTTTATCATAGGGTTGTTATGAGGATCAATTGAGATAATGTGTGGGAAGAGTTTTGTAAACTGATAGGAATGAGCTAGGAGAGGCTCCCTGTTCTTTTGGGAAGGGCCCTGTGATGAGGAGTCAGAAGAACTGGTTTCCTTTTGAGGCTCAGACATTTAATAATTGCAAAACTCACTTTATGTCTCTGAGACTCAGTTTCCTCATCCTCAAAAAGGGGGTAATTATATTTGCAATACCAGAAGATGTTGTGAATTAAATACTTTGTCAGCTTAAAATGCTATATAAAGGTGGCCCAAGTCTTGGCAAGCACACAGCTCAGTAGGAGGGGTTTGTTGTGTCTGCAGACAGGCTGTGGGCCTACATCAGTTTATAACCAGTCACTAGCCACTAGGTAATGGAAGGCGTTCATTTTTTTTAGCAGCATTGGGAAATTATTTTAGCTATTATAGTTTAATGTTAAAGATTTATGTGGCCTACTTTAGTTGGTTTAAATAATAATAGAATGTGAGTAATTTTTAGATCATTAGGGAAAAAATACAAGGGCTATTGTCTGGATTTGTACTAAAAAGCTCAACAACATTGAACTCAGACACTTCCAGTTGGTCATTGCTTGACCATAGAAATGGAACAGAACTTGATAATTTGCCAGAAAAGAAGAAAAGAGTCGGTTTAGCATCAATTTAAAAAATTGTCTGGTCCCAACCAGAGGAGAATTCACCAGGTTCAGTAGGCATTCTTTGTGAAGAAGGTTTGTCAATCAAAGCACAGTCAGCAAAACTTTCTTGATATTTTTAGAATTAGAAAATAAGCCAGTGAATTAAAAAAAAAACTTAATTAAGCACCAAATACATTTATCAAGTTCCATTTGTGTGCAAGCCATGCTCCTAGGTGCAAGGAATACAAAGATGAAAAACTGAACATGGTCCCTTTTCTCAAGAAGTTTACAATCTACTAGGAGGAATATGACCTGCCCAAATAAGCTGGGTTGTCACTAGCAGTTTTGGCACTCAGAGAAGTTCCACAAACCACACCTGGGACAAGCAGCATGGAATGAACCTCAAGCCAATGTGGTAATAGAAATTCAGTTGAAGGGCAGGAGAGAGAGAGAGATCCTAGGAGGAGTGACCTTGGTTTACAGACACCTCAGAATACTGGGAAGTCCATTGAAAGGAACAGGGCAGGGTTAGGAAGGAGCTCATCTAGGGTCTTATAGCTTCCTATTTTAATTAATTAGATATTAGGTTCACTAATTAACTAGATATTAGGTTCGCTCATTTCTAGGTACTGAGGACGATGTGTAAGTGCTGTTAGTACCCTCTAAATGTCAGTGCCCTGAGCCAAATCCCTGGTTGCTCTTCACTACTTTTGTTGTTCAGTTGTTTCAATCATGTCTGACTCTTCATGACCCATTTGGCAAAGATACTAGAATGGTTTGCCATTTCCTTCTCCAGTTCATTTTATAGATGAGGAAACTGAGACAAACAGGGTTAAGTGACTTGCCTAGGGCCACAAAGCTAGTAAGTGTTTGAGGCCACATCTGAACACAGGAAGATGAGTCTTCCTAACTCCAGGTCTTGTACTCTATTCACTGTACCACCTAGCTGCCCCCTCATTACTTATGGTTCTGCAAATAAATGTAGTAAAATATAGTGTGTTTGGAGCAAAGAAGAGATTCAGTAAAATTACTCTGGGAATTACTGAGGTGGGAAAGAACACTTTCATTAGGGTATGTAATATGTGGGGGGGGGAATGTCAGGAATGATTTCATGGAGGAAGTGACACATAAGCTGAACTTTGAAATGCATTTCCACATGCAGAAATGAAAAGGAAGAACGTTCAGTGGGGGTTGGGGAAGGTCAGTGAAGATATAGTAGATGACACGTTGAATCAGGAAACAATAGTAGTCCAGCTTGTTTGGAATACTGAGTGGGTGAAGGAAATAATATGAAACAAGTCTAGAAAGGCAGAACCAGACTGTATTCATGTGTTGTGTATATGTGAGTATATGTGTGTGTGTGTTGGGGGGATGTTAAATGGCAAGCTTAAGAGTATGTATTTTTTAGGCAGTAGGAATCCATTTATGCTTTTTAGCACCTGAGTATCACAATCAGGCCTGTACAATAGGAAGATTATTTTGGCATATGTGTGAAAGACAGGAGAAACTAGAGTTAGGATCAGAGAATTCTAGATCCTGACCCAAAAGAGACCTCAGAGATCATCTAGCCCATCTCCTCTTATTTTATATATGAGGACACTGAGGTCCAGGGAAATTAAGTGATTTACCCAGGGTGAAACAGGTAGTAAGCATCAGAGGTAGCATATGAACCCAGGTCCCCTCACTGCTCTTTCCACTCTGCTAGGAGGCTACTGTAATAGTCTAGGTGAGAGGTGATACTGTAATAACACTGCCTCATGAGGAAGGGGAGGTAGCAAGTCCAGACAACTTTTTCTAGGAGTTTAACAGTGAAGGAGAGGAAAGATATAGAATAGCTTGAAGGGGTGGCAAGGTCAAGGGAAGTATTTTTTGTTTTTTTTTTAAGATAGGAAACATAACATATTAGTAGGGAGTCAGAAATACCACTAGTAGGTGGAGGTTATTAAGAGAAAAGGGGCAAAGATCATGGGGCCAGCTGCAAAGAGGACTGGAGTGGGGTGGCATCAAGGATACAAAGATCCTCCTTGAAAAGTAGGAGGGAACCAGCTCAAAACACAAAGAAGGAGGAGAGATGGGGCAAAGACAGAGATATTTGGAGATGGGAAGGGAGGGTGGGAAATGACAGAGTTCACTAAGGATGACTTCACTGTAGTCAATAGGAGATCAAGTTGAGAGATAGGTGGAGGAGGGTGGAGTTGGGTATTTAAGGAGATCTAAAAGGCTTAGAATTCTTGCAGATAGGAGTGTGACAAGGATTTAATCTGAGAGGATTAAAATGATTGCCTTTCTTTGGAGAGGAACCTTTTGACATTAAGTAATATTAATTAGAAGTGGATGAAGTAAAGATTATTTTGTGACTTCATTCAGAAACATTCTGGAAAACCTCTTGAAAGCAGAAGCAACAAAAGGCATTACTAGTTAACTGCTCTTAACAATGAAAAATTTTGATAATATTGCAAAATTTAAATGATACTTGCTCCAGAGGAAAGCTTTGTCATGAAACATAGCCTGTTGTCAAAGTCTTCTTGGCTCATTTTAATAGTTATTTGTCCAAACACCTTTATGAATATCGTATCTCCACCTAATAGAAATGAGCAGAGAACAGTTCAGATCATATGCTTTTTGAGAAGGCTCATTAAGATCACAATATTTGGTCTTGATTGTTCTTGTTCAGTCCTTGTGGTCATTCCTTCCTCTTTACATCCCTCCATTCCTCTTTTCTCTATCTGTAACACTGACTACCACAATCCTTACTGCCTTAAAGCCAGGTATGTTAGATTTCGACTTTCCGCCATGGTTCTCTGGTACACTTAAGGGTGTTGGGGAGTGTCTAGTCTCTCTGAAGATGGTTCCAGTCCCCACCAGTCATGTTCCTTCAATTGTAAAAGGTACTCACCCACACCCTAGTTCCATTTAGTCATTAACGATTGGATTCATTTTTACAAGGAAATATTTGTGCTCAAATCACAAATTTGCTAACTTACTTCCCCAATACATGGCTGGCATAATTCATCCCCTTTGTACCACCTCAGTCTCTGGGGAGGGGAAGAGGATTAGGGTCACAGTTTAGCTCAGTTTCCACAGAGCACAGTCCTAGTACCAATGCCAAACTCCCTCAGAATCTAGTCCCAAGCACCCTGGCTTCTCAGGGCTTCCATGCTGGGCTGGCCCACTGCACCATCCTGTCTACAAATCCTGGCTTCCAGGTTGTCCTGGCTTGAACGCCCAGGTCCTGTGGAGATCGTCTTGAGCACCTGAAACTGAGGACTAGCAATGCAACAGTCACTCCAAGGCCCCTTCCTCAGAGCTGGGGTGAAGGAGAAAGAGCAGGGGAAGGAATGTCCTTCCTCTCTCACCAGTCCAGTTCATGCATCTTCACTGTGGGTGAACCATGATCTTCACCTGCTGGAAGCAGCTCATAAGAGAGCAGCAGAAAGAGGGTGGTAGAAAGAACACAGCTGGCAAGGATGGGCCTGCTCAGTAACACCAGTTTTAAAAACGCAGGCAGCCAATAAAAGGAGATCACCCCACTCATGCAGTAGGGACACAGGCCACAGGTCTTCATGTTACCTAACTGGGTATGCCCAGACCAGCTCAGGTTACATCACATACACACACATGCATGTATATATGAATATCTGTATATGTATACATAGATGTATGTATATGCACACATGTGTATATGTATATGTATATGTATATATGTACACACATATATTTATATATTTATATTTATATGTACACGTACATTGTTGCTGTTCAGTTGTGTCTGATCCTGTGGACCACAGCCTGCCACTGCTGTCTGTGGGGTTTTCTTGGCAAGGATACTGGAGTGGTTTGCCGTTTTCTTCTCCAGTGGATTAAGGCAGAGGTTAAATGATTTGCCCAGGGTCACACAGTTAGTGAGTATCTGAGGCTGGATTTCAACTAAGGTCTTCCTCGATATAGGCCTAGTGCTCTATCCACTGAGCCATGGGGTATATGTGTATGTGTGTGTATGTAAATTTAAAAAATACATACATAGCATTGAAAGTATGTGTACACACACATGTAGACATGCAACATATACATATATGCAGTACATTCCTACAAACATGTACACACACACCTTCATTTATCCTTAGTAGACCTTCCATTCTTGCTAGATCTGAGCCTGGATTCTGGAATCCTGTGAAATCAGTAGACTCTTCATTAAGTTTCCTTCTCTCTTAAAAGAACCAAGTATGGAGGAGGAGACAGGAGATATTGTTATATTAAACCAGAACACAATAAAATCATCATAATGAAGTCCCGACTTTACTTTTGCAATCTTTTTTTCACAATACTGTGTCATTAGTAATTCAAAGCAGGCCTAAACCTGCCAAACTCATTTGAGTACAACTTGCAGGACCTGGAATAAAGTATATAACAGAACTGCAGAAAGAGTGCACTGTTCAATTTCAATGTCAATTCATATACTCGAACCATCTGACTCTAATGAAAAAGTGAATATCCAGCCACAGTTTAGATTTTGCCACTTGAGAAACTGCAAATACTTAACAAAATTAAGCATAACAGTCAGATGTGCTGACCTCGTTTAGCAACAGTTTTTCAGAAATTTCATAAATTAGATTCCCCTTCATCCATCCAGGCAAGTGAGATGGGGATGGGCACCTCTTAGTCTTGCCTTATGCCTACTGTACAGCAAATATTACATAAACAGACTAACAAGTTTGTTATTTATAAGGATGCAAAATGTGCCTTGACTTGTACTGTACCTTTATCTTCTCCTATACTTTGGAATAGTGATTAAAATTTCAAGTCTCAGCACAGGCTCAGATTCTCATTGTATTTCTTCCCGGTTTCACAGTTCCTATAAAATGGGCAGGAGGTGCTGCTCAGAATGGCTGATGATGCCAGGCCATGTGCTTTGTTCATTATAAACATTTCAAGTAACTAAAGCTCCTTAAAGCCAATTAAAACAGAAATTTTCTGATGCATTCGGGAGTCTCTCGTTTTATTGAGTGCTCTGAGAAGGCTATGAAAAATAAACAATATTCCAAATATAACAAATACTCCTTAGTGAGAATTTGAAATTGATTTCAGTTAGGTGACTTTGCATTATTACTTAATGTGATATATGAAGATAAAACTTGCTGCTTTAATTTTTCTTGCTTCACTGGTTAAAAATGCTCTATGGCAGAATGGTTCTCAACCTGTGGGTTATGTTCAATTTGTAACAATGAAAATACATCCTGAATATCAGATAGACTCATAACAGCAGCAAAATTACAGTTATGAAGTAGCAACGAAAATAATTTTATGGTTGGGGGTCACTACAATATGAAGAACTGTATTAAAGGGTCGCGGCATTAGGAAGGTTGAGAATCACTGCTCTATGGTCTATAGTTTTGCAAACGCAGTTTAAAGATGTTTTCATCCCTTTAAGTCAAGTTGACGTGCATTTGTTGGTGCAATGGATAGGATATTGGGTCTGGAGTCAAGAAAACCTGAGTTTATGTACTAGCTTCATGACCCTGGGCAAGTCACTTAATCTCCATTTGCCCCAGTTTCCTCACCTATAAAATGGGGATAATAATAACACCAACTTTCCAGGGTTGTTGTGAGGATCAAATAAAATAACAATTATATACTGCTTAGCACAGTGCTGGACACAAAGTAAGCACTATATAAATGTTAGCTGTCATTATTATTAGCGAAGAAGACCTGAGTTCAGTTTCTGGCTAGCTGTGTGACCCTGGCCAAGTCATTTAGCCTCCATCTGTCCCTGTTCCTCATTTGTAAGATGTGGATAACAACAGGGCTTCCTCACAGTGTTGTATTAACCAATTAGTATTAACTAATCAGATTAGTTAATATATGTTAAGCACTAAATCTTCTTTTTAATTAAATTTTCTTTGGACAGGGAAGACAAGGAGTTAAGTGACTTGCCCAAAGTCATATAGCTAGTAAATGTGTCAAGTGTCTGAGGTCGGATTTGAACTCAGGCCCTCCTGACTCCAGGGCTGGTGTTCTATTCACTGTGCTACCTATCTGCCCCCCTTAAAAATGTTTTTTAAACACTTTGTAAATCTTAAAGAACTATATAAATTCTAGCTATGATAATCATTTTTATTACTAGTTACCATGTGACAAGCACTTTGCTGAGTGCAAGGAATACAAAAAAGGGCAAAAACCTGAATCTCTACCCTCAATGACTTCACAGTCAAATGGGAGCAACTAACATGCAAACAACTACATAGACATGTGATAATATATACAAAAGATAAATTGAAGATAATCTCAGAGGGAAGGCAGTAGCATTAAGGAGGACCCGTAAAGACTCTTGCATATGGTAGAACCTAAAGGAAGCCAGGGAAGAAGAGGCGAGGAGGGAGAGTTCCCAGCCTGGAGGACAGCCGGGGAGATGCCTGGCATTTGTCAGGAACAGACCAAATTTCAAGGATTAAAAAACAAATACATTTAGGCCCTTCTGATTTTTTCATTTTATACTCACTCAAATTTCTGGAGGTTTAACTAATCATGGTTTGAAAATGCATCCTACTTCCATATAAACTGGACCAAAAAATACCCCAAGTTGGGAAAGCTTGCAATTTGTTAGCTTTTGAGAGAACTTTTTAGACTATGCATATTTGAATGCAACAGCTCTGCTATCTTTCTTGCCTTTCTAGTTAGTCAGTGCTTTATATTTAGACAAGAAGTTCTGGATTCTGGGAATTCAAGGACTGGCATAATCTGCATAATTTTATCCTGAGCAACTTTCTTTCCTAGTAATGTTATTAATTTGATTCTTCAATTGATACTTGAGCTCTTTGAAGTGGGTACCTCTACCAATGTGGTGTTCAATTTATCCATAGCTCCTCATTCTGTGTGATTCTTGACATCTTCCCATAAATGCTTCAGACAGCAAACACGCAACATGCTATTAGTCTTCCTCCTGTTATTTTAACATTGTCTAGGTACCAATGTCCATTTATTGTCCCTTACTCTTCCTATGTGATCACCATCAGTAATATGCTGTAGCCTTATTCCCACCATGTCCTTTCAGTGGGGATGTGCTGGTAAATGTTTTAAAAATGACTCAGATTGTGT
>CM053596.1:192642632-192652913 GCA_028646575.1 Pseudocheirus occidentalis | reverse complement strand
CCCTTTGTTTGTGACCCTGAGAGAGTTTGAGTGTAACCATGAGTTGGTAGTTTTTTTCTTGAAATCTAGATTTGCCAGTGTGAGGGCAGGTGGGAGGAAGTGATCCAGCCTAGAGAATGAGTAGGTATCCATACACCTGTAAGAAAAATATGAGATGATTCATAGTGGGTGGCCAACCCACACTCATTCATTGCATAAGCGTTTACTAAATGCGTACTATGTATCAGGCACAGTGCTAGGTGAAACAGTGTCTGCCTTTAAAAAGCTTATGTTCTACTGGAGGGAAGAACCTGCACAAGATCAGCAAATTAAAAATAGATGCAAAGTGTTGACATGTGGAGGGAAGGTGTAGCACCAATGGAATATTTACTGCACCACCTAGCCCACAATCACGATAAAGACCCTGACTATAAGTATCAATCAAAAATCTCTCCAGATAGAGGACAGAACTGAAACATTTATTTAAACACCAGAAAAACCCAATCCCCAAACCAATAAGCCAATTCCATCATAGCACCAAAGGTATTCAGAAGCCATAATAATTCTGAGAGCCACAGCATCCTTCAGTCTTCCCACAAACCAATACAAGATCAATATTTACTCACAAACCTCTCTATCTCCTTGCCTGAGTGTTCTCTCCCACCATCCTGCTAACTCTGACCAGCTTCCTGTGGGCTCTGCTTCGCTTCAGCAAACTCCTCCTACCACAGGCTCCATGTGACTACATTCAGCCTATCAGGGGGCAGAGGAGTTTATTTTCACAGGAGGGAAGCTTCCTGTGGGCTCTGCTCCATCCTTTAGCAAATTCCTTCCATCACAGGCTCCATGTGACTACAGTCAGCTTATTGGGGGCAGAGTTTACTTTCAAAGCCACTTTCAAACTCCCCCCTAGGTCTATTAAGGGGCAGAGAAGATCTTCAAATTCCCATTTCCATTACAGAAGAGTAGGGAAAGATCTGTTGTAAGAGATAGCACTTGAGCTGAGTCTTCAAAGGAGCTGGGGTCACAAGTGCAGAGGGAGAGAAAAAGAGAGAGACAGACAGAGAGAGGGGGAAGAAAGGAAAGAGAGAGAGAGATGCAAACATAAAGACATGAGGTAGTTTGTGCAAAAGAATGAAGACAATGGCTTAAACAGTGTTTCTACACATAATAAATAAGTACTAGGTAAATGTTACTGACCAACTGATCACTACTAGTTGTTGCTAAATTAATTTGGCTGTAAGAAAAAGGAGGAGAGGAACAGAGTATTGAGGGCAAAGCATTTGAGCAGGGCAGGAATAGGAAAAAGCGAATTAGCTAGTGGAACTTTTGTTGGCATAGAAGTTGCAAGTTAGTACTCTGAGAAAGATGAAGCCCACTTCACCCCACTCCATCACTCTACTGTCCTTTGACACTCATGTTTTATTGTAAACAAACTCTTCTGTCTTTGAGTTTTTTCTCAGGTGCATCACAAATCTCTCCATTAGTGAAGTCTGATCTTGCCCTGATGATACCAAAACTCTTCTCCAACCACTTCTTATCCAACTCCAGTTGACTTACATGACCAAGAAGAGGACTGACACACCCTGGTGTAGTAGATAAGGTGAGTCAGGAATGCCTAGGTTCAAATCCTGCTTCAGAGGTTTATAAGCTGTATGAGATTCAGCAAGGCACTGAACCTCTCTGAGAGTTTCCTTCTCTGTAAAATGAGGATGTTGGACATAGTAGGATCTAAAACTCTTCCTAGCTCTAAATCTATGATCCTGTGATACTAATACTCAGCCCCTCCACTGGCGATCCAAAATTTGTCTTGTTACCATCCCTTAACTTCCTCTATAAAGTTCAGTCATTCAATTATAGGAACCTAGTCCTGTCTGTGTTCATCATTGTTATCTACTGACCCCCATAATGTTTTTAACATACACCCCAATGGCTTCAGCATTTGGTTTACAATCATCTTCCATCCTAGCTATTAGTGTCTTCTCCCTACCTCTCAAATGTACATTATATTTCTTGTGTATGTATATGTGTATATGTATATGTATATATATATATACACACACATATATGTGCATACTATAATATAGACATATATACACAATGCACATATTTATTGCATTTGTATTATATTTAAAAGTGTGTGCACATATAAATATATATATGTGTGTGTGTGATTGTATACATACATGTTATTCCTCACACACACTGTTTCTGTGTCTCCCTCCTTGGAATTTAAGCTCCCTCTGGCCAGGAATTGACTCATTTTTCTCTCTGTTTCATAGTGTCTAGGATTGTGCCTAGCACATAGTAGATAAATAAATGTGTTCTGAATAACTGATTGCACCTCCCCATCCTATCTCCCTCCAGAATCCACAGCAGACTGAACATCCATAACAATAGCTTGTAGTCTAACTGTTTATGATCTTGACTCTGGCAGCCTCCACTCATCCCACTGTAGCCATTCACCACTGTAGATTTGTCTTAAACCCCATCATCACCTGGAACTGTACCACCTCACCCTGAGATTACCTGCTCTTACCAAAATATCCTATTTATTCTCCTCACCCCCAACATACCCTTTCTTGCTTCTTAGTATAATACACTTTCATCTGGTTTCTCTTAACTCTAATTCATCTTTCACACAGCTATTAAAGTTATCATTCTTATTCACTCTGCCACTGCTCTGTTCAAAATCACTCAATGCCTCCCTACTGCCTATAAATACAAAATAAAAATTCATTAACCTGGCATTTAAAGACATCTGTAATATTATTGCTGTTGAGTTGTTTTTCAGTTATGTCTGACTCTTTGTGACCCCATTTAGGATTTTCTTGGCATAGATACTGGAGTGGTTTGCCACTTCCTTCTCCAACTCATTTTACAGATGAGGAAACTGAGGCAAACAGGGTTAAGTGACTTACCCAGGGTCACATAGCTAGGAAGTATCTGAGATCAGATTTGAACTCAGGAAGACAAGTCTTCTTGATTCCAGGTCCAATGTTCTATCCACTTTGCCACCTAACTGCTCCATCTGTAATCTAGCCTTTCATAAATTTCTACTCCTATGCCTCATTATATTTTGGAGGTAAACCTGGATTCTCTAGCCTTCTCACCACACTGGTCTCCCACTGTGGACAGTACTACATATTTCAGCATATGTCTTAAAATGTGGCACCTAGAACTGAACATTTTGTTCCTTATTTGATCTAATCAGGGCAGAATACACTGGGACCATCACCTCCCTTTTTCTAGACATTTTGTCTTTATTAATACAGTTTAAGGTTATTAGCTTTTTTCCCCTACCATGTCATATTATTGACTTAGTTTAAACTTTCACCCCACTAAAACTCCCAAATCTTTTTCATACTATTGTCTAACAATGCATGGTTTTTAATTTTATACTTGTGCATTTAGTTTGTTTTAACTTAAATGTAAACGTTTTATGTTTATCTCTATTACATTTCATTTTATTACTTTAGGCCAAATACTCTAACCTACTGATTTTTTTTGAAACTTGACTCTGTTGTTCGTATAACTATCTATCAACTCTTTTTCATTAGAGCCTGAAAACATACCATCAGTGATATGTATATGTGACCCTGAGGCATTCTACTAAATATGTATTTATGTATTTTATATACACCTATACACATGTACACACACACACAAATTTCCCTGGAGTATTCCACTAAATATCTCTCTTTGACATTAATACATTAACTCATTAACTCATTAATTACTACCTTTGGGTGTGGTCATTCAAGAATTTTCAAATCCCTCAAACTAGTCTGTTCTGTAACTACTATCTTACCACCTAAAGATAGAATGATGGATTTTGTCAAACTGTTAAAATTGAGGTAGCCTCTTTCTTCAGTAATTCTCTCTTCTATTAGTGTAATATAAAAGGTGTACTTCACAACTTTCAACCCTAGTTAATGTAACTCATAAAATGCTTTATACCCAGATAATCTTAGGAGATGAGAAAACCTGTTTGATTGAGTTATAGAACAAATCAATCAAAGGATTAAATAAGGAATGAACAATCTCTAGATATCTTTATAAAATCAATCAAAGGTATAAACTATGTGGTTGTTATTGCTGGTGGTGGTGATATTTCTTCTTTGTTCTTAAAGAAGACCATGTCATCAGGAAGGTGATGCCATGACTTGCAAGTGAATTGGATTTAAGTGAAAGAAGGCTATGCAAAGTCACCAGCCTCACTTTCTCTTCCAGAGCCATCTAGGCCCAGTGGCAAGATATACGTCAAAATGATTGGAGATGGCCCAGGACGCAATGGGAGACCTTGGCCTTTTTAAGCTAAGGTCTTTCCCAGGTCTCAGTTTGACTGAGACAATGCTCATTTGGTGATTAAGTCTAGGTAAGAAATGAGTGAAGACTGAATGAAAGTAAATAACTTGGGAATTACCTTGTGCTTAGTTGAAGAGAATCAGTTACTTTATAGGGATCTGGACAAAAACAGCAAGCCAGTTCAGATTCTGGAATTCCAGTAGCAGGTCAGCCTGTAATGTTAATGGGATAAGATCTTCCCTGTCCATTAATAGGCCTCACATGAAGCCCATTAAGAGAAGCTTGCTTAGGGGAGGTTTGCTTGTATCAAGGTTTTCATACCTTTTGCTAATTTCTAATTAGGCACTGATTCAGGAGGGTTGTGATGTCTTCTCACTCTGAGAAGTGAATTTATGCTCTGAATTGGTATTTCACTTTGGGGTCTCATTTATGAGAAGGCTCTTGTGATTCCCTGATCAAGATTCTGAGTGGTCATGTGTTCAGAACACCCTGTTCAGAGCACCCCAACTACTCAGAAGCGAAGTTTCTCTCAACCCAGGGATGTATGTAAAGTGTAGAGTTGATTCAGACAGTCAGAGCCCTGTTTGTTGGTCTTTATTTCTCTGATTGTATTATTTCTCTATATTTTTTTCTGTTTGTATTTTATCTGAAGTTCAGGGTGCTGACTTTTCCTCTGAACTAGTGAATGTAATTTTAAAAGATTGTTGATCCCATAAACAGCTATCTTCCCTAGTAAAGCAGATCTAAGAACTGTGCTAGAAGCCATCCTGGGTATGCCAGTGTGGTTGTTGATACACAGCATGGTATAATGGTGGAATACTACATGGTGGAATTATTGGTGGAATAACTAAAGCCCAGGGAGAATTGCTTAGGGAAAGAGAAAGAAATAATTTCAATCTCCTCCCCTCCTGTTTGACCAGAAAAATGCCCTTTTGATCTTCAAAATGTTAAAGATTTGGATTTGCATTGAGGTGTTCATAACAGTGACCCCAGAACAACAGCGGTTCATGGCAGAATGAAGAAAGGCAAGTTCAGGGTTTATTGTACCACGTAAGTGATAAACTTTTCTGGAGGCTAATTAAGCGCGTCTGGCTAAAAGATATCAATTGGTTAATCAATAGGGAGCACAACTGACAGGAACTTATTTGAGATAGCGCTAGGAATAAAAGTTCTCGGCCCTCTAAGTTATCCTCAGAATCTTGGGGGAAGTAATAGTCAGTCATCTGTCTCCTGGGGCCTTTGCCCACCTCTGTGAGTGTGAGTTAGTGAAATGACCCAGAGAAGATTGCTTCAGAACGAATCCCATCAAAAACAGAAATGGCATGACCTGTTCATGATGAACCTATGTTGTCTCTTAATGATCACCACTTAACATTTCCAAATGCTTAAAAATCATTTCTTTAATAATATGTTCTAGAGTTTTACCAGGAATTCAATTTAAATTCAACAGCCTAAATTTTAAAGAAACTAATCATCTTCCCCATTAAAAAACAGCAACAGCAGTAACTGGGGCAAGATTTGCCCATCTCCACTCATACGACACCTGCACATTCTTCACAGTTGCTGGAGTTTAGCAATCATACCTACTAGCTCTTTAGTAAATTGAGACATAGTTTATCCTGGGCTGGTGACTTGAATTCATTAAGTACACTTAAGTGCTTTTTAATATGATATCCTCCATGAGCATTCTCCAATCTTCTTAACCGAAAGTGACATTTATCTCCTCTCAGTTCTGGGAGTATCTTATACCTCTCTTTCTAGAATTTCCTAATTCTACTTTATAGCACAATTGTTGGCACACTTGTCTTCTCTCCCACTAGACTGGAAGCTCCTTGAGTATGCTTGCTATGGTTTGTTTATTTTATATCTTTCTTAGCTCAGGACCTAGTGCAGTAACTGGCAATAAATTTGATAAATTGTTCTCAGAAAATGTTGCAATCAAGGAAGGGATGGTTCTCTGCTTAAAATGATACACTACAACTTGGTAAGTAGTTTTAAAAAATGAATACATGCCAGAAAATATGAGACTAGTGCATTATTTTGCAAAATAATTATTTTTCATGAAACATTACAAAACTCAGAAGTTTAAACAGTTGAAGTATTTGATGTTTCATATAAACCTAGTTAAAGGGCTGGTAACATTAGAGAAAGAGACAAAATGAGTTGGGGGTGGAGGAGTGGGAAGAAATAAATAGAGAAGGAGAAAGTTTTACAGAAGTGTGGTCAAAAACTCTTCATTAGCCAGAGAAGAAACTCGAGAGTTTAAAGAGTTGACTTGGAACCAAGAACATTTGGCTTCCTCTAGCTGGATGCCAACATCTTTAATGGGTTTTGTTTGTTTATGGAACTGTTTTGACCTTTCTCTGAACTAACATTCTTCTTCAAAAATATATATAGGGTAAAAATGGCAAAATTGAACTGCTGCTATTTTGGACATGAATAGTTTATGGTATGGTCCTGTTACTAATCATTTATAATTATTATTTTCACTTTAACCTGCCATTTGCTCTTAGATATAAAGCAACCAACAACTGGCATATCTTCTACTTATTAATGTAGAATCTAGTCCATGTTATATGAAATATATTAGGACATACATACTGAATGAACATTCTACTGCCACTTATATCTCTCTTCCTTTTCTCTGCAAAATTCCTTGGAAAAGTTTTCTACATCTGTTACTTCTGCTTCCATTCCTCTCGTAAGCCCTAGCAATCTGGCCTCCAGCCTTATCATTCAATTGAAAACAATTTCTGGAAAGTTTACAGTGATCACTTAACTGCCAATGATTTCTTAATGGCCTTTTCTCAAGATCTTCAACTTGCTTGATCTCTCTTCAGCATCTGACACTTGACTGCTTCTCGGTCTATTCTGTTGATTCATTGTTCTTGTCCACTAAATATGGGTATAGGCAAGGCTCTATACAAGGGTCTCTACTCTTTTTTCTCTACACTTTCTCATTTACTAGACTCCCATGGATTTCATTTCCCATCTCTATGCAGATGACTGCCATATCTACATATCTTGCTCTAGTCTATTTCTTGAGCTTTGGTCCCACATCACCAAGTAACTATTGGACCTTTCAAACAAGAGGCATCTCAAACTCAACACATACCAAACAAAGCACACAAAAGCCTCACTATCTTCCTTCAATCATCTCCAACTTCCCTATTATTGTCAAAGGCACCCCCATTCTTCCAATAACTCACATTCACAAACCTTAGTATTGTTCTCTACTTTTCACAATGCTTAGCTCATCCCACATATCCAATCAACTGATCGATTTTGTCCTTTCTATCTCTACATCTCTCACATATTCTTCAATCATATCACCAATCTATTCAGGCCCTAGTCACCTCTCACATGGACTATTGTAGCAGCCTCCTGGTTTGGTCTCCCTCTCTCAAGTCTCAAGCAGAGACTCATTTATCATAACACTGCCAACAAAGCATTGTTCTAACACTCAGATCTGATCATGGCATCCCCATACTCAAGAAACTCTGTTGATTCCCCCTTACCTTTAGTATCAGTTATAATGTATGTTTGACATTAAATCTCTTCACAACCTGATCCCTTCTTACCTTTCCGGTTGTCTTAAGGATTACTTCCTTCCATGTACTTACTGACTCAGCCTTACTTTACAACTGTTCACTATTACTAGCACATCCCTTCCTTTCTCCTTTGTTCTTTTGCACTGGTTTTCTCCCATGTCTAGAAAGCACTCCCTCTTCATCACTGCCTTTCAGAATTCCTGATTTCTTCCAGTATTGAACTCAGTTGCCAAAGTCTCTATGAAGTATTTTCTGATTCTTTCACTCCCTAGTACATAGTTTCCAAAAACTATTTTGTCTTTATTTTGTATATAATTATATGTCGACATACTTGTATATCTGTACACTCATATAGCTCCCCCATTAGAAAGTAAGCTCCTTGAGGGCAGGAATTATGTCACTTTTAGTATCTCTAATGCACAGTATCATAAACACTTCATAAATGCTAGTTGACTGATTGATTATGTAGATGACTCTCCAGAAGAGATCAAACCATTGTGGATATAATATATTAAACAGCAGGGCCATCTATGCGAAGGGAACAAAGATTGTTTTGTTCACTTATCTAGCTTGTTGCAATGTCAGGAAGTAATTGAAGGTAGAAAACAGCATCTTACATATTCATCAAGCTATCAACTTGAAGATCAAATGATATAAGTGGAACTAGAGGTTTGAAGAAAAATGCCCTCAAGGGAAAAACATATCAAAATACATATAAGAAAACACCAAAATGAAGATAGAAAACTGCTTCATGGGAAATTGTTAAATGGTTCATGGTAACAAAGATTTGGCAAAGCAAAAAATGTGTATATAGCAAGCACTTGATAAATGTTTATTGAATTGGATTGAAATCCACATAATCACTTTTCATCTTGACTATGCTTACAGAATGTATCCTAAATGAAAAGTGGAAAATTTGGGCCAATTATTGTGATTTTCCAAATATCTGTATAACCCAAATGGTACAGATGAATAAAAAGAGAGAAACAAGTTCTCTTCTATTCCCTGATCAGATCCTTTATTTTCCCACCTTTGCACCTATGCTGAAGTTGTCCCTTACACTTAGATGCTATAATCTTACTCCCAAACTAATTGTACCTCTTTAAATCCTACTCATCTTCCAAGGCTCCAATAAGATGTTACCTCCTCCATGAAACTTCTCCTTAGTGCCCTCAGCCTGAAGTGATCTGCTCTTCCTTGGGGCTCTGATACAGTTTGTATTATAGTTTTATTATGGAAGACCATGTGTCTTCTATTAGGTATATGTTCTTGCCTCAACTCCTTGAAAGCCTCTATTTTTTTTTACATTTCTTATTCATTTTTTGTACCCACTTCAATGTCCACCTCTACACAATGCCAATGTTTTGCACACTTCTTTAGAGCTCTCTAAATGAGCAGATGAAATAACTCTATAAAAGTTTGTGGAATGAAAGGATGAATTGTGCTAGAGTTGAAATTTATGATAGAGTTAGAGTAATTTATCTTTCCTGGTTAAAAGTCAAACTTGTCTGATGTATATCTAGACATACCATTCCCATGGAGCACTTGGACTTTAAACTCATATATATCATGTTCTGTATACTTAGAACAACATTTGATGTGGGTACACAGTGAAGTAGAAAAACCTCTGCTTCAGGAATCAAAATCTTGGACCTTAGTCCTGGTTTGTTCACTAATTAGCTTTGTGCCTTCAGACAGGTTGCTTAACCTCTCTGTTTCTGAGTCTCCTATCTACAAAATAAGAAGAATAGGATTATGTTGCCCACTTTATGGGGTTGTTGTGAAGAAAAAATAGGTGTACACCAATGCCTTGACACATATAAACCGTCATACAAATGTGAATTATGACTAATATATGTTTGCTGTGTTTCATTATAGTTAAGAAACAGGAATTGTGGTTGACATTTCTGATTACTCCAGGAATAAGACCCTTCTTTTTCTGCATTTTAAAAAAAATGCTCCTTTTGTGGTTCTTTCTAACCATAATCACCCCTATCCATAATGTTTGTTCTGAGTTTTATGTTTTGGACTTCTTAAGATTTTCATGAACCTCTGACCCAGCTTCTAGGCCAGCACTTTGTTATTTGTTTGGCAGGAGTTTCTCTACTGTTCGAGTTCAATTATGGTATGATTTAGATGGAAAATAATGATACTGCTCCTCTTCCATGCTTTTGACCCTTGACTTTCTCTATTAATAGAAAATTTGTTCAATGACTAGAATCCAGATATTTGACACTCTCTCAGTTGTTAAAGCCAGAATCTAGCACAGAAATCCATGCTCTTTAAAGACAAGAATTCAGATACTTAGCTCACTCATAAGCAAAGTTTAAGTTAATAGCTCCGTCTTACATTCCAATTTGACATGTGACAACAAAAATAACAATAAATTTGACTCAGCATTTCTGAATCTATGCCCAGACTCTGAACAAAGTTCACTTATTGG
>CM053596.1:192613487-192632782 GCA_028646575.1 Pseudocheirus occidentalis | reverse complement strand
AGAGGTTTAGTTTTAAAGATAAGCTCTTGTGGTAGTAAAGAGCTTGTAATAATGTAAAGTGTTGAAGTTTCCGAAAAGCAATTCAGTTGGATCTCCATCTCCTTCTTACTAATGGTCCTAGCTTGTTCATCTGCTGCACCTTTGGAAGATATGTAGATATGTATAAAGCCTTGATAGGTTGCTTGTTCACAATTGCAAGTCATAATCTAGAAATTACATCTTTCATTCTCTTTTATTTTCAAGTATGAATACGTAGGGAAACCTCATTCAAGGATTTAAATATGGATTTAACTGAGGAGGCTTTACATTGGTCTGGGGCTCAGTGCAATTAGCACTGTCATATGCAAAGAGGAAAATTTAGACAACGTTACCATCAATAAGGAACATGTTGTCTATTTGGATTCTGTATTGGATGTCCTCCATGATACCAAAGAATATGCTCATTTTCTATGAGCATTCATCTACCTGTTTTAAGATTCAGTTGATGTTAGTACTTATTGGACAAAGGTATTTCTTTGGTCCAATCTGTTATTATAAAATCCTGAATATTTTTAAGCAGATCTGTATAGTTTGGCTAGACTGGCGCCATTTTGTAAAGAGGAGGGATGCCATGCAGTTAGAGACAGCTAGAGTGTCTAAAGAATACTCTTGAGTGTAGCTCCTGAAGCCAAATGAATGCCATATCTTGTGTTAAGTCTTACCTGACTTTCAATAAGTTTTCAGTTGTGTTTGACTCTTCATGACCTCATTTGGAGTTGTCTTGGCAGAGATATTGGAGTGGTTTACCATTTCCTTTTATAGATGAGGAAGCTGACACAAACAAAATTAAGGGACTTGCCCAGGGTCACATAGCTAGGAAGTGTCTGAAGCTGGATTTGAACTCAGGAAGAACCCAGGCCCAAGCCACGTAGCAGCCCTTATCTGACTCACTTGAGATGAAAGTATTTCTAAGAAATTTTGCCTACCTTTGTTGTCTCCGTATAAAACCTTATAGCCCTTAAGAGCTAAAAGTATCTGGCAGTTTGGCTGGTATTGACCAGACAAAGCTGGCCTTCTATGAGCAGTTATATGAATAGCTTCATTTCCCAGGGGCAAAAAAATGGGGACAAAAATTGACAGGGAAGTAGATCCAAAAATGAGGATTTCTTCCTGTTTCCTTCCAGTATGTTTAATGACAAGGTTTTTCTGACATCACATCTAAATTAACCTCTTTGTAACTTCCACTCATTCTTCCTGTTTTCACTTTAAACCTCAGGCTATGGCTTTTCTACTAAGGCCCCAGCACCTCTCTTTATAGATGGAGCTACAACAGGTCTTCTTCACTTTATCAATTCATTATGAGACTGTGCAACTCAGTTCAATTTTAGTTTCCTCATCTTCAAAATGAGATATTTGGATTAGGTGATTTTTAACATTCATTAAAATTCTGAGGATCTAAAATTCTAGCCCAGCCCTTTTGTTTGATAGCTGGAAATAAGGATACAGTGGTCTTTACCAATAGTGGGCCAGGATATCTACTGGACAAGGTGAGATGTGTGTCAATTTGTCTGTGTATATGAGTGGGGTGGGGGTGGGGTTAAATGTCAAGATATGTGCTAGATATTAGAAACTTCATGGAGAAAAAGCAAAGTCAGAGATTCTGGTAACTGCTAATATTTTAATATTGAAGGTAAGATAATAGATTGGACAGATCACAGGCCAGGATTCTGGAAGATCTGGATTCAACTACCACCTATTGACACATATTGGTTATTATCCTGAGCAAAATACTTAACCTCGAGTCTAGGCAATTCTATAAATTACAAAGAAGGCCCTGATCTGCATTGAAAGAGGGAGTTGCTAATACTAAAGAAATCACAGCCGAGTCCCATCCCCATTCATCTTAATTTTAAAGGAATTTAAGAGAAGCTGCTTAAATCTTATTTTGAATATGAATGTATGTAGTAATACAGATACCTATGTACCTCTATATGCAAACATACATGAGCACACAAGTGCATATATGCGCATATATTTGTGCATGTACACGTATTTTAACACTACATCTACTGAAAACCAGAATCAAAATGAAATAGTGAGAGGTAAGGATGGGCTGAGAAAATTATGGAGGGCATTGAATAATAAGATACAGGATTTGTACTTATCTATTTGGGAGCTGCTATAAATGCCCTTTTTGAAAATGGGAATGATATGATTAGGGAAATTAGGTAGTATGATGGATTAAAGTGGAGAAAAACTAGGAAGATTGGAGTCAAGACCAGATAAGAGGCTATTACAATAACCCAGACAAAGTAATGAGATTTTGAACTAGAGGGGGGTAGTGCAATGGAAAAGGAGGGGAGAGAGAGATTTCAGAGACAGGATAAAAATGGAATTGGCAACTGATGAAATATGGGGAGCAAGAGGGGAAAGTCAAGGATACCTCCTAAGAGGTTTTGAAGATGAATGACTAGGAGTTTACTGGCAACAACAACAGAGGTGGAAAAGTTAGCAGTAGGGATAGATTTGAGGAACAGGGGAGAAGATAATGAGTTTGGTCTTGGACACATTGAGCTTGAGCAGTCAGTGGGATATCCAGAGGGAGATAATTCAGAATCTTCATCTGTATATTCAGATGCTACATCAAGCCTGTAAATAGATTGAATGACATGAATAAATGAAGTGAATGAAGTTGATTGCACTCCTGAAAAGATGCTAACCTTAAGCTAGTTATTCCCATGTTATTACTAATTATACTAATAGCTTGCATTTGCAGATTGGTTTGCAGTTTTCAAATTGTATACATAATTTCATTTCATCTTCAGAATAACCAGGTAAGATAGGAAAGATATTACTCTGATTTTAAAGCTACACTTTGTCCATAATTTATGAAAAGTGGTAAGAAATTATCCATATATCCATATGTATGTTGTCACATTAAATACATGAATAAAAACATTTGATTCATTCAACTCCTTCCTCCCCTGTTTCCCCCACCCCCGCCCCGATTGGAAAGGTACAAATGGGAAAGGAGAATTTTATACTAATTTGTAGCATCAGATTGTTTTAGGGGAACTAATTAATTTTAATGAGATAGAAAACACCCATTATATATTTATGTTTTTATTAGGACAAACACACCTGGACAAATTTATTAGCACAAATGCACCATTTATTAGAATGACTCGGCGTCCTCCGTTCTAGACTTCACAGGGTGGCCAAGTTTGTAGTAGTCTATACTAGGCTGCCCTAGGAAAAGAACCACCCAGATAATTCTTTTTTCTCTGTCCACCCTGACTTCCATTTTCAAGAAAACATTTTTTCTAGTTATTTAACTCATGTGAATAAGAGGAAAAAAAGGATAACATAACCAGAGTAAAGGTTTCAAAATCCAGATCTCAGCTCCATTTGTCACATTCTCTCCTGTCTGAAGCCTACTCTGCAGTGTTGGTACAGCAGTCATGACAGGCAAGTCAGTGCCTGGTTTTCTTCACCAGATGAGAAGGTTATTATATTTGTCTGGCTTTGCTGGGGGAAGAGCTGTCTGTTATTTACTATATATACTGGGCTATGTATATTAGAGAAAAACTCAAGTCTTCCTCTGATCATGACATGGAAGTGTCCCTGGGCTCTAGGAGGCACAAGCTTCAGAAGGTACTACCAAGCTGGAAGGAATGGTTCTGCAATGAATAAACCAAGCCACATTGATGTATGTGAAAACTGGACATTAGGTGATGATTTTTTTTTGGTCATAATGAGTGAAACCATTTACTTAGACTTGGAGGGAAAGATCTTTGCAGGAAGTTGTTGTAAAGTATTTTCACTCTGCAACATATAATGAATATGCCAGAAAAAAAACAATCCTTGGGTTTTGGTGGTTGGGTGGTAATGCAATATTTGAGTGATAAATTATCTGAAAGAAGTTAAGGGGATGCAGAGCCAGTAACTCCACTTGTGGCCATTCATAGATCTGAGTACATTTTATCTTGGCTCCAACAAAATTCTGAGACCTAGAGATGCCCTAGAAAGAGCACTTTAAAGGGAAGTTATCTAGGGAAGAGAGCTTTGAAACAGGAAGAGGAATTCAGTCTACTAAGGACTCTTCCAGGGAGCAGACTTAGGAAAGGAAGGATCAAGGAAAGCATCCCTCATTCTTTCAACCATACCTCATACAACATTGTCTTCAGTCATCTTGTTATCCTGGTCATCCTCTTCTGGATATGTTCTGTTTTGTCAATATCCTTTTAAAAATTTGATATCTAGAATGGAATAAAATACTACAAATATGATATATCATAAATCTAACTCACCAGGAATACCATTTCTCTTGTTTGGGATGTTGTTTCTTTTTTGTGTCTGCGAGGCAGGGCAGATTTTATCAAAATGCTATATAAATACTAGCTATTATTCAATGAATCTTAATTATATCTGGGTAACTTTATATATTCACACAGGCTGACAGCAATAAATAAGGTTTTCTATACATTCATACCATCAATTGTAGTTTGGTATTCCAATCTTATTCCTACTTGATTCACATAATCATAGAATCTCAGAACTGGAAGAAATCCCTAACTTCATCAGACCCAACTTTTACTCAACTAAGAATCTCTTCTCCAACATTGCTCACAAGTAGTCATCCCAGTCTCCCCGAAGCAGCTCTTTCTGCTCTTGCATAACTACTTGAAGTAAGAAAGATTTTCCTAATGTCAAGCCCCAAACTACCTCTCTGCAACTTCTTCCACCCATTGTTCCTTCCAGCGTTTTAGGAATATGTAGAAGTTAAAACCCACATTCACAGGAAGCCCTTGAAATATTTGAAGACTAACACAATATTCCCAATTCATTAATTAAAGTTAACTAGCCCAGGGTCAGAGACAGGCACCAGGGACATTTCATTGGGAACCTCTCTGCTCTCAAGGAGCCCATGGTTTAATAGGGGAGAAAACATGCAAAAAAGTATGTACAGGGGCGGCTAGGTGGCGCAGTGAATAGAGCACTGGCCCTGGAGTCAGGAGTACCTGAGTTCAAATCCGGCCTCAGACACTTAACACAAAAAACTAGCCGTGTGACCTTGGGCAAGTCACTTAACCCCAATTGCCCTCCCCCCCAAAAAAACGTATGTACAAACAAGATATACGCACAATAAATTAGAAATAATAGATAGAGAGAAAGTACTAGAATTAAGGCAGAATTTTGGAAGGGCTTTTTTTTAGAAGGTGGGATTTTAGCTGAGACTTGAAGGAAGCCAGGGAAATCAGGAGGCAGAGATAAAGAAAAATGTTCTAGGCATAGGAGACAGCCAGTGAAAATGTCCAGATAAATGTTTAATTAAGTGCCTACTATGTGGTAGTAGACACTGTGCTTGGGGATGAGGATACAGATACAATGAATAATACCATCTCTACTCCCAAGAAACTTAGTCGAACTCACTGAAGACAGTAGTACCATCTGTTTTCATGTTATCATTTACTCACATTTCTTTGCTTTAGACTTCCTAGTCAAAAGATATTCTTTTTGAAAGAGAAAACTGAATTGATTCACATAAAAATCAGGTTTCATCTTATTACAAGTACTTGATTGTTTTATAAATATAAAAATATATACCAAAATTATTGGTGTATTCATTAACATAAAGTGAATTTTAGTTTACTATTATTGATGCCATGAGCCTATAATCCTAATGATTGAATAATCGTTTATCAGTCCATGATTCAGGACAAAATTAGAAAGAAACAGGATAGCAGCTGAGGCAAGACTTTTAGGTTTCTAGAGCCATACAAGTCTGGGGCTGGAATGGAGCAGGAAAAAGGGAGGGGAAAGTGACTCATGGCCAGGAGTCCCGAGAAAGAATCTTTGTTTCTGGGTAAGGCACCAGGGCACTAGGGCAAATGTAGAGAGCAAATAAAGCAGTCTTAGGCCACAGAGGATGACCTCGAATAAGGGGGGAAGTTCAAATACTGGAGAGAAAGGCCAGATGAAAGTGATGTTCTCCCTCCTCAGATTTTCTTTAACTGGTAGTTACGAATAATTGCTTTTGTCTTTTTAAACCCTCCCTTGCAACAATTACTCACATATTTTTTTTTCTCCAGCTCCCACATTCCTAGAGGATAGGGTCCTATCTATATAGCGTGGCATATGAGTTTTTGAACTGAATTGAAGAAGCAGGATCTCTTTGGGGGTAGATAATACCACCAGTTCTTTTTATTTTATTTTATTTTTTGCTTTTTGAAGGGGGGAAGGCAGTGCAGTTGGGGTTAAGAGACTTGCCCAAGGTCAAACTGGCTAGTAAGTGTTAAGTGTCTGAAGCAGAATTTGAACTCAGGTTCTCCTGACTCCAGGGCCAGTGCTCTATTCACTGTTCCACCTAGCTGCCCCTCCCACCAGTTCAAGATGCCAACTCAATTTTACCTCTGACTAGATGTATTACCTACCTCTTATGCTAGGTATGATTGAAGTGGAAAAAGGGAATTATTTGATATATTTTATCATTAGTTAATGTACCCCCTCCAAATCCTTATCAAAATGGTTAAAATTTAATGAGTATTGGTGCTTAAAGGAGTAAGTAGACCTCAGTTATCTAGAAAAGTCACTTGTGTGGGCGATCCTATTGCCCATGATGACAAATAAATGAGTTGTTGTTGTGCTGCATGTACTGTATGCTATTCATACAACCTATCTGATCTGGCAGATGGCTGGTTTGTTTGATATAAATAAGAAAATCATCTGCTACTGTACTTGACATTGGAGCCATTTAGCTGTTTGTCAGCTGATATAATAGCTAGTATTTATATAGCACTTTAAAGTTTGCAAAATGATTCACTTTTTCCCCCCCAACATTTCGTCCTCAAGTTAACGCAAGAGGCGTTTGTAAAACATTTACTAGGTACTAGGCACTGTGCTTAGCAATGGGAGTCCAAATACAAGGAAAAAAAAGACAACCTGTGAGGTGTGAGTTCCAGGGATGAACAGCAACCCTGAAGGATAGTGCTATTATTGTCTCCATTCTTGCCTATGAAGAAACTGAAGCCGAGTAAGGGTAAGCCCAGGGTCACACAGCTGGTAAGTGTATTTCAACCGAGGTCTTTCAGACCACCACTCAATCTGCTGATGACTGTTAGGTGGTCATGCTTTCCAAAGAGATTTGGCTCAGACATTCTTAGGAACCCTTCTCCTTCTCTCCACTGTCAACATTAGCTCACCATCAAGTTCAAGGAATGTTAAGGAGGTCCTGAATCTCTGGCCTCAGTTGATCTTAGTCATTGATGGGAGACCAATGGGAGATGTACAGAGCCCTAAATGGCACCTTGGCTCCATTGTTATGTACTTGTCAGAGGCTGCAAAGTACAAAATTATCCAGCCTCTATATGTTGACACAGACTGTGTCCACCCTCCAGAAGTATTGCTTGGTCTCCTTGGAAGAACCTTGTTCCTGGAAAGGGAGGAAGAGATTGCAAGGACAGAAGCTGAACACCATGTATCTGTCAGTTGTTTAATAAGGTGACTTCAGCCACCTCTACTGACTTTGAACTTTGGAGTTCCCAAGGGTACCTCAAATTGCTTGTCTGATCTCACAGAATGATCTTTGTACGGATTTGATGGAAAAAGAGACAGGACTCAATTCTCCATTTGTTTTAAAAGATCCTGAGGATGACCTCGTTCTGACATTGGGAATGTTGTCTAAGCACATGTTCATATTTCCTTAGTAGGTTTGTCATGTGCACAGCACCCATTCTGGGGGCTTGGATGGTGGCAAGGGTTGGAGGGTAGGGAGGCCTTATAACTTAATGTTTAACACCAAGTGACAGAAGTCATGATAATTTGAAGTCTAACCAGCTAGATTTTCTTTGCAGTAATTACATTGGATAGTCAGTCTTTAATTCCTGGTTCTTCCTCTTTATTTTAAAAAGAGATTCCAGGTAATTTTCTTTTCTGGGTAATCTGGAATTCTTCCTGTTGCCTTGATCCCATATTACTTAAAATATAACATTCTTAGTTTAGTCACACATAATGAATTTTCATCACTGCTTGTAGACAACGTAAAGACTCTATGTATTGATTTGTTTTTCTTTTCATTTCAGTCAACATTTTTCAGCGTTCATGTAGTTGCTTCTGTCCTCTAGTATTTTTTCTGTGTGGTTACAGCTAAAAACCAAACCCTAGTTAATTTCAGGAAAGAACAGTAGGTAAACACAAAAACTGTGTTTTTGTTTATCCCACTTTTAGCTAGCATATTGATCTGACATTCCCAAGTCTTCCCCATCCTTAAAACAAAACCAAACAACCCTTTACTAATCTTTATTAAGATCCTATCATCCCCTCAAGTTACTGTCTTATATCTCTCATCCCTTTTACAGCTCAAATCCTAAGAGAAAAACACAACTGTCTACAACTGCTGCCTCACAACATGGTTCCAACCTGTTTTGTTAGCCTCATTGGACCTAAAGCTCCTTCCATACCGCAGGATTCAACCAAAGTGCCGGATCACTTTTCTGCTCCTCATAGACAACAGTGCGTCACTGTTCTTCATGCTTTTGCACTGGCGGTCCCCCTTGCCTGCAATGCAATTCTTCCCCACCTCAGTCTCTTAGAATCCTCCCTTTCCTTTGAGACACATCTCCAGCACAACCTTTCATACATGAAGCCTTTTCTGATCCCCTCAACTTTTAGCACTCTTCCTCTCAAAATGCTTTGTATTTAAGTGCTTTGAATTTATTTGTATTTATTCTCTTTATATTTATCCTATTTATATTCCTACATGTACTTGTGATCTCACCCACTGTGATGTAAAGTAGGGATTATTTATTGTACTGATATCCCCAGTATAGTACAGTACAGTATTACATCCAGTACAGTATATAGCATATGATAGAAGTTCAACAAGTTCTTGTCGATTGGTGATTTATTGATCCTCTAAGGAAGATTTGTGGGGAAATATGTATAAAAACTGCACAAGATTATTGAGCAATCCTTCCATGTTATTTAAACATGGATTTGTTGTGATTAGGGCTGTGAAAGGTTGTGGGTTATTTTTTTTAAGTATAAGGACCTGTGAGCACGATGCAGATTAATTGTAGCTGGATGAATTTAACAGTTTACAATCACCTCTATATGTCTTTAATAATACCATTGTATTGGGCTGAGCATAGGCCATACTTTCCTCCCAGAGTTGGTTTGTTTTAAACATGTGTGACTTATAATCACCATTACTTTTCAATGTACACTAGTATTTTTTTTTCTCAGAAAGATCTCATTTTAGGGGTGTGACATTTCACTGGGGTATTATTGGTGTTAATATAGACCAATAATAAATATGGTAGAAGTTGAAGAAAATTGTAACTTAATTTCCAACATAACATCAGATGCATTTTTAACAAATTTGGTGGTTCTGCTCTGCCTCCCATTGGCCTTCTACCACCAAGACATAGTCATGAGTGATACTACAGAAGGGATGATTGGGAGAAGAGAAGACTATTCCAATATCATCATTTGATATATAATAGAAAGACTTGACCCTGACAAATGTAGAGTCTAACTTACTAAAACCAAAATAAGAACAATTACTGATGATTAGTGAAATAATTCTTTGAGAACAGCATTTGGCTGATATTTTTTATTATTCTGGGAAGCTAGTTGTTCAATTATAGCTCCCAAGTGTTTTATGGGCCAGAAGGTAGTCTTTTTACTACTTCATTTTGGAACTCAGTAATTTTAATAGGTGGATTATATATACTGCCAAGGAAATATATGCCCCCCAATCATTTGTACTTATAGAAACATCTAGCTGAGGCCTTCAAAATTATTATTATCAGTAAAATATCAGATTACAACTTCTGGAAATCTAATTGTTTTGTTGGTTTTTTTGTTTAGAAAAGAAATATATCAACATTAGTGCATTATGTCTCCTATGCATAACCTTTACCATATTTATTTTATCAAATGTACATTATTAACATTTATCTTTGCTCTGATTCCATTAGTTGTAGTTTACAATGTAAATCATAACTGAAATACCAGATTGAGAAGAAAGAAATACCTCAAAACAAGGGACATAGAAGAACCAAAAAAAAAAAAAGAATCTTTTCTAATCTCAGGAAGGTAAGAATCAGTTTAAAAGGTAGGAGACAAGTTAAATAAGATGAAGAAATACACACACACACATTTTTGTATACAGTCATTAAGGGAATTTGTTTCACTTGATTGCACATTTGTTACAAGAAGTTTGCTTTTCTTTTCTTTTTCTACAATGTGGTAGAGAAGAGGAAGAAGAGAAAATTTATTTCTCCATTTTTTTAAAAATAAAGATTTTGGGCGGGGAACATAATAAGTCATCATATTACTTATTATTAGTTTTGCTTCACTATTTTTCTTTGTTATAAGAGGTTTCTCATGAAGTGGTAGTGACCTGCAAATATTTATAATGTAAAAATAAGACACATCAATAAAACTGAAAGTGACCAAAAAAAAAAACCCAAAAAAGATAGGACCTGGGGAAATTTTCAGAGTGGTAGAAGAAATACTTACATATAGGAAGGAAGGTAGTATGCATTGTTCATTCAGCCTTCAGCAAACATTTATTCATTCATAGCCTGTAACATGGAATGCATCATGCTAAGTACTGGGGGAGACACAAGTCTGTGACCATGCTGAAGTTCACATAGAAAGAGCATAATGAAAATAAACAAATTTATCACTACTTAAGTATAATGGGGTCAAAGGGTTCAGAGAACTTCTGTGGACAGAGTAAATTTTGTAGATTCAGTATTTTGTTTATCTCTTCTAGTAATAGTGTCATAAACTGGCCTCTATCACAGTTGACAAGTCTTCAGATTTTACTGCTGTTGCAAGAAGCCCTAAGTGCCACTTTCGTCTGAAATACAATAGATTAATGGCAGAGTCTGTTGTACATCTGTTAGGAAGAAATTCTAATTGTGATTAGGGAACCTCTAAACTCACATAAACCCATAGTGAGAGCTCATTTTTAGGATGAGACCAGTAAACTAAGAATATTCTCTAAAGACTTACCTGGCAACTTAATTAAAATATACAAGAGAAAAGATCACTCATGCCTAGGTTCAAAGAATAATGTTCCTTAACAAAGCCTTTTCTTCCTCTTGCCCAACCTCTTTCCCACGTTCTGATTGCCAAATCAAATAGACAATTTGGTCAATTCAGTTAAACAACCAGTAATTTCAATGAAACAATTAAATTGATGGATTTGTTACTGAGTACTAACATCCAGAAAGGAGTTAACAGGTAGGGAGATTGTCACACAAGACTTTGTTACTTTAATGATTCCATGATTGGCAGGCTTACTGATCAGAAGGCCGTCTCATGCTCTGCCAATTCTACATATTTCCATATAGATCACCTAACACACTGGAAACTTTCCTGAGGTTCTTTGAGTATTTCAGGCATAGGGCTGTAACACTCAGACTGTCCATCTGTCCCTTTATCATTTTCTAAAATAAGAAACTTACCTTTTCTTCCTCATACATATCCTTGATAATCTTTTACGACATTTATCGAATGTGAGTCATTGTTGGCAAAGTGTTCAACTTGCTGATGCATTTCCATTGCCCTTTGGGCTATTTGTAATAGTATTTAATTCTCCTGGAACTGTGGTATTCCAGCATTCACAGTCAAAGGCATTTTGCCAGTGTCATTGAACGTGTGCTATGTAACTTCAATACAAAAGAAGCATCTTTGGGGGATTTGGTGACAAAAATGAGATTTTTGACTTATTGAAAACATTGCAGTATTCCAAATGTGATCCAGTCTGATCTCTACTACTCTATTCTGAACTTAGTCCATTATTCATTTGCTGCACTTGGCTACACTAAACATACTGATGGCCTAATGGGCTGCCTCTATAGCTACCCACCATGGATCTAAAAGTGCGTATTTTTTCATCCACTTCATTTTCTTTTGTGGATGGTTAGCCTGATCTCTTTCATACTGCTATGGATTTTACTAAGTATGCTTTGTTATATTTTAGGGATTGACACAGTTATCAGTACCATATTATCTGCAAATAGCATGTGAAGAGACTCAACATCAATAGGAAATTCTTTTGTTTGGATATTACTCAGGATATTATGTCTTGTACTGGTAAGCACATTTGGTGAAAAGCATACTTTAGATAGATGAATAAAATTGTCTCTCTAGTTGTATCCTATTACCACCTTACATGACTTTGATATATATGTGAGAAACATCTTGTCTGAGGAGAGTCTTCCAGACTGAATTTTTATCTACAGTATAAAATACTTTCTTAAAAATCAGAAAACAACAAACACTTGTTTATACTTTCCAGTTCTGTGACCATGATACAGAATGCAGAAAATTACCTGTGAAAATCTTTCTGTTTTTTTTTTCTGATGTTTTCGTTAGTGATGGCCTTGATGTGTACATGGCCACATGATTAAATTAAAGAAAATAAACCCTGAACTAATGATTTAATTCAGGCAAGATAACTGGATCCAGCAGCCCCAACCTGGGTTTTTGCTTACTCAACATGTGAATACAGAAGCAATTAATATTATTGAAAATGCTGAGTCTTATCCATGTATGATTGAAAAGGCTTTCTTTCAACCATACAGAACACATTACAATGTTTGGATGAAGGGCACCAGAAAGGGAGCAGAAAGCAATTCAATTGTAAAGACACAGAATTGCCTGGATGCAAAATAGCTTTCTCCCGTGACCCTGCTTTGTGCCGCTAACTCTAGGGTACTTTTTTTCCTCAGAAGTATAACAGAAAAGCTATAATTTAAAGTTCCTTTTCATAAAAGAAGATTTATTTTGGATTAAGTGATTTTATGATGCAACATGGTTTTAAACAAAAATAGAGATCAGTATGAAAATAAAACAAATTGTACACATTCAAATATCTTTCCCTCAAAGCATTTTAGAGTCATAAAAAATACAACACAAGAGTCGTCAGATATTCAGGTGAGGATCAGTATACAAATTTCCCAGAAAGCAAACATTATATTACATTTCAAAGTCACAGGCTTTATATAATACTGCCCATGAACCACTTCCTGTATGTTTTACAATTTGCTGTATTTGCCTTGAAGAAAGAAGATGAAATTTAACTGATAAAAGATGAAATGAGAGATGTATAATCTTAATGCTTCTATCAAATATCTCCCATTGTTTTTTAATCTCTATTAAAAGTCACATTGAATGAATGTGCAACTTAAATCAAACTCCCTGAAAGATAGAAACATTGCTATTGCATGTGATATGTAGAATAGTGGACACGCGAGGCAAGGAAAGCATGAAACGGCATAAAAAATGCACTGCCAGTGCTTTACTTAAACCTTAGAAATAAATGTGTTGTTGGGTTTTTTTTTACAGTGTCTTAAATCTTTTAAAAAGAAAGACTTATTATAAAATTAGATTAAGTAATACTTTCAGTAAGAGATGAAAGAGATCCATGGATTTTATGAGTTCATTTTGGAATGCCTGCATCCCTATTATAAAAAACATGTAATCTTATGCACTTCCCTACATACTAACAGCCCCCAGAATTGCTTGGAACATCCTACAAAGGATAACTACATTACCATTAAGCATTTTGGAGCATTAGAGTTTCATACTGTGTGTTTCCCCTTTTATCTTTCCAGAATGTTCCTACCTGTCTTTTTCTACAAAGGGTGGTGGTCAGTCAGAGTTCTCCTGCCACTCCCTGCCTTGCCTCAGTGATCACTGATTTACTTTGTTTTTTTTTTTGTTTGCTTTTTTTTTTTTGGAGGGCAGTTGGGGGTTAAGTGACTTGCCCAACATCACACGGCTAGTTTTTGTGTTAAGTGTCTGAGGCCGGATTTGAACTCAGGTCCTCCTGACTTCAGGGCCGGTGCTCTATTCACTGCGCCACCTAGCCGCCCCCACTGATTTACTTTGACCCATACACCATCTCTAGCATATATTTCAAAGTCCTGACATTTTAAAAGAAAGATGTGATGGAAAGACATCACCACAGCATTAGCACAATGCTTGGCATACAGTGGGTGTTTAATAAATGCTTGTTGACTTGACCTACCCAAGGACACTAGACAGAAAAACTTCGGTTAAATGAGTCTTTTCCTCTGTAAGATGCCCTAAAACCACCCTTACAAGTATTTTAGCCTTTCCATTAAAAGAATATCTTACCCTTCTGAATCACTGAATCATGAAAGCTAAAGAAATGACCTTTTGTGGGTAAAAGATCTTTCAGTCTTAATTAACTTGTTAAATTACAAACACTGCTCAGATCTTGATTTGTCATTCCATAATTAAACTCTTCTTAGATTTTATTTCTTATATCATTTAATAGGTAAAATTTAAGATACCACTAGAAAACATGATTTGAATAATTTCCTCAAAACTCTTCTCATTGAAAGAATGTCTACTAAGCATAAATTAAATATAATAAAAGTATTGAAGCACCACCCTTCATTTTATTTACTATACAAGGCTCAATAATAGTAATTAAGTAAAAAACCCCACAATGCATATTAATGCTAGATGTTTGAATCTCCCAGTCAATATATGACTAGCTTTAACACTTTTTGGCTAAATTCTGCTGTACAGTATAGATAATAACCTACTATAGTTATAAAATGAATGCCCCCCCATGGATGGATTTTCAAAAAAATGGCCTCACAAGACAATACAGTATATTTTTCATAGTTGGAAATCAAGTTCAACCATGTACACTAGCTCTCCCTGCTCCACCAAAAAGAGATGCAACAAAATTAGTACTATCTCCTCCACCCCTCCTTCTGGTCTTTGCCATCACTTTATCTGTTCAGAGGCCTTTCTGGTCCAAAAATGCTATGATGTAAGTAGCACACACCCTTGATACATTCTTTGCACCAGACCCATAGAATACTGTTGCTACTCCCACAGCCCGACAGCTGGTCAGTAATGACTGTTACATTCTCGGGGTGGCTCAAGTGTTAGGCTCCCTGTCTCCATGTCTCATTTTGGATGCCCTCCTAATGGGCAGAAATGGGCCTCAAGCCAAAACACAACTAGCTCTAATGTCACTAGCATGTGTTTAGCTCATACCAGGCAAAGGGTGCAGTCGTGGAGGACTTTTGGCGTTGTCAAAAAATTTAATTCTCAGGTTAAAAAAAATGGCATCTCGCTTTAGTTTCAACCGAGTCACCCTATAGTAAAGAATGAAGATGCTTGGATGCCAACCTGCTGTTGTACTTGTACGTAGTCTTCCAATGTTGCCTCCCTCATTAGAGTGTGAGCTCATTGAGGGCAGGTAGTGGTTTTGTTTTTGTCCATATCCCCACCCCCAACCCCACCCAAGGGCAGTATCTGACACATAACAAGTGTTTAATAAATGCTTGTTGACTGACTGCTAGAATATTGCTAAAAACTAGCCAGACTTATGCAAACATAGCAAGAGGGTTTGAGATTTCCATTTCTTTTGGAAATTATACCAAATCCTTTCTGGGTTTAAAAAAATCATCTAGGGTGAAATAAATATTTTAATGAAATTATTGTGTGCCAATTTCACAAGCAATATAGGTGTAATTTGATTGTTACATTGGTCATTGACCTCGGTAAAATAAGTTTGGACAAAAAATATGCAGAAAATGTTTTGTATCCTTTAGTAGTAACTTCTAATGCATTAAACTATGATGACACTTTTTTCCTGTATACTTTAAACAATAAGCCACCATATATGATTAGAGAACTGTCCTGTGGGAGGTGGAGTGTGAGTTTTGGAGAAATGTTTTCTCATTTAAGAGTACATATTTTGTCTCTTGAAGAAAAGTATTTCCTTTATCAGGGTCTGGGTACTACTGCAGTACTGTTTACCACTGAAGATAGATTAGCAGTTTTTGTTTTGTTGGTTTCATTTGTGTGGATAAAAATAGGAAGCATAAATAATTAAAGAGTATCTTTAACAGATGCTTTTGGGGATGAATTATATCATGAAGGACAAGGAAGAACAGTTTGAGTATGACATTTAAAACTCCTATTTTCTTTATCTAATCTCACCAATGAAAAGAGATATTAAGAGCTCTTGGCATGTAAGTTGGTTGTAGGAAAGTGAGTGTTGACTGTTAAATGCACTTCTTTCCCATCACTGTACTGGAATATCTTAAGAATTCATGATCTTGGGGAAGCTAGGTGGTTCAGTAAATAGAACACTGGCCATGGAGTCAGGACGACCTGAGTTCAAATCTGGCCTCAGACACTTAACACTTACTAGCTATGTGACCTTGGGCAAGTCACTTAACCCCAATTGCCCAGCCCTCCCCCCTCCAAAAAAAAGACAAAAACCAACCGAAAAAAATAATTAATGATCTTATCATCATTGGATACTCTCTCCCATGATGCAAATTGTAGTATCTTCATCTCTTAGAGGGCATATAACAAACCCAGGTCTTCCTGATTCCAGGTTTAGCACTCTATCCACTGTGGCATCTAGGTGTTCCATATTCATGACTTGCTATGACCAAGGAGGCTAACCTTCTATTGCTGAGTCTCCATTTTTAACTAAGCTGATCCTAGAGGAGAAATGTGTTCTCTCACCAGACCCATGTTTGAAGCTTTTCCACCTTGGTAGGATATGCCAGAGTTTGTTTCTGCTGACAACTCAGGATTACTTCTACATCAATGTGAAGAATGGGGGTGGGGGGTGGGGACTTCAGTGGAAGTATTTCCATCTAACTAAAAAGAAATGATCATGTCATAACAATGAAAATGTGTGCCTCTGGTACCATCCAATAGATATCTACAGAAATATATGACATTGAGAATTGTTATGTACATATATTACATAAATATGTAATATAAGAGTTGTGTCAGTTTTTAGTTATTGTTTTAATTAGGGGCATTAATACTGAATCAATATGTTTTAGCAGGACAATGAAAACAAAACATTGGGCTGAAGTCTGAATTTCTCCCAAAAGAAATTAAAATGCAACTATCAAATTTGGGGAGGTTTTTTTTTTCTTCATGGATGTTGGTTTACAGATACTTTTTAGCGGCTGTCTTATTTTAATAAGATAGTTTAAAAATCCAAGAGGCATAAGTCAATTAACTTGTAAAATCTACTGATGTTGGAATATATTGGCTAAAGTAATGGTTTTGTCATTTTCTGGGATGGATTGTTTAATATATGAGTTTATAGGAGTAAGATATTCACAGGATAATACATTTAGAGTCTCAAATAACCTTAGGGGCTATCTAGGCCTGCCCCCTCATTTCAAAGATGAGGAAACTGAAGCCCAGATAAGTTAAATTATTTGTCCATGGTCTTCTAAGTAAGATGTAGAGTAGAAATTTGAGCCCAGGTCCTCTGACTTGAAATCTATGAACTTTCCACTGTACCACATCTCTAGAAACCACAGATAAAAATTGATCTCATTCTTCTATACTCTCATTTCATATATTCAGTTACATGTTTTTGGTTCATTATATTGATATCAGTGATCTGTGGGAATGGATAGGATTTATGCTATAGATATACCTTTAAATGGTTCAATAAATAATTTTCCCTATGCAGCAAAAAAAATTTATGCTAAAGCAATATTCTTATGTTAAAAAGATTTTTGTATAGATCTCTGACAGTAATATGTATACTGTCTGAGGACCAATCTAGGTATAATCATAAAGGTTCATTACCAGTAGTTTGGCCAGTAGGTGACAAATTTTGGGGGCGTAGAAAACTCATGAAGACCATCTGAGACACAGAAAAAGCTGTGTCCTACACTAGTGGAAGGAATGCCTGCAGTGAAGTCATTTGTACACATCTCAGTTCTCTTACATACACGTTGAGGGCAAGAAACGTGGCATATTTTATATTTTTACCACCTGGCCCTAGCATACTACTCTGTGTGTATTAGGTTCTTAATACAAGAGTTGCTGTTGAATTAAAATCATTTAAGGACTACAATGAGAGTCCATTTTAAGCCAATAAAGTCTGGCCAAACAGTCTATGACTTGAGATCTGTGTTGCGAGTAACCATGAAGGTAATAAATACTGCCCAAATGGACCTGGCATTTAGTGGCAGGACACAGATTTTCATGCTCCAAACTTAAGACATATTCTACTCTAGTTGCAATCAAAGCAATGTGAAACTACATGATTCTTTTTTTTTTTTTTTTGATAATTTGAAGATCTGGCGGCACCTGAAAATCTCAAATGTAAATGCCCACTGTCCAGGACTTGACTAGCATTAACAAATGATTCCATGCCAAGCAGGGCAACATATTCATAGCAATTAAAGGAGCTGGGGAACTGTCAGTGAAGAAATGGAATGAGAACCGAAAAGAAATTAGAAAACAGCTTCATATCTCTGTTTCCATCCAAGAGATATTTACTGGGAGATTTGGCATTGAGAATTACTACATATATGGATGCTGCTGTTCATAGAGTCAATGACCATCACTTTTGAATTCTTTAAAGCCTGGTTATCAAGAGCACATATGCCATGGACAGGAAAATGCTTATGGGTATTCTCAATGGTGGATTGCTTTTTAAAAGATTTTCTAGTTTATTCTGAAGAAATGGTACTTGTGTGTTTTTCTTTTGTGTGTTCTGTATTTTCTGCCCTTCTCTAATGAACAATGATAAATTAGGCAAACATGCTAAGGAGCTCATCTGAAATTCCAGGTTCTGAGAGAAGCTTCAAATAGTCTAAGAATGTTTGTATGTATTAGGCAATTCTATACTTTGGGAGAAGTTAACATACCTCATAGAGTGGTCTGCTTTTAAAATAACAGAAGAGCTGTTTCTCTTTCCACTTGAATCTCTTACCTGATGGATTATAGATTATGGCAAGCAGTAAAAGTATCACAAACTGAAATGATAGCCAATGTGAAAATTGAGTGTCATTCCTGAAGAAGTGAGATTGGGTATATCAGATACTTTGTTAAAAGACTACATTGTAAATACTAGTTTGCGAATATATTTTCATACACATTGATCAAAAACATGTGCATAAAAGTATGCTATACTATTTTGTCTTTATAACATGGGAAAATGGAATACAAAAGAGGTCATAATTATTTGCATAATTAAAGATATGATCTCTATAACTGTGCTCATTAAATGCAAACAAATATTCTAAGTCCAAATCTGTTTTTTTTTTCCCTTGTTTTTCTGGGAAGCTTATAGAACACACATAGATCTTACTCTCCAAGAATATTCTCCATCACACAGATCATGCCATCAGTGCAGGATTGTAATATAGTCCACAGGGAATAAATGGCATCCTTCTTGGAGGTTATAATAGTAAATGCAACTCAACCAACTGAACAATAACCAGTTACAACATCATTTTTGCCTTGAAAAT
>CM053596.1:192548459-192612987 GCA_028646575.1 Pseudocheirus occidentalis | reverse complement strand
GTTTTTCTGGGAAGCTTATAGAACACACATAGATCTTACTCTCCAAGAATATTCTCCATCACACAGATCATGCCATCAGTGCAGGATTGTAATATAGTCCACAGGGAATAAATGGCATCCTTCTTGGAGGTTATAATAGTAAATGCAACTCAACCAACTGAACAATAACCAGTTACAACATCATTTTTGCCTTGAAAATCAAATACATTACCTCTAGAGCATACCAAATTTCCAATGATTTACAATAAGAACCATTGAGTTATTCTTGTATCTAATTCTTAAAGAATGTTTCAGGCAAGGTTCTAATAATATTAGGCTGACCAATTACTCTGTTTATGTTGTCCACCCCCACCCCCAAATGTACTTCATTCGACTGAAATCCTGAGAGATTATGACCATAAAAAATGTGCAAAGACCTGCAGAGACATCTCAGATGACTTTTAGGTGAAGGACATACTTTGGTGAAATTAAACATACTTAAAATTGCAGATGTCATGCAGTTAGTGAGATACCATAGAAAATACCACCGATTAATTAACATTCTTTAAAAAATTATGCATCAGTGACAACTCAGGCTTGGAAACACATTATAGACAGTTTAAATTCTTGAGGTGGCCATAAATGAAGAAAATTGCTGTTGTTACACTTAAACAGGGTTGATTTCTTGCACAATGCTCTGGGCTTCCCAAGTGAGCTTAATATTGGACAGTGGTGTACAAATATAGAGCTGTGGGGGGATGAGAAGGCATAGAAAACATCCCTTTTAAATGCTATCTCAAAGTAGTTAATCAGTGGAAAAAATTATTTTAAAATAAATGCTTAATACATAATTACACAGTATGAGTCCAAAAAAAAAGTTCCTTCTGTGCCCAACCTTGGTAGTGGTAGACATTGCCAGGGGAAGAAAGGTGAATTCTAAGAAACTTCCTTATTTATTTCTAATAAGAGTGAATGAGTTGCTGTCAGTCATACTATAACATCTCATTGACTTTGGTACATTCAGTGCAAAATATTTGGAGGGAATTTTTTTACCCTTATAAAAATAAAAGACATTTTCCCCCCTTGAGAGTACTTAAAAGTACCCACACTAAAACAATGCATGGAAATGGAAGAGATGGGATACAATATGTGAGGTTCTTATTCACAATTTAAAGAACACAAACATAATGAGCCTATAAAAATAAACAGGAGTTACTGTGTATTTTCTTGATATGGTGTGATAAATCGATATTTTAAAAATGGTTTTCATGCATTATAAAGCATAAAATCTGTAATTCATTAGTAATTCATGGTATGACCATTCCTCTGTAGTCACCCTTACTTAGACACATCCCACCTGAATATGCATTTTCACCAATCAGTTTTATGGCAGCCTATTTAAGTTACCTCTCTGTGACTCAGATTCCTATTCATGGCAACTCTCTAAAAGTTGAAACATATGGTGCACACCAGGCAGGTGCTCAGAAGTCTGGGTATAGCAAGAAAGGGTTGTTCTATCATAACAGTGGGCATAGATTAATGTATTGTTGGGAAAGATTTTTTTTTATTATATCATTTAACTTTAGCTAATTTGGAGATTGGGTCAAGTGATGCCACAATTTGGCTTGAATAAGTCCAAGGACTAGTTTCAGGATCCTGATAAGTCCTTATAATTACTGTGTAGTTGATCCTGTACAGTCTCATCTTGTTCTTGGAACATAATGAATGGAAGAAAAACAAAAGTTTGGCAGTCAGGAAGAACTGTTGATTGAAAGACTGTTGGGTATTCCCTGCACATCAGGCCTATCCAGATCATTCCAAGAGGACTCTGTCACCACTGTCCTATACGCCCCAGAAATTATTGAGCATTTGTTCTTGGAATCTCAGTCCCTAGACATACTGTAAAGTAATCATTCTCTAGGAACTCCCAAACCGAGGTTCACTCATTCTTCAAGAGGGCAAGTTCCATGAAGTCCCATCCACAAAAGGGTGGACACTATGGTTGCCAGATCATTCAAGTCCAAAAGTACTTGTTTCTTCAACAGCTGTCAAAAGTTTTTCATAAAGCATGGAGAACGATGGATAAGGGGGAAGGTCCAGACGATTAAAACAAGTATGAGCCCTACAAAAATAAAATTTGAAAAAGACACATGAGTCTATAAAACTTCAAATTAAATTAACCATGGATTTGTCATATACATGTTCAATTTATATGTGATTTCATGACCAGTTCCACTATCCTCTGGCTTTTGGGAAGAAAAAAAAATCTATACAGCTATAAATTAATCAGAATTAAATATATCTGTTGTTTTTCAAGAGTGTTTCCAATCTGTTATAGAGTATATTTTGTCTTGTTCTCTAAACAACATGTGAAATCTGTCATTTCAAAGGACCTCTATTCTGGTGTGGATCATTTCTTGACAAAAAGATTATAATCTTGCATGTAGGACCAGGATCCCCATCTGCGGTCTATTACAGTAACTCACAACCCTGCATTTTTTCTAGGATCAAGGAGGAACTCTTTAACCTTGGAAACTGCCTATCAGACTGAAATCATCAGGAATTTCCCAGTCTGCCTCAAGGAGGTCATCTAAACCTGAATATTGTGCCTTAACATTTCCCCCTGATTCACAGCAAGCAATAATGGCTATTCAATTCGTAGATGAACTATTCCCTTTTACAAATGCTTCCTTTCCCCCAAGATGGAAATAAAATATGTCTTCCTGTTATTTGCACCTGAATCACAATAAAAACATGGTCTGGGGCCAGTACAATCTTATCAGGAAAGAGATCTGAACTTTTGACATCAAATAAGCAGCATTCTATTTTGAATGTGAAACAGTTTAGTTTAAGAATAATATTTACAATCAAGTATTGTCCCTGAGCATTTATGCTTAAATTTATCTTACAAATAATTTACATATATGTGAAATGAAATGAACACACAGGTACTATTTTACTCATCATGCTGCTACCCATAAAGAGCTTATAGTAAGAGCTCTAAAAAAGCCAGACTGCTTCTTTAATTCATACTGCAGGAGACACTCTGAATCCTTGTGCTAATCTATGTTTCTCCTCATCCCCCACCTTTTTATTGAGTTCTTTGGGACAGACAGACACACACACACACACACACACAGAGGGAGAGAGGGGGAGAGAGAGAGAGAGAGAGAGAGAGAGAGAGAGAGAGTGTGAGTGTCATTGGGGTGCCTCTGTGAGTTATTAAACAATGAAGACTCCATACATTTCACTAGCTAGAAGGACTAGTCTGTGGAGGAGCAAGCAAGGAGGCAGCAAGCTAGTATAGGCCAGGAATATCCCCTCAAAAATATTTTCCCCACATTTTTCCAACCATTAAAGGTTTTTCTATTAACAAGACTCCTTTCCAAAAAAGCAAATACCCATTGGGAAGGTAAATCCTATTGCATTCAAACATCTAGGGTTCTTAATTGCTTTAATAAAATCTACCACTCTTAATTAAAAGGAGTTGGGTTTGTTTGTTTTTTTGGAGAGAGCAGGAAGCAATTAGAGAGAAAGAGATTAAAAAAAGAAAAGAAAAAGTTATGTTCTTTCCTTGACCAAGCTTCTATTCTCATGTGGACTACTACCCTTGGATCCCCTCCTCCAATTCTTCCCTCTCCATTTTTAATATAGTTCCAGTTCCAGGGTGAGACTAAGGGTGTGCATCTCTATGTCCCATAAATGCCTAGGGATTCCTGCATATTGTAAGAATTTGTTTCTGGACACACAGAGCAAATACTGACCTGAGTCACTTAATATTTTCCCTAAATGTTGGCCAACATAAGAAAATACTCTTTATTCTAATATTAATCAAGCAATGTCTGTAGATTTTTAAAAAATATAATACAGCTGACTTCTGAGTTATATGCTACATAACTATATTTGTACCTTACCTTTTACCACAACCTAAAAATTGATCTTCTGGTTATTATTATTTTGACTTTTTGTTTTCCTTGCCCTAACTGTTCTTCCTGAAAGAGCTATCCAGGAAAAGTTTAAAATCCATCTTGATCCACAATAAAGATTTTTTTAAAGATAATTTTGCCTCAGTTTTGATTCTCCTAATTCAATAATTACTTCTTTTTTTTTTTGAGGGCAATTGGGGTTAAGTGACTTGCCCAAAGTCACACGGCTAGTTTTTGTGTCAAGTGTCTGATTTGAACTCATGTCCTCCGGACTCCAGGGTCAGTGCTCTATTCACTGCGCCACCTACCCGCCCCCAATAATTACTTCTTAATTTTCACCAGGAAGGAAAACATTTTCTTGTCTGAATATGCAGATCTTTATAAAATCATAGCATCTCAGAGGCATGAGGTGTCATAAAGACCATTCTATCCAAATGTCTTGTTTTAATGATTAGGAAAATGAGGGCATAAATTGTTATTTTTTTCTCCATTTCCTGACATGTTGCCATATTTCCAGATGTCCTAGTTCATTGCATAGTTGGGCAGGATTTTGAAAGGGCAGAATTCCATTTTTATGACCAGTGAATTGGGTTTCTGTATATTTTAATCTTACTAGGTGAATCCATTATTATTTCACATTTATACATATATTTCATATTTACAAAGCCAGTCCTTTTGTAAAACACAGAATTGTTGTTAAAGTGAAGAATTATCCTCAGTTAATCTTTTTTGCTTAAATCAGGATACCTTTTGTCACACTATATATAACACTTTAAATCAGAATCTTACCATTTAATTATTTTCTACTTCACTGAAGAGTTAGTAGAATATTCATATAAATGAGAGAAACAAAAGGTTGTGAGTGTAAATTCACAAAGAATTAATTGTAGCTGTTATACTTGTGGTAGGAGTTTCAGATTACCTTCTCAGAAACATTTGGAAAAATAATTCAATTTTCTAATAGAATGAATTCTCAGGGCAGCAAATGTGCTAGAGAGAAAAAAAAATTGTTGCAAGATGATAATGGTAGTGAATGTGATTTAATAGGACCACTTTTTTTAATGGCAGCAGCTGGGGGCAAAGAACCTTTCCATTGTTTGTGGATATTTCTGGGAAAAAGGAGTGGATTCTAAAAAGTTTTCCATGCTTTCCCACATCCAACTACTCAGGAGGCATATGGTATCTATCTCTGTCTCTCTCTACAACAGATTTATCCATCTTCCTTTGATGGATAGCATAGTCTTAGACATAGACAGGGAATGGTCTATACTCACAACTTCAGACTTTGAAGATGCCTTAGTAATCAAAGGATACAAGGTGCTGCTTACTAGAGGGCAACAGTGTTGTGCTTGGAACCAGAAGACCTGGGTTGAAGTCCAAGTCCTGCTTACTAGCTGTGTATTCTTTTGGCAAATTAGGATAACATTCAGGATTTCCTTGTCTGTAAAATGACTGGATTGGATTAAATGACTTCTCAGGTCCCTTTCAAATCTAATATTTTGTAATCTGGGGGGGTGTCTTTCTAGTCTAATCTTGTTTCAAAATAACTCTTGTTATGTCATTTGCAGCCTAAAATGCTGCTGTAGTTACTAAATTACAATAGAAGATTACCACTATCACTTGAATTAGATCTCAGTCACTATATAATTGAAATAATTTGTGTCACACAGCACCTTTCTTCTAAATAGCTTTAACAGCAACTTTGGAAAATATATTTTAAGTAGGGGGAAAACATAGCATAGAAGGGAAAAATGTACAAAGAGATCAAATGATTTTCCCAAGATCTTAGGCTGAGTCAGTGGCCTAGCCAAGAACAGATCCTGTTCTTCCAGACTCTTAGGGGAAGTCCAACAGTTGCTAGTTGAAAGTTGCGAGATGAGTGCCCATTTCTACTATCCTTTTACTCTCAGACGTTAAAATGGTTCCTGGATTCTCCTTTTGAGGGTGTAATGTTAGGCTACATCACCCCTACTAGACTGTAAACTACTTGGAGGAAGAGGTGCTTGTCTTGTATAGGTTTGTATCCCTTCGTAGGATCTATTGTGTGTAGGCTCTTAAGTGTTTATGGAATGAATGAATTAATGGTTTGGAGTGGCCATGGGGAAAATAGTCCAGTGAGTCATCACTAGACCAGCTTCACATGAGGACAGCAGGGGGATTTCTGGAGACAATCCAAGATTTTGGATTGAGAATGGTCACAGGAGTTTAGTTTGATTCGAGACATTACCTGGAGTGGAACTGGACTTTTAATTCAGCCTTAAATTAGAACTTCTGAAATAGGGACAATTTAGGACCAGCTCTATTAGATCCATGGTGGTCTCCAACCTTTTTCAACTCTGCCCATAGTCTCAGGCTAGACCAACTCTCTCAGGTGTCTATGTTGGACACAGAATAATGCTGAAGTAGGAGGAGAACCAAGAGTTGTTGGGGTGATTCTTTTCTCCTACTTCTCTTTCTACACTCCTAAGTCAAGTATTCCATGGGTTTTCCTGTAATCCAAGGTGAAAATGCTCTGGAACTGTCCCTAGTGTGTGGCTAGGACAGCGAATGCTTACCCAGGGATGGAAGCTCAAGCCTGCACTATGACCAGTGTTAGCAGCTAAAAGCAGGTGTTCCTTCTAGGGTCTCTTGCTGATAGATACCATAGCACTTATGTTCACTGAGATAGGAAATAGAATGGCATGTGAAGCCACCCAGTCAATTTAACTCACTGATCATCATCAGTCCTTCTTTCCAGCAATTGTTTCACTGCTTCCATGGAAGGAGCCTGAGACACGTGATACAGGATAAGTGATGATGACTTTGAAAACAATTTTACCAGTTTCAAACAATTATGAAAAATTCCAGTTCAGTCAATGTTAAATAGGAACATTTTGCACATTATTCACACATCTTTTGTGCTAATGTTTCAAAATGCCTAATAAACAAGAGAGTATTGCTAATGAGGAAATTGAGGAACAACGTGGTCAAGCTCCTTGCCCAATATTTACCATCAATTCACTGTATGAGCCAGGAAAAGAAAAGAAAAAACAACAAAACAGCAATAATGCTTGAGGCTTGTCACTGTCCAGTTCCTTGTCCTAGATAAAACTCTTCCAAAAAAATAAGGGGAGGATCTTGGGACTTTGTTGATATTAAGCAACAGCAACCCATGGTCTTTGGTTTCAGTAAAAGGATATTTTTTAAAACTAATCCAATAGTGCTAGCCACTGCTACCCATGTAAATATCAGAAATTGTAAAGAATACATGTTGTATTCACCTAATCAGCCAGAACAATGAGGGAGGGGGAATCAGGAAGGGGAGGTGATGTGGGCCTAACCTTTGGATACCATTTCGGTAGTCCATTGTATTATTTTTGTTGCTATGTGGACATCAATTAATCAACAAGAATTATTATATTTCAGGCACTGTCAGTCAAGTGCTTAATGAAGAATTCTTGCCAGCCAGAAACTTCCTTAGATGTTTTTTGGAGGGGGGAGGGCAAGATAATTGGGCTTAAATGACTTGCCCAAGATCACACAGCTAGTAAGTGTTAAGTGTCTGAGGCTGGATTTGAACTCAGGTCCTCCTGACTCCAGTGCCAGTGCTCTATTACTGTATCACCTAAGAAGGAAACTTCCTTCTTATCCTTAGACTGATGAGACAAATAATAATTTCAATGAACCCAAAATATATTATTGATATACCTCTCTGCTCTAGAGCTATTCCTGGAAACTAAATCTTCTTTGCCCTAATCTTGTCTTATTTCCTTGTCCTGTAATTCTGAAAATGCTATTTCCTAACTTTGGTTTTAGCTTTAATTTTTCTGTGGCTTTTAACATTTAAAGATAAAGTTTACTTGCCCCATCTATCCCCATTGCAGACTACTTTGTCAAGTCTTTGGGAACTTAAATACTTCAACAGTGCTGGAGAGAGATGGGATCCTTTATTCAGCAGTTCAGTGCATCTGAGCTCACGTGTTTCTGTGTGTGAGGGCATACCTGAGCAAATGAAAAGCAGTTAAAAGTATCTGGTTAAGTACTAACAGTGGCCTGCAATGAATATCAGCTTAAAAAAAAATTTTAAGGCCAAGATTTTAAAAAATAATTTATTGTTTATTTTTTTTTTCAGTGTAACACATTTTCTAAAAGTGAAGTTCCCCCATATACTATGTAGTTTAGATCTGCCCTGGACAAATCTAAGAAATATCAGGTGAATTAAACATGGCCCTATTAGTAGAGAAAGAGGAAGAGAAGGGAGCAGTTTTTGGCAAAGTTGTCATGTAGGCCATTTGTTTTTCTACCTTCTGTAACACTAAACATTTATAAGAGCTTCCTCTCACCCCCTCTCACTGATGATGATGATGGCATTCATAACAGCATCAAGAAATGACAGCAGCTAAAGTCAGGAAGATCTGAGTTCAAATCTGGCTATAGAAACTCAACATCTGTACGAACTTAGACAAGTCACTTAACCCTTATTTGCCTCAGTTCCTCATCTATAAAATGGGGACACATTGGAGAAGGAAATAGCAAATCACTCTGGTATTCTTTATCAAGAAAGCCTCATGGAGTCCATGGGGTCTCATAGAATTGAACATGACTCAACAACAATATAACAAATTAAGGTTTGAAAAGTGCTCTACATACATGATTGTATTCGTTTTTTCAAAAGACAGAACAACAAAAATATCAATGGTAATACTACTCAACTCATGTCTATTGATTTCTACAACTGAGAACAGAATACTGGTTTATTAGTACCTGTGATTAAACTCTAAAAGGCTATTTTCACATTAAAAAAAATGAACTTTCCTCCAATTTAAATTAAATGCAGTGAGAAAAAAGATGGTCTACTTTTATACCCTAATTTTTAATTGCAATGAGCAGATCCTCAGCTTATCTTTTATATCCTTCTCTAGACTCATCATCCAATTAAAAAATTAGTATCTTTTTTTCTTTTGGGGGAGGGGGTTTTGAGAAGTCTAATCTAACCAATACATTTTCCCTACTGCAGCTCTCAAATCCCTTTATCCTATCAGATCACATGGCTGAATATCCATGGATGAATATAAAAACCTTCCCCTATGTGATGAAAGTGGATTAACTTTGATTTGCTTTGGTCTGGCAGGGGACACCTCATCTCCCCCAACCCTGCACCCTCATGCTAGAAGCCTAGATATTGGAATGCCCAGAAAGCAATTGCTGCAAGTGAACAAACTGTGTGTGAAAACTGGGTGGTAGGAAGTACTCTACAAAAATTCCAAAATACAGAACTAACCAGCAACCACAAAGCAGAGGAAGTACGAGCGGTAAGTTCTTGTTGACGTGTTCAGCATATAAGACTCCATAGAGACACCCATCTGTCTGCAGAATTGTTTTTCATTTGGTCTCAAATGACTTGTTCTCCACAAAAGAAAGAAAAGGCAGTGATGCACAAAATTTTTAATGGTTCCAGAGCCATGCATCTTGCTATACAACTATCCTATCTGGGTGATTTTTTTTTTCACAATTTGTAGTGGAAAATAGGTCTAAGTAGAATGAAGAATGAATGACAATTATATTTGATTGCTGGAGAAAAGTATAAAGAATGCAGATTACTGTGTCCAGAAGAGACTGGGATTCCCCTCTTCCATTACGCCTGTCCACCACCGAGATGAAGTATGATATGGAGCCAAGCAAACAACCAGTTCCATCATCCCACGGCAATCTAGCATCTAGCATGTTGCTATTATACATTCATCACATGGTACTACCATTTTGGAGGGAGGGGACAGAGTAAGAAGGAACCCCTTTGGAACAATATCCAGTGAAGTACCTGGGCAGAGTAAGTAATCTCCACAAAATACATCAATAAGATATTAGACAGTGATTCACTAAGAAGAAAAATATATAGGATAATGGAAGTGAAGACCCTTCTCTGAGATCTGAGAGATTTTAATTCCTGACTGACAAAATCAGGTGCCTAACGGTGCTCTGAGAAGTGGTCATGTTTATTTTCTCTGTTTATGGATGTGAGAAATGTGATCTGGCAAATTCTAAGAAAATCTTATAACTAGACCACAGAGATATGTTTAAACTAAATGCAACACCTCAAATTTCAATTAGAGAGATTTGGGAGCCAGTTTTGTCAACGAAACAAATATAAAACCTCATAACAGTAATGATGCCTGAGTAGACAACAACATCCTGTACTGGTGGAGGTTAAAGTAGGCTCCAAATCTAACATTCACTAGAGTATGCACTTACTCTGCAGGTTTAAATTACCAAGGGGAAAGTCCAGTTTAAAAGGTAAAGATTACAACGGTCAAATTTAATTATATTAGCTAATGAAAAGCCCTTTTCTACAATCACATAAATATCAATTCATTTGAATTGTGCTAAAATGATGAAGGGAAGAGATTTACTGTGTGTGTCTTGTTCTACATCTCTCTGTGTGATTTGACAAGTGGAGAACAACTCAGGATCTGGCAGTAGCCTTAGCTTACAAACGCAGGAAAGAGATGTTGTAATTGCCCATCTGTTCCTGTGCAACTGTTCCACCATTTACAAATAAGTCAGCACAGAGTCACCTGTTCCTTAAATATGGAGAACATATTGACCCAACCAGGTCCCTCATATACTTCTACCTACCTATCAGTGCACATCTGTTATCTAAGATGAATGGCAAGCTATCAGCTTTCATCAGTATTGACATAGGTTTTCCAAGTTCAGTGAATAATATGGTGACTGAACAAATGTAGTTGTCAGCAGCTTAGTGTCAAAGCACATTTTGGGGCTTAGAATTCCCAGAATTAAGTAGAAAGAAGGTAACACAACGACCCCACCCTGTCCTGTAAAGGCTAATCCCTAAAAGTTCTGAGGGGGGGGGGAAACAAAAACAAAAACATATCCTCAGGCTTTAGAGAGACATTCTAAATCTGACACAAACAAGTAATTCTCCAAGTATGACATAATTGCCATGTGGAAAAACAATAAAGTAAAATCATTCTTCAAGTAATAAAAGTTCCCATCCCCCAAAGCTGATTCAAGACATACCAGTCACCTTTCCAACTGAGGCTCTGACGTTAACATGTAGGGTTCTGAGGTTGCAGGATGTGGTACCTTAGTTTCACAATTTAGAGCAAGGTTGCTGAGGAAGTAACATGCTGCTGTAGATAGGATGAAAATAGGCTTTCACACTGTTCACTGTAATACACTACCATTTATTCAAACCATGATTGGAAACCCACTTGATGCCACTGACACTTAAGGAAACTTCTGATTATGTCTCATGGTAAAATGCCTTAGACAAGTCACTAAATTTCTTTATTTATGAATTGGGGGAAGAAAGGAATATTACTGTAGCTAAATAAATAAAATAACCTTGAAGCTATTTCTCTAATTGGGAGGAAGTACAGTCTAATCCCTAAACGTCTAGACCCAGATTTGGAAAGAACTGGATTCGGATCTTGACTCAAACGCTTCCTAGTTGTGTGATTTTTGCTCAGTCACTTAGCTTTGTAGAGTCCAAGTTTCGATGTCTGTAAAATGGAGATAATAATACTTATAAAACCAACCCAGGTTTGTTGTGCTGAAAGTGCTCTTCAGACCTGAAAGAACTATACACGTCAATTATTATCAGGCCCCGCCCCTGGCCCTCAATCTTTCTATTCAGCCTTACACAAATTATTTTTTCCTCAAGGCTTAAAAAAATTGTTCACAGATAACAGCTCTCACTTAAATGTGAATTAGTATTTATATATCAGTAAAATAAATATTTTTCCCATCATGAAGAAACTCTGAGCTTATTATAAATGGAGATTCAATTCCGGAAGAATTACAACTTCTATAAATAATTACTGGAGAAGAAAGTAAAACAATGCAGAATATAGTCAGATAACCTAATATCATTTACAAATGATCACAGTAACGCTTGATAAAAAGGAATTCACATATCTAATACCTCCAAGGTAACTGGTGCTACAGAAACTGGGATGATCCTAACAAACCATACATATGATTGCAAAAGGTATCTTCATATCAACATCCTGACACATGAGTTATTTTGCATTTTCTATCTTAAAATGCAGGTAAAAGCAACAATGAGAAAGCATTCTTTTAGGAGGCCTTAATTAGAGATGTAATTCAATTCAATTTCAGTAAACATTCATTAAGCACCAATGCTAAGGGCTCAGGATGGAAAGACAAGATTGAATTGAACACTTTCCACACTCCCATTATTTTTTTATAATGAGACGACAACTAACCAGTTTAGGTTAAGAGGTAACTTCAATTTTCTTTTTAAAATATTGTTGTAAAGGTGAAGAGGATTTATTAATTTTCTTTTGGTTTGCTTTGTTTACCTGGGAAGGGCAGTGATTTTCCCCCATTTCTCCACACAGAATCTCCTTGGCCCATTACTCCCTCGCAGAGAAGCAAAGCCTTCATAGGGTATGCTGGATGTGCCTGTGACAAACTGCCAGTGAAAGTAAAACAGGATAAGAAAATGAAATATGGTTCAGTGGAAAGGAAAGAAGAATGATCAGTTCTGTTTAAAGTTATTGAGCAAGAGCAGCATGCTGTTTCCTGCTGGCATCATTCTTAGGCTCTAATTATTATATCAAATGGGATTTTGGCACAGAATAATAACAGCACAGAAATTCTAACATCCAGCCAAAGAAGAATGAAAGATTTGTACCACTAAAAGAGGGGGCAAAATGAAATAAAGGAATATTGGATAATAAAATGGCCTAATGTTAACTACAACTTCCTAGGAGGTGGGACCACCTGCCAGAGCTGTTGTAGCCTCTTACCCTGCTTTGGGGGAAGGGGATATGACTGGCCTTGATTCGACCATGGAAAATTAGCAGTTGGTGGATCCTATACATCTTGAGAAAGATGAGAAGTCTATTAAATCCAGCATTTACTGAGGAAGAGGGAAGTGTGGCTTAGTGGATAGAGAGGTGACCTTGAAATCAAGAAAACTGGGTTTTATGTCCTGCTTCTGCCATATGTTGGTTGTGTGACCCTGGGCAAAGTCATTTTACTTCTAAGTGCTCTAGGCAACTCCCTGAGGTGACAAGTTGCAGAAAAGGTGCCAACCAGCATTAGTAGAGAATGTTTTCTATTCCAGAGAGTTTCCTACATTAATGAAACCATAGATCTGGTCCTTGGACTACTTAGTGACATATTTATGTGCCTGATGGTTTTAAGACTTGAAAGTCAACAATACTGTATTGAAAAAAAAAGAGCCCAATGGGCATCCATCTCACCTGTAACAACCTTAGTCGTTGTTCATTGTTGAATCTTTCTACAGCAGCCCAGAACCACCGGATTACAATATGATTGTCATGATACCCTATCAAAGCAAGAACAAGAATCTATGTTATTTTAATTCTAAGTTAAATTATGAAGAGACATGTTTTTTTTAAACAACACTACCCAAATCTTCAAATACGAATCATCATCTCAATTTCTTCAAAAGCAGACAATAATTCCCAACTCAAGGTAGGTAGGGAGTGTGATACATGAAAAGGATAATGACCTTGGGATCAGAAGACCTGGTTTCAAATCTTGGACCTGCCTGTGGTTTAGCCACATGACCTTGAGTAAACCAGAAACTCTTTAGACATTTGCTTACTCATCTGCTCTACAGGTTCATCTTACCTGGCTACAAGACAGATCTTCTGAAAATCCCTTCAGAAAAAAATGGGGTGAGTGAGGTTGTCCTCCTATCCACTATTATTACCTGTATTTATGATCAGATCTCTATCTGGGAAAATCCTTCCTCTACCACCATCTGACTGAGTCAGGAAATGAAGAAGGCGGCCCTATGCTAGTGCACCTATTTTGGTTCATAAACTTTATAGTGTTCTTGGAAGAAGTTGCTTATCTGCCCTTCTAGAGTCAAAATATTTATAAATGCACATAGTAACATCAATTTGAACCAGCTTTCACTTTCAAACACATCACTGTAATATAATAACTTGGTTGATTTTTAGTGCAGAGAAAAGCAAATCTGGGGAAAGTATTCCAGTTAGTAAAAACACCTTAGTTAACTGAGTTGATTTTAATGATGGAATACCATGTAGAGATTACATGAGGAAACTAGAAAGTGGTCCATAGGATCACAGATTCAGAGCTAGAAGGAACACTGGAGGTCACTTGGCTCAAGCCCTTCATTTTACAGATAAGGAAATTGACATCCAGAGAAGTTAAGTGACTTTGCCCAAGGTAACTTAGGTGACAGAGAACTAATTTAAATACTGGCCCTTTGACTTTTCCACTCTTCCACACCACCTCTTCTAGTTGCTAGAGTATTAAGGCTTAGAGAAGAAGGAATAAAAGTAGAAATCTGAAACTGCTTCTGGGGAGGGAGAGAAGGCCTTAGACTGAGGCTGGTGTGATGGGATGAAAGAGCCAAGGAGGGGTAATGAGGTAAAAGGACTGATGGAAGCTAAGTGAAACCTGGAAAGATAGCTTGGGGTTTACAGGCAACATTTGTTTCTTAAGGACGACACCATAAACCCAAATCTCTCTGGCTGTCATTCATTGATCAACAATAGGTTCCAGGCCAAGCCCCATTTGGTCATTGTATGGGTTCAGACTGGTTCAGAATTTTTTTTCTGTTTTGGCCAGAAACCCTGACGGTCTTTCCCTCATTATTATTATTATTATTATCTTGATTAGAGATGATTCTCTGCTTCATTTCTTACCTATCCTTAATCACTGAGAGGGTGTTGCCTCAGTCAGACAGGGACCTGTTAAAGACCTTAGCTTATAAAGGCCAAAGTCCCCACTGCATCCAGGGTCATTTCCAGTCATCCTGATCTATACCTTGCCATTGGACCCAAATGGCTCCAAAGGACAAAATGAGGCTGGTGACTTTGCACAGCCTTCCCTCAAGTTAAATTCAATTCACTTGCATGTTATGGCATCATCTCTGGGATATCATGGTCCTCTTCAATAACAAAGAACAAATAACAATGACTTCTGTAGATACCCACTTCTTACCTCAAATCATTAAAGATTTATAGCTAAAGGGATTAAAATGATTTTAACTTTTAAATGAGCTGTCCCAAAGTGGAATAGGCTGTCTCTAGAGGTAATCAGTTCCCCTGACATGGTGGTCTTCAAGGGCAGGCTGGAGGACTGCTAGTTATGTTGTCAATGGATTCTTTTCTGGCATTGAGTGGATGGTACTAGATGGCTTCTTAGTTCCTTCAGACTTAAATTCTGTGATTCAGAGACAGCTAATATTTAGCGTCATCTCTAAGACAAAATGCTTTAGTAAGTACTTTACAATGGCCCTATTTTTTTTTGTCAGTTCCCATGTAAATTGTTGTCTTTCTTTGAACTTAGAGTTTTCTTACTATGTTAAAGTTGTGACAAGGATTTTTGCTTTCCCAAGATTGTATTTAATTCTCACCTAAAGTCAAGCTTCATAACTTTAACTTTGCTTCTTTAAAAAAAAAACAGGTCTACCTCATTGCAAATGAAATGCTAAGGCATTTGTATGAATTATTTGACTGAAGATATAAGTAGACTGTTAGAAATACCAATTTCTAAATTATCTGTCTATAGATAGATAATATATCCAAATTATCTATTTGGAACACTTGCATAGATAGTCCAAAATACCTATCTATTTATCTCTTAGTCTATCAACTGTCTATTTATCCATCATCATTCATCCATCTATCTGTCTGTTTGTCTGTCTGCCTGCCACATATTAAATAAGTGGAAACTTTGCATTGTGGCAGGGAGGTACTGCTAAATGTTTGTAAATTGGCTTTCTGAAAAAAAATATTCTCATGACACACTTTTAAGTTTAATCTGCATTAGCATTTTCCCATCACTTTCTTAGGTCTAGATGACAACAACAAACCCAATAAAGCAAGTCCTGATTTGTAGCATTCGCTGACTTTCAAGATATAAATTGCTCATTTTGAAAATTTAAAAACTGGCTCTTGGAAGTCTGTATAAGCTGCTTCTAGCACATCCCTTTATAGTAGATAAAGACCTGGCCTTAAGAGTCAGAAGAATCTGGGTTCAAGTCCTGACTCTGACACAATTCATTTCACCTCTCAGTGTTCCCAGACAATGTTCTAAGACTCTGATTGCATTGGGTAAAAGGTGATTCCATACAGGGAGTTCCCCTTTACAGATGAGATTACAGGTGGAGAGCAAAAAAAAAAAAAGTGCTAGATAACACAGCTTTGAGCCAATGAGTAAGTGGCTCAGTGCATCAAGCCTTCTTGGTCAGGAGGCCCAAAGGGTGGTGCTCTTAAAGTTCCACAGGAGTGGAGGAAGGGATGGGCTGGAGGCAGCTGGCTAGTGATCCCTTGCTTCAAAGCAATTACTTAGTGTTCACATAATCACTAACAATTAGCTGTGATGACATGCTTGGGTGGTATGTAAATGTCATTTCCCTTGTTTGTCGGATGAGGAAACTAGGGAAAGATGGGAATGTGACTTGCTCAAGGTCTCATAAAGGATGCTTCCGATCTTTGAGTAGAAACCAGATGTTCTTCTGAGCACAGAATTCAGACCAAAGTGCCAACCCATACCCCTTCCTTTGGTTAAAGGCTTCAAACTCAGTCAGTTTCACCTCCTCTGTATTCTGTGTTGTTTCTCCAGTCACTTAGATCTATTTCAGCAGTTCCAGCAATGACCAGTTCCAGTTCCCTTGCATCAAAAACAGACACCAGCCTTGCATCCACCACCTGTGAAAGGAAGCAAGTTCAAGGGGATGAGTGAGTCAAGAAAACCCCTTCTGTGCATGACTTGTCAGAGAAAAATAGCACTGGGGGGAGGAATTTAGTAACTGGTGTTGAATATGCCTTTTTTGGATACATCAATCAACAAGCATTTATCATTGATTCATATGCATTTATAGATCAGTTTATATGGGAGTTTTGTACGTAAATGTAAGATATTATAAGATATAATTTTAATTGCAACATTGGTGTCTCCCCAACATAAGAATAGCATTTATACAGCACTTACTATGTGCCGGGCACTACGCTAAGCATTTTACAAATTATCTCATTTGATCCCTACAATAATCCTGGGAAATGGGTACAATTGTTATCCCTGTTTTACATACAAGGAAACTGAGGCAAGCAGAGGCTAGGTGATGCAAAGTTCTACAGCTAGTACATGTCTGAGGATGGATTTGAACTTAGGTCTTCCTAATTCCAGGTCCAGCACTACACCCACTTCTTCACTTAGCTACCCTGAGGTGTCAGCATGTCATCGGATCATCATTCTAGAACTGGAAGGGACTGTAGAGGTCATCACACCCTCATTTTAGAGATGAGGAAACTGAGACCCAGAGAAGTTAAATGACTCGCCCAAGATCACACATTTGTAAGTGGCAGAGTCAGGATTCAAACTCAAGTTTCATGACACCAAGTTTATTTTTTCCTCCACTGTACCATACGCTCTCTAGCACATTGGTTCACCACCACTATTGTGATGAACTGATGGGAGAACATGGATTAAAGTCACACAGGGTGGGGAAGCACGGATGAGTTGCTATGTTAAATCTCAAATTTAACAGGTCCATAACAAAACTCATCTTTCCTCTCATACTCTCCACTCTTCTGATCTTCCCTGTTACTGTAGAGGGAACTACCATCTTCCCACTCACCCAGTCTCATAATCCAGGTGTCATTTCCAACTACTCTTTCATATTACCTACATATCCAATCCTTTTCCAAGTCTTGTCATTTTTTACTTTCAAAACTTTTTTTCTGATCAATGCACCTTTTTTCTAATCACTAAACCAACACCCTGGTGTAGGCCCTCATTATTTCATACCTCAATAGCCTCCTGGTTGGTCTCCCTGCCTTAAGTCTCTCCCCACTCCAATTCATCCTCCTCCCCCATTCGATAAACTCCGGTGGCTCCCTATTACCTCTGGTATAGAATTCTTCACAACCTGGCCTCTTTCTATCTGTCTAGTGTTCTTTAATCTACTTTATTTAAATCCGATTTAATCGACTCCACATATTCTATAATCCAGCCATGCTAGTTTTCTTTCTGCTACTGACACATAACACAGCATCTCCCAACTGTTCCTTCTTCATTGATTATGCCCAGTGCCCAGACTCCTTATCTCCGGCTCCTGGCTTCCTTGGCCAGAGAGACTCAGCTCAAATCCCACCTTCTGCAATAAGCCTTTCTCAGTACCTCTTCTCATGTACTGCTACTGCTTTCCCTCTGAGACCATCCCTCATTTTCACTGTCTATGTCTTGTGTCTACATGGTTGTTTGCCTGAGATCTTCCCCATTATAATGTGAGCTGCTGGGGAGTAAGAACTATGTTTTCATTTTTCTTTGAATCTCTAGTGTTTAGTGAAGTGCCTGGTATGAAGTAAGTACTTAATAAATGTTTATTGACTGATTGTCTGTTTTGCTGGAGGGGATACTCAAATCTCAAATAAGACCCCATATCCTTTGGCGTATTTGGGATTTTTAGTTAAATCAGAGTACTCCCTCTCAGCATCAGAATTTTCCATACTACATCAAAATAATGATTGGTCCAATCTGCTTCTCTGTTCTGGAAAGGATCTTAGTGGCTTCTAACAAAAAAGTCTCACGGAACATATAACCAGCTTATTCTGACCATTACGTGTGATCATTTCACACCCTCAAGCATGAGATTTGATTACCCATATTTTAGCATGCATGACTTAAAATGATATTATTGGTCATTAAATCATCAAATCCTATTTAAATTCTAGTCAAAACTTTTAACTCAAAGACCTCGTGAACCAGAGAATTCCATGAATTTAACAATCCACCTACCCCACCCCATTTTCTCAGAAAAATTCTCATATAAGCAAAGAGTATTCCCCATAAATTAATTTGAATAATGAATGGTTTATGTAAAAAAGAATATTTCATGCAAATAGAGATAATATGTGATATCAGTAGACACAAAAGATGGATTTTGACTTCTATAGAAACCAACATTCAGAGCATGCACCACAAAGGTCCAGTTTCTTTACCTCATAAAAACCTCGTACTAAACTCTCTGTTTGTTGGACAACACCCCGCTCAATCCTCCACTTCACCATTCTCTCGATGTATTCTTTCTTGTTCTTCTCTGTGACTGGGATATTGGCACCCCCTGGCTTTAATTCTCGTTCAGTGATCTTGGAACAAATGTATATGTATATGTATATATATAGTTATATTAATATTTTTTATGGAGTCAAAATATTATAGTTTCATCACAAAACAGACCATTACCAAGAGCATGAAAGCACTTTACCATACTCTATATAATTGTACATATCTCTGTGGTACACAAATTATGTCTTCTGTACCTTGTCTATAAAAGACCCTCATCAAATGCTATGCACACAGTTAGCACTTAGTAAATCTCATATGACTGATCATCTGATAGCAAGGAGTTTCAGAGCATGAGCACTTATTTCGAATTCTCATAAATTAGAGTGAATTTCTTTGAAACCCTGGCTGTTTGCCCTCTGAATGGTTGATTAGGATTTTTTGTAAATCCCAATATGGCTGAATATTTATTCAGTATTGGTATCTAATGTTTATATAAGGATTTAACTTTGACAGAATAGGATTTATATTCAGATGAGGACTAAGGTTTAAAAGAGTATGAATTCTGAAAAAAACAACAAAAAACTAACAGCAAAGTATATTAATGAAAGGAATCACTGAGACCCCTCCCACACTAATGCTGGGAGAATAACATAGACCAATGTCACTGATTCTATTTTGCACATCTGTATCAAAATATTGATTCTATTAATTTTACAACTGCATTTTCCTGTCTGAATAATAGCTATGTACAAATATGCATTTAGTATCTGGGTTCCAGGAAACAAGGGCTTTAAAAGTGTATTAGACACATAAAAAGTAGCTCATAGTAGATATTGCACTTTTGAAAGCAAAGAATAAGAAGGACTCCACAACAACATAGGTAATACACTATCATTGAGCTCCTTTCCCTCTGTGATGGCTTTGTAGTTACTAGAGACAGACTCTGCAATGAGGAAGTACCTTTATACAGTGAATGGACACACTCAGCCAATTTAGGAACTGTCATACTAAACAAAGAATAGCCATGCCTGATGTTAGTCCACTGACATAGGTGATCACCTAGCAATAAATTCTAACAAAGCAAATAAAGAATCTGACTACAATACTTTAGCATGCACATACCTGTCCAAAAACTTCTTCATTTACAGTAAAGGTGAGGTCTAGAATATCATGTATGTCATTGTCTTTCATCCACTGAAGGCTCTGGTGGAACTCCTCATCAAGGTATTCTAGGTCACTCAAATCACACAGACTAATGTGGCAAAGAGAAAGATGAAGATTTAAACAATTTTATTAGTAGACACTGACAGACATTAGGAAAAAGATAAACTAAAGCAACAGCGGCTGCTAGATTTCTGTTATTTGTAGTCTAAAACTGAGCTAGTGGAAAAAAATAAACTTTGTAAAGGTTATAGAGCTTAGAGATAGTCAGGATCGTAGAGATCGTCCAGTTCAACGTCCTTATGTTCTGGAGGAAGACACTTAGGCTCAAAGGGGTTCAGTGAAGGACACTTTCCCAGACATACTTAAAAGCAAAGTCCCAACTAAAATTCAGGTCCCCTAACGTCCAGTCCAGGGCTGCTGCCACTATGCCACACAGTCTGACAACACTGATCTCTCATTTTATGGAGAGACTAAGAGCTGGACAAACGCAACTAGAGGGAAATGAGTATGGAATGTAGAAAACAGACCAATAGCAGCAAAACCATTAGGGCAGATAGGAAGTTTGAATAAAAATCAATCTATCAAATGCCTATAATGTGTTAGGCAGGCCCTGGAGACGTTAAAAAAAGACAAAGATGAAAGTCCCCATCTTCTCCATGTAAAAAGCAGTTTGCATCCCATGAGGAGAAGAGTCAGGGCAGTGGTTCTCAACCTTCCTAATGCCATGACCCTTTAATACTCATATGTGGGCATATCTGCATGTGGGCGGACTTGCTTCGAGACAGATAGAAGAGCAGTGTCTCAGTTCCTAAGACCACTGGAAATATGTGTTTTCTGATGGTCTCAGGCGACCCCTGTGAAAGGGTTGTTCGGCCCCCAAAGGGGTCATGACCCATAGATTGAGAACCGCTGGTCTAGGCAACATATGCAGTTGCCAGGGAGAGAGAGGTACTAGCTATTGCAGAGATCAGGAAAGACCTTTTGTAGGAAGTGAAGCCTGGGCCAAGCGCTGAAGGAAACTAGAGAGTCTAAGTGATAGAAGTAAGAAGTGAGTGGCCTTCAGGCACCAAGATGGGAGATGGAGAGCCAGTTTGGTTGCTGGGAAGGGTGTTTGAGGGGAATAATAAACAAGCAATTCTTCATACTGTTTCTGGAAATGTGAGCCCATTTTCACAAAAGAAGCTAGAAGGAAAGGAAAATATATACTATGTCTTCAATTCAACAATTATCTTTCAAGGGTATATTTTCCTATTGGGTATTGAAACATTTTTCCAGCGGTCCCATCTTTTTTTGTTCATTGGAAATTCTCTTTCTGAGTGTCAGGGATTCACTTTAAAGAAGAAAGAGAAGAAGTAGGTTGGTGCAATGATAAAACTGATGGTCAAAGGTGGAGAGGAGTATGGGTAGTATTAGTATTTCTGCTAAGATCTCTTCACTTTGTCTCTACTTGTCCCACAGACAGAACAAAATACTGCCTACCCGTGCTTGGCCTTGCAATGTACTGCTTATTATAGGCCAGAACCAGCTGTTTGTTCCAATGAAAGATTGTTAGCCGCGGTCTTTCATTTTTATAATAGTACTGAAAATTCCCATGGAAGTTTTATTTGTACCTCCCTCCATAAATCTAGATTTTCCTTTCACAAAGGGATGGCTTTGAGCAAGCAGGGTATCCCAAAGACAGAAAGGGCCATGGAAGATGAGAAGCAAGCCAAGAGTAATTTAAAGTCTGCATCAATGTGAAATATAAAATCCATCTCAAAGGGAAGAAGACTCTGTGAGTCATAAAGACTAACCCACAACTATTCTATTAATAATCTGAATTAATGCCATAAGCATTCCAAAGCTGCATTTGAAGTACAATTGTTTTGAAGAAACATGTGTTACCAAGTATGAGAAAGATAAAATGGTTCAGAAGATAGCAAAACTAAGATTTTGTGGGCAATCCAGAAATAAAGGAGGAGAAAAAGAGAATATAGCTGGATAAATAAACAAACTTTCAAAACTTATTGAATTTCGGAAAATTTGTACAGCTATAAAAACAACATCACAATGAAGATAGTTAGCAGATAGGGAAACACTGATTTTGACAACAGGAATTTTCCACTTCAATCAAAGGGAAATACTTTATTTTTTCCATGCTGATTAAAATAAAAATAAAAATAATTTTTACTCACATTCTGAGAAGGGCCTTATAAAATGGTCGTGTGAAGAAAGCATCTAACAAATACTGGTGTATCAGTGCAAGGCCAAGGATTCGACCACTAAACCTGAACCTGAACAAGAAAAATAGGAAACATCACATGACTTGGGTTATTGAATTATTAAATGGTTCTACATGGCCACAAGGAGTTCCTCTACATCCTAGACTAACTAGGCCTATCTTAGGCTAAAAATTTACATCTTAAACTTCAAGTCAAATTTGTTTGGCTTAGTTATCTTTGTTATTGGAGTATCTGGAGTGGCTGGAGTGGTAGGCCTGGAGTCAAGAGGACCTGAGTTCATATTCAGCCTAAGACACTTACTAGCTGTGTGATCTTGGATGAGTCACTAAACTCTGTTCGCCTCCGTTTCCTCATCTGTAAAATGGGGATAATAATAGCACCTACTTCTCAGGGTTGTTGTGAGGACCAAATGAGATAATGATTTTAAAGTACTTAAGCACAGTGTTTCGCTGATAGAAAGTGCTATATAAATGTAACCTATTACTAATGGTCCCAAAGATTTTATAGTATACATAGCATTCTACATGCACCAACTGTTTTGTCAATATGAGCTGCTCACTGGCATTTGTGAGAAATCCCTGAGGGTTACCACTTCAGTTATCAACTGGTGCATACTGGTAGCCTACGGTGGGGAAAGTAGTACTGATTCTGCTTCCACTTTGTTTGGATTGATACTAGTGGTATTTCCGTTGTATCTACCTAGCACCAACTCCTCTTCTGTCACTCTGGTATACAACGAAATCTCTTACTTTGCAGAACTTCCCCTTTTTCCCTCTCTCCTCCCTAATTATGGTAGCGATTATCCTTTCAGCCTTCTGGGTAATGACAATCTCTGCCTCTGGAAGTTTTGGGGGTTTCCCACAGACAATGCACTATCTTCTAAACATCTCAAGGCACAATTCATTCTGATTCATACTGGAAACTTTCTTGAAAATAACTGATATTATTCACCTAGATGATTGAAATGTATAGCCCTGTATTTCTCTTTATTTTGAGAGTAATGATGCCTTGGTGGTTGAATCTGATGGCTTCCCTAAGTCAGTCTCTTGAACAGCAGCAGATATGAGACATACTAAGAGCTACAGTTTGTCCCTTTTTGATACTTCTACCAAAGTTGGATTCCTCTCACCAAATGTCTATTAGATACCAGTGATTGCACTGTAAATGGGAGCTAAAATGAAGTTATGGTGAAAGTTGGAAATATTAACCTCTAAGCCATAATTAGATTTTTACTCAAGATATTGGCAAAAAAAGAAGAGCATGAATGATCTCAGTATATGACTAAATCATATACATTTTACTCACTTGTACCCAATGTAAAACAAATAGGCACTCTTAAAATAGGTGCTTCAAAAATTTTAATGTCCATGAGTAAAGAGATTTGGAAAAAATAACAACTTGAAATTAAATAATTTAAATTTAAAAATAAGCTTAACTTGAAATGATAATAAAAAGATCTCATCTTTTTTTTTAAGATTTTATGAAAAATCAGTGGCCTCAGTTTAGAAACTGTGGATTTACAAATGAGCAATAATATGATTACCCATTCCTACTGATATTCTTTTCCATCATTAAAGCCTTTTTTGCTGGTGCCCTCTTACCAACCTTCCCCTCTGTGCCAAAAGTCCTCTCTCCCCCTGTATCTTACTTAGATGAAGAATTCCTAACACCTCTGCTTCACCTTTACTTTGTTTGGCCATTAGTAAGTAAGCTCCCTGAGGGCAGGGACTATCTTTTGCTTCTTTTTGAATCCCCAGGGCTTAACACAGTGCCTGATACAGTAGGCACTTAATAACTGTTTATTAATTATTGACAAACACTGCTACAGACGCTGGACCAGCTTTAAACCCTTGGCTGCCAGAGACTTCCCCAGATACTGCCCTAGAGATTCTGCCCAGGGCAAATTTGCTAATATACTCCTTCCTGCCCTTTTTTTTTTTTTTTTTTCCTTTTTGGAGTAGGGAGGGCAGGGCAATTGGGGTTAAGTGACTTGGCCAATGTCACTGGGCTAGTAAGTGTTTAAGTGTCTGAACTCATCTTCCTGACCTTCTTAAGGTTTCAGAATCACAGAAGAACTCAACATTAGCAATTGTACTTTTTTTTTAAACAACCAGACCTGTAATTTCATGAGTGTGGTGAACTTCTGGTGAGAAATTTTCTCTGTCAGTGCCAACTGGCACCTACTTGGCAACATACATACAGTCTTAGGGAATTACCAGGAAGAACAGAAATAGTAAATGACTTGTCCAGGGTCACAGAGTCAGTAGGTGTCAGAAAAAGGCCTTGAAGCTAGCTAGGTCTTCTTGACTTCCAGCCTAACTCTATCTTCCAAGCCATGCTGCTTCCATTTCTTGGACTATGCTGACTAGGTAATGGCTTAAATAAGCTTTTGTGGGCTAGCCTTGGAAGCTTGTCATAATTTATAACTTAGTTTGTCAGAGATAATGTGTTCTGTCTTCCAAGTAATGTACTTAAAAATTGACTTAGGAAAAAATGTTGGAGACTGTCTATATATTTAAAAGCAACCTTAAAGAATCAAATGAGATTTCTAAGCAAAATTGTGATTTTAGTCAAGAATTAAAATGGGTATTTATATTTGGAAAAAAAATCAGAGCATATGTGTAAACTAATACTAGAGAAAAATAATTAGAGAAAACACAATTCCCCAATTGCCCCCCCATCTTACCATTCATGGTGATTGTCTACAAAAGCAGACATGGGACTTATTTGTACTGTGTATGTATCATTAGCTGAATATTCAAATAAGCCATAATATGGATTAAAGAGCTCTCTGGATACCAGGAAGAAAAACTCTCTAGAGGGTCCACTGTAATCCAGCCTATAAAAACAAACAAAAAATTAGTGATTTTTTCCACCCAATGCTATGTGTAGCAAGTATATTTTACCCAGTTCATAATCACCAAGAGACAGCTATTAATCATCTACTAAGTGACACAAAGCAAGTTAAGTCACTATCAAGAACTACAGAAGATTCATAAAACAGCTGCACTTCAAAGGCTGGACTCGAAACAATGGTACAGATAGATGTAAAAAAAGGTAGAAAACATGAGAAAATGTTAAATACACAAGAGAAACTGCACACTGGTGATTTCATTAACATTATATGCAGAAGCTCTTTAATAATAAAATATATTATTTAAGAAGAGGGTATGGCTGGAAAATGGGACTGGCCAGGTGGGGAATGAGCATTAAAGACAATAGATAACCTTGACACTACCCTGGTGCCCTCAGGAAATTAAGAGAATTAGAAAAGGATTTCCAAACCTATTGGGGGAGGAGGGGGGAGGGAGCCTTGTACGGAGAGCTGATGACACCTCCCAGGATGACATAGTATTGAGATCCATCTGCACAAAGAGAGCATGCACATTAATGAAATTATGGATTCATCAGACTATGTGAAGAACTGAAGTTAATAAATTACATGATGCAGAATTGTGAGAGGTCATGGAAGTTGTTTGCTTAGAAAAAGTGGGGGGGGGGAATTTGCAGTCTTTCTCCAGTTACTCAGGAAGGGCATCCTCGAACATCTATGATTCTAGGACCACAAATGCAGAACTAGACATAACCTCGGAGATGACCTAGTCTAAACTACTCATTTTATAGATGAGAAAACAGGCTGAGGAGGGATTGATTTGCCCAAGGGCACAGAGATAGTAAGAGTGACAGAATCCGAATTTAAATTCAGGTCTCCCAATTCCAGCACCAGTGCGATTTCTACTGCATCATGCTAGATATCAAAAACTTCCCACGCACTATGGAATAAAGTGCTTCTTTCTCCACACGCTCAGTGCCTCCAAGACTGAAGGAAGAGAAACAGGGCTTGACAAATGGGAATTTCAGAGGCCAAGGATACCCTGAGAAGATGAAGAAAGCAGAACTGGAATGTTTGGATTCAAGTGATCAAGGTTTAAAGTAAATTAGAGGAGACAAGAATAGAGATAGCCTGGGGATTAGAAAGAGACAGGGAAGATGAGGAAGTCCTAGGTCGTTGCCTAATAAGTGTTTTTGAAGTGGAGGATGAAGAACTTGAACTTGATCCATAACATTGTATTACAACATCTACAATGTCACCGTGGATTTTAGGAGATGATTTTGGTAGGCTTAGGGTGACATTGCTGAATTCAAAGGGGGTAGGTGAATGGTTTGAATGAAACAACCAGAGTTTGCTGTGGCTTAAAGCTGTAGGGCTGGGAAAGAAACATGAGGATTGAGGTATATTAAAGTCATTCAAGAAGTAAGCTACGGTACCACTTAAAAAAGGAATCAGAGGCCTCATTTAGGAATTTGCTATGGTATAACCAGGAAAGGAGAAGGCTCAGAGTAGGAAGATGAACAGAATACCATTCACTTCATTCGTTTTGTTTATTATAAATCTCCATCTCTTGGGTTAGATTACTTCAAGAAAATGAAACAGAATTCAGAAAATCATCAGATTAAAGAGAATAGAAAAAGTACAATCATACATACTCATATATCTAATGTATTTTCTTGATTAAGTCTATGTGTGGTGTTGCTCTGGAGATTCTACAAAGTTGAGTTCAACAGACATGGTCTCTGCTTTCAAGGATCTTGAGATAGCACACAAAGAGAGAGCCGAACACAAAACGAATGAATGAATGCTACAAAAATTCATGTAGTGTTGTCTTTGCACAACAGAAGGGTAACATGTAAAGTGAAGCCATTTATTTCCTGCTTAAAATTTAACTGTCAATTAGAAGTTCATTGCTCTTTGACTTTATTCTGGTTTCATCTTTACTCCCCCAAGAAGTTTTTGTTGCTTTCTGGAGAAAAAAATGAACATCGTTTGCATTTTTATTAGAAGTATTACAGAGTATTATGCAGAGTAAGTAGGTAGGTGCTCAAAAAAAGATTGGCTGAACAAATCAGTGAAGGAATGTGTGGGAGTACAATTTGCCTTTAGGAACTATACAAGCTCAGCAGTATGAGGTGTTTATGCTACTCACCACTGCCCCAAGAAAAAGAAAACAAACAATATTTTGCAGAAATCTCATAACTGGAATATGCCTTTAAAAGTCTAGTGCTTTGTAACATTCAAATAGACTCTTTAAAATGACGAAAACATTGTCATTCTTAGATAGAGTCTGGCCTCTCTGTTTTGCTTCTTTACTAAGTTCAGAGCATAAATAAGATTAATACTCTCAGATGGGGCAAAATAAAAAGGAACAGATTTTTTTTTCCCTCAGAGAGAACCAATGTAACCATCAATAGTTCAACCAAGATGAACCATTCTTCTTCCTGGAGCAAGTTTTCATCTACCCATTCTTTAATTCTGGAATTACTCACAGATTCCCACTGAGATCAACATTTAGTTTGTAAGCAGGTTGGGCTTAGTTGTGTTTCACCTTCTAAATCTACCCCAAACTTGAGGGCAGTTTGAAGAGCAAGATGCCTACTCCAGCATATTTCACTGAAGAAAACATGTCAGAGCAGCATGCCATCCAGGCTATTTCTATCATTTCTCAACAGCATCTTTTATATAAAGAGTTAATATGACTCATATCAGATGGATCATTTGCTGCATTCCTGTTTTGCCAGTCGGGTTGGTTCCACGGCTAAAGCCTTGGCACAGAAATTCAGAAGCTCGTTACAGCAGGCATGTAGCCACACAACAGCTGCAAGGAAGAGCATTTCGGTATCCAAATGCAGATGTCCTATGGTAGCAGTGTGGTTTAAGTTCTGGGAAGTGTTATGCAGGCATTTGCTTAACACCATTGTAGTACTATGCTGTTTGACATACCACACAAGCTGTGGGGGCTCTGGTATGAGATGATGCGTGGGTTTTTTTTTTTTCCGATTAAGAATCACTGAAAATGGAACATCCATGTGACAAATGCAAAGGAAATGACGTAATAACAACAACAATTAAAAAACCCCAGCCCCTGAAAATCATTTCCTGGATGTTGGCTTTAAGATGGAAAGATAGTTCTTCAGCTGTCCTGTATGTCAGTTTGGAGACATGTTGCTATTGATTTCACCCTGTCACAGTTATAAAAGCAAGCTGTTAATTATTGAATAGTCTAAGAAGGTTACTGTGGCATCGTGTTAGTAAGCTTCCTTGCTAACAAGGGTCTAGACCCAATTAGACCAAATCACAGCTGAGAACACGGAAACATTTATCTTTCCTCATCAGGATTTGAATTATTTAAGTAGCTGGTGGGTATATACCTTGGCCAAGGTAAATGTTGAAGAAAATAATAACTAAGCCTATCATTCCTTAGTTTAAAACCAATAGTATTAAAGGGGATCACAGTGGGATTTCATACCATTTTGCTTGGGAGGGGTTGTGTAGGACAATGGAACAAGGGCAGACCCTTCAGTCTGAAGAGATAGATTTGAATCTTGCCTGAGATACTATTGCTCTCTCTCTCTCTCTCTCTCTCTCTCTCTCTCTCTCTCTCTCTCTCTCTCTCTCTCTCTCTCTCTCTCTCTCTCTCTCTCTCTCTCTCTCTCTTTCTCTCTCTCTCTCTCTCTCTCTAATAATATTTTATTTCCCCCCCCATTATATGTGAAGAAAATTTTTAGCATTCATTTTTACAAGATTTTGAGTTCCAAATTTTTCTCCATCCCTTCCTTCCCCTCCCCTATTCTGAAAATGGTAGGCAGTTTGATAAAATTTATACATGTACTGTCATGTAAAAATATTTCCATATTAGTCACAGTTGTGAAAGAAGAAACAGATCAAAAGAAAAAAAACACAAGAAAGAATAAAAGAAGTGAATAAATTATGCTTCAATCTACATTCAGAGTCCATCAGTTCTTTATCTGGATACAGATAGCATTTTCCTTCACGAATCCTTTGTACTTGTTTTGGATCATTGTGTTGCTGAGAAGAACTGAGGCATTCACAGTTGATCATCACACAAGGTTGTTGATAATGTATGATATTTTTCTGGTTCTGCTCATTTCACTTTGCATCAGTTCATACAAGTCTTTCCAGGATTTTCTGAAACCTGCCTGTTCATCATTTCTTATAGCACAATAGTATTCCATTACATTTCTATACCACAGCTTGTTCAGCCATTCCCCAGTGGATGGGTATCTCTTCAAATTTTGCCACCATGAAAAAAGGATGCCATAAATATTTTTGTACATTTAGTCCTTTTCCTCTTTTTATGACCTTTTTGGGATATAAACCTAGTAGTGGTATTGCTGGATCAAAGGGTATGCACAGTTTGGTTGCCCTTTGGGCATAGGTCCAAATTGCTCTCCAGAATGGCTGGATCAGTTTGCAACTCCACCAACAGCGCATCAGTGTCCCAATTTTCCCATATCCTCTCCAACACGATATTATCATTTTGTGACCCTGGTTCTTTGAACCTCAGCTTCCTCACATGGAAAATGGGCAAAACAGTATCTTCAATGCTTATTTCTTTGGAAATCTATGATCATGGATAAGATCTTAGGATCATAGACCTAGAATGGTAAGGGACTATAGAGCCAAATCAAACCCACACACATTTATTAGCTACACGCTAACACTGTGCTAAGTACTGGGGTCATCTTAGTTTACCTCCTTACTTTACAGATGAGGAAAATGAGGGATGTTGTGAGGATTAAATTTTGTAATGTACGTGAAGATTTTCATAAACTTTAAAGCATGATAGAAATATCAGCTATTACCATGAGGTGATAGCTGATTAGACAGCTGATAGATATATGGTTGGAAGGGAAATTAGAGGCCATAAAGTCTACCTCCTAAGGACAACGAAGTCCAGGGTGAGAAGTGACTTGGCCAGGATGATACAGGTAGCGAGTGTCCAAGGCAGGATTTGAACCCAGGTTTAAGGAAAACCTAGAAACTAAGGAAAACTGCAAGTCTAGTGCCTTCTCCTTCTGGCCACATTGTTTACTATTATTATTGTGAATAATAATAAGAAAAAATGATTAATACAGAATATGCAGCATTATATAATCAGAGCTGTGATTTATTAAATATTTTAAGATTTGCATTGCATCTTGCAGATATTCACTTTTTTATCCTCACAACAATTCTAAGGGATAGAGGCTATATTATTATCCCCATTTTAAAATGAAAAACCTGAGGCAGGCAGCAGTTAAATGACTTGCCCACCAGGGTCACATAGCCACTACGTGTCCGTGATTAGATTCAAACTCAGGTGTTCCTGACTCTTAGGCTGGAGCCTTGACTTTACTATACATTAGACTTTTGTCAACCCTTGTGAATCTCAGCTTTTTCATCTCTAAAGTGGGGCAAATAATATTTGCCACTAGCATTTCCCAGGATTTTTCTGATAACAGTATTTTATAAACTGTACAGTGCCAATACATGTGAGCTATTAGTATTAATAAAAAGTAGAAATACTGATTCAGAATTACCAAAGGCAGTCTGGGCTTAACACGAAGGATTAGATTTCATTTGTAAATGTTAGAAAGAAGTTCCAGTTTCTCTTCCTCTGTAGATGTGCTCTTTTACCCATCTTGTTGGGAGCAGTATAGAATGAACTGTGGCCTGGAGTCTTTGACTACTCCGAAACCCCCAAACTGAAATTATTTGCACACAGCCTCTCCCTGTTGGAAACACGGCTTTGCAAGCTGAGTGACTGACATCATTTGATTACACATGAGTAATAATGAACTCATTCTTCATTTTAAAGAAAGGCACCTTTTTTACAGCGCTGGCCATAATAGGGAAAAGGGGGAGGTGAAAAGAGATGCTTCTTTTCCAGACTATTACACCTTTGTTGCTTCAGGGTTGTCAGAAGGTAAGGGCTCATTCAGGGTGTAGCAGACCACAAACCACCTTCTCTGCCTTTTCACACAAACACATCCTTGAATGTCTAGGGCATAATATGTGATCTTTAGTTCCAAAGAAAATAATAAATTGGAAGAACATGTGGCGCTTCACTGTTTCTGAGCACAAAGCAATCGCTGGTATGCTTGTGGGAGCTTGAGAGAAGGCAAGCATAATGCACATTTTCCCACCATGTTCTGTCAAGATGACTTAGTTACAGGCCACTGCATAATTCTACTTCCCCTTTTTCTCCCTGGCAAAGACGACCAACCTGTTAAGTTGGATGGGAATTTTAGTGGCATGAACAAAACTTCCAACTATGACCAACTCATATTACTACTTTCCCTTTTGTAAGAAGCCAGGCAACAGGGCTAAAAAAAAAAAAGTTCAGTTAACTAGGTTGTTATCTATTACAGAACAGCAAATGGCCTTAGAAATCATCCAATTCCACCCCCTCATTTTATAGATAAGGAAACGGGGAGAGAGAGAGGTCAAAGTCAGGTGACTTGCCCAGGACCAAAGAACTAGTGTCTAAAGTAGGATTTTAACTCAGGTCTTCCTGATTCCAAGTTCAAGCCCCTACATCACTAAGCAGCAGATGAAAAACCTAGTGCCTCTCTCCACTAAAGAACATAGTCATCTGAATCAATGGTGATACTGACAACTGAAAAATTCTTGCTGGTTCTAGAAGCATTTTTGTGATTTTTTTTTTTAACAAAGGCATCTGTGATACTCTGGCAATTCACATTATCTCAACTAAAACACCTCCTGGAGCTACCCTGCAAAGGGCAGGTTACACATTTTCCAATCATTTATCTTGCCTTGATCCTCCTTTAATTCCAATCCATCATGAATATGAACTACAGCGTCCCTTACACTGATGGCAAAGATCAGCTTCTCTCTCTCAGCCACCTTTCTGATTCATACCCAAGCTGGCTAAAAACCATTAAAAAAATCTTTTCTTTCTATAATTGTTGGCCTACTACAAATACAGATCCTACAGGTTCATAGGAGCATAGTTTTAGAGCTAGGACAAAAATGGGGATAATCATAGTACCCACCTCCTAGGGTTGTTTTGAGGATATAATATTTGAAAAGCACTTTGCAAACCTTAAAATGCTGTATAGGGGCTATTGACAATAGAGTAATTGTCATGGTAGTCCTACTTGTAGAAGTAGTTAGAGGTTGTCAGGTCCATACCCCTTATTTTAAAAATGAGAAAAATGAGGAACAGAAAGGTTAGGTAACTTGTGCACAATGATACAACTAATGTTTAAGGTAGAATTTAACTCAGATCTTCCTGACTCTATGCTCGGCCCTCTTATCTTCACTATATCATTTATTTATACCATAGCAAGGGCAAGTGATATAAGGAAGATTCTGTAAGGAACGTTTCCAACAGATAATTGAATTCAACTCTAATTTTAACTAAGGTTCAGCTAGTTAGTGCAATGGATAGAGCTCCAGGCTGGGTACCAGGAAGACCCGAGTTCAAATCTGGTCTCAGACATTTGTGATCATGAGCAAGTCACTTAACTGCCTCAGTTTCCTCATCTGTAAAATGAGCTACTTTCATCTCTAAAGATTCTATGAGAATAATTTATTCATGAATGTCATGGGTTTCTTTAATGAAAACTTGAGGAAATAATAGGCAGTAGGTAGGTAGGACACATTTTCACAGTCATTCAGTTGTTTAAGGGGTTCAAATAATACAAAACTTAAAATGCTTTTCTCAGACTTCAGACATGTATGTAAAAATGTCCTATGGTAGATGCAACCATAGAGAAGGTACTTAATTAATGTTTGTGGATGAACTATTATTAACACTGAGTGAGGCACAAAACAAAGAGATATATTTACCTCACATAGCAACCACTCTACTTTAGGCTTTCAACACTTCACAACTAGACACTGCAATAGCTTCCTACCAGGCCTTCCTCCCCCCTGTTTCTCATCTATCTAATCCAGCCTTCCTCCATCTGCCAAAGTGATATTCCCAAAGAGTAGGTCTGACCATGCCACTCTCTGTTTGCTGCTCCAGAAGCTTCATTGGCAATAAAAACCTTTCTTGATCTGATCTGACTTTAGCCTATCACACTCTCAAAGGCCCAGTCAAACTTGCCTAGTTACATTATTGTTCCCTATGATTGACAGATGATCCATCTCCCACCTCCACGCCTTTGCAAAGGTTGGTCTGGACACCTAGGATGTTCTTCCTCTTTGGATCTGCCCAAAACTCTCTCCAAGACTTAAAGTGCCACCTTTAAGAGTGCTTACTCTAGTTTTTAGTGCCCTCTCCCCAGTAACTTTATATTTAATTTGTATATATCCTGAATTTCCTTATCTGAAGTTACTTATTGAAATTATAGAATTTACCTGACTATGTTGAATTTTCTCTGCAGAATCAAAGGAGCTTTAAAACAGTCACTGTCTGCATCCCCACCTCCTTAGTAGATAGTGTCTAGAGCCAAGTCAAGAGAACTTATCTATAGCATTCAAAACTTCTCCATTTGCTATAACCACTGGTTCCACATATGGACGGGATGGTGCTGACTGATGGTGCTGATGGAGCACATGTATTTTTTTATGTTAATTGTTATGCCAAAAATTAGCACAAGCAGCAGAGAATCAATCCATACTTTGTTGCATCTCAGTTCCACAGGCTGCACCAAGTGAGCAATCATCTGCCTAAAAGACTATTTTATGGAGAACTCACACAGAGTAAATGCTCTGATGGTGGTCAGAAAAAGCAATAAAAGGATACTCAAGGTCTCTCCTAAGAACTTTGAAAGTGAGTGCATGACATGATACAGCACTGCCCAGCATGTTGTGCTCTCACCAGAGAAGGTGCTGTGCTCTAGGAGCAAAGCAGAATTGAAGTAGCTCAAAAGAAACACGAGATGCACAAATTTATAGAGAATTCACCCAAAATGTTCAGATGGACTATTTATGCCTGAACTGTGGTAGAGCATTCTGAGCTTGTACTAATCTGATCAACCACAGCTAGACACATTAGTAACCTTGAGTCTAACACAATGATGTCATTTTGATCCTTTTCAAGAACAAAGGTCAGACACACACACACACACACGCGTGCACGCACACACACACACAGAGTTTCTGAAGCAGCAAGGTCTTTAATAAAAGTTTGTTTATTGCTTGACTGCCTAAAGGTGTTCACCAAGGCAATGGAAGACATCTCTTACAAAACGCAAACAGAAGAATGACTTGCTTTCCAAGTGCTCCACTCATACAAGCCAAGTAATGTCCCTGGCATACCTCAGTGACATGATTAGTCCTTTCAGGGATCTTTATTTGAAAAACAAAACCCAAACCCCCAAGTTTTGAGGATAAAAAAATCTACATTGTCTAGATCAGTGGTGTCAAACTCAAACAGAAATGACTCCCTGGCTGCCAAATTGACTTGGAAAACCACAACTTAACATTATCTATGTTGTATTGTAATTTTATTTATTTTTGTCTAACATTTTCCCAATTATATTTTAATTTGGTTTGAACTGCACTGGGCGTGGGGGTTGTCACTTGGTGTTGGATTCCTCTGGTCTAGATTACACTAAGCAGCTGGATTGACAGTATATTGCATTTGCCCATCAGCAAATTCATATATTGTACATGTACATACATATTTACACATGCATATAACATAGATCTGGATGTTTGCAGACAAAGTGCTGACTACAGAGAAGAATAACTAGGATAATAAGATTATCTTATAATGTGCATTTGAGAAATGTGTATTTTGAAGGATTTATTCTGAGCATACTGTTACCACAAAAGTCCTTTATATTAATACCAATATTTTTGGTGATGCCTTATGGTATGAGATGTCACAAGTGTCAAAAGAATCAGCCTCAGTGGTACATTGGTGCCTCTTTGACACAAAGATAATTTATACTAAGTCTTGGATGAGAATCACAGAGGATGAGAAAGTGTAGAGAACCATTCTTGTTCTGTACCAATGAAGGGAAAAGAAAAGAGCAACTATAGTGTGGAGGGAATGAATCTTAGCTTTAAGTTTAAAACTGCACTAAGACTTTTAGGACACCTTGTATAAAAGCTGAATGTGGAAAACTTTTCCTGATTCCTTTGTAAAATTCTGTTAAAATTTTTATCACAAACTGAATCTGCCATTCATCATTATAGCTACATATGGAACAAAATGATGCACATATTTAAAGCTTTCAAAGCATTAAAAGGAAACACTTCTAAAGGGCAACAGTACAGCTAAGGATAGCAAGTGGTAAATATTTCAGATTTGCTTTTCTTACTTCATTAAAAAATATTTAAATTAACTTGGATTCCCAGTGTAAACCAGAGTGATCTGTAAACTAATGATCTTTTATTATTTATTTAATATATTTGGGGAAATAGAAACAAATGCTTAATTTTAAGTTGTTCCTATTTTCCTTCCTAGGAATAGCAACCTGTTGCTTTTTCAAAATGTATTTGTTCCTCAATTCGACTTCTCTTTAAGGCCAAGATTAAGTTATGTATCTAAGAAAGAGACTCCAGCATAATACCAGAGTGATGTCAACAGGATCTCCTTCCCATATGCAGCTGCCTAAGGGTGAGGTCATGAAATCAGCTGGTCTTGTTCATGTAAGTTTGTACCACTAGTGGATAGGCCAAAGTAGGCCCTGAGAACAGCCCACTGTGTCCGGGATAGTCAAGCTTCTACAAACTCTCCTGTTTCCTCTGGATCAACTGTAGCTGTATTCATAGAAAGAGATAGGCACTGGGAAATGGGAGAGGAGGGATTATGTATATTATCAAAGAAAAGAGTGCCAAACACCTTCACTCTGGCATTGCTGGTGGAGACGGTGGAAAAATGTTCAATTTACAGGAAAGTTGGTTTAGGATAATCAGACACTATAATAATCTGTTTTCTTCAAGGCCAGAGAACAATGGAACATAAGATCTGAGATTCAAAGTTGGAAGGGACCTTAGAGGCCATCACACATACCACCCACATTTTACAAACAAGGAAACAGAGGCCCATGGGAGTAAAATGACTTGCCTAGGATTGTACAGCTAGTGTTTGGGGCAGAACTTGAACCCAGGGTTATTGACTCCAAATCCAATTCTCCTTTCTACTGTTCCATGCTGTCTCTCACTTATGGCTTGCTAAGATTCCTCCTGCCACAGCTTCATGCTTAAAACTCATTATGGCACAATAATGCCCCATGGTAAATGAAGCTGTGTAGGAAGGAAACTGGGGTGTCAGGTGAGGGAATTCATTCTCCACTCACTGGTTGGGGCAGAGCATGCTTAACATCCTATGCATAGCTGTGTTAATGCCAAATATATTTCTTCATTTTTCATTGGCACATCTGTGTCTCCCAGTCACCTTAATGAACACGATGCAATACTTTTGGAGTTCTGGTCATTAAATCTGTAAGATTTAAACTATTTGGCTTCTGTGCTAATATTTTCACATTTCTACATTATTGACTGCCTTGTAAAAGAAACATTTAGTCCAACTGCAGAAGAGAGAGCCTACAGTGGTAGACCATGAAAAAACAACAAGCATCAGTCATTAACAAGAATGACAAAGGAGATCCAAGAGCAGGAAAAAAAATCCACATAGAACATTGCCCTACAATACAACCAAAGGCAAAGAAATTTTATTGTACTGCAACCGCATCCAGCACCTGAAGAACAGAGCAGGCATACGTCCCTCAAGGTGGCTGACTGAGAGGCCTGGCCTCAAAACCATGCAAATGAACACTGACTGACAGCAGATGCTCTGAGATTTTTCAACATGCCTCCAACTGAAAGACTTATATAGTGGGGAGCCTGAGTTCTTCCAAGCTCATCCCCACCCCAAAAAAGTCAAATGCAGGACTGGGACAGAGGAGACTGGGAAAGAAGAGCAATGGGAAATGACAGAGAACTTCACAACTGTTGTGTCTTCCTTGTTCCAAGAGTTTTCAACTGTGTGGGAGTCTGAGACACTTTTATTGCCTAATCCTTATCTGCAGGTGATTACTCACTGAAGAGTCATAAAGGTTTGATACATCTGTTTATGTCAGGTAGGTATTTTGCATGGCCTCTTTCCTCTCCCAAGGAAACAGAGAAACTGGGGGTGGAGCTAATTAGGGAGAGGGTCCAAGAAACATTGCTCACCAGGATCTTTTAGTAGGAATAATAGGATTTCAACCAATAAAGGCAAAATTAACCTCGTCTAAGTAGTGTAATGTTTTTTACCCAACACATCACTGCACATAATTAAAGACCATGGACAATCAAAAATAAACTCTTCCCTCCCCAAAGCCCCTGTACCTCAAAAAAAAAAATAAAGAAAAAGAAAAGGGAGCCAAAAAATTCTTCAGAAACTGTCTTCAGCTGAACATTCATAATCATTTCAATGTCAAATAATTTTTAAATATCTGAGGAAGCCAAGAAAAAGAGAAAGAAGAAAACGGGAAAAAAGGGAGACATCAAGAGGGAGGAAGAAAAAGAAACAGAGAAGAAGAGGGAATGAAAGAGGAAAAGAAAGGATGGCAGAAAGAAAGAAGAGACAAAGACAGAAAGGAAGAAGGAAAGATAAAAGAAAGAGAAAGAGGGTGAAAGAAAAGAAAGAAGGAAGAAAGAAGAGATAAAGACAGAAAGGAAGAAGAAAAGACAAAAGAAAGACAAAAAGAGTGAAAGAAAAGAAAGAAGGGAGGGAGGAAGAAAGCAAGGAAGAAAGGAAGGAATTGGGTTTAAAGGTTTAAGCTTACATGAATGGTATTTCCTGCCAGAATGATTTCCTGTTTCAGGCAACCACAACATAGTGGTGAAACATCCGGGCACAGCTGCATAACAGGCAACTTGTGCTCTTCAGACCACTTCTCTGTTCTACTCACCCTTCCTCTCCAACAAAGGTGACATAGAGCTTATTCCTCTGCAAGTCTTTTCTGGAATAGCCCATAATCTGATTAAAAGCATCTTCCAACAAATGATCTCTTCTGATGATTAACCTGTATGTAATTATTTTAAAAATACAAATGGTTTCCATTACTTATCCTAGATTGAGGCACCCAAGCATGTATAATATGTATTTACATATGTATGTACAATATATACAACATATACCATCTATATATTATGTCTCTCTACATAAAATCATACATGTACATATACATTTTTTAGGTTACCTTGATCATTAAAAGCACTACTTACCTTTATTTGCAAAAAAAAAAAATCACCAGCCATCTCTAACATGACCATGTTTTGTAATTGTTTTTAAGTACATGTGAGAATACAAGCTGGTGGGCAGAGCAGCCTGCCTATGACTTGGAATAATAACCCCAGAGAGTCCATTGTGCATAGTGAAATGATTTTTCCCCCAAGAATGAAATGCTCACCATATAAAGCACACAAAACTTTTGTTTAATAAAGGAATTACAACCCCATTAGGTAATGTTGTAGGTCTCACTGTACTTAGGGAAGGGATCTAGTTACTAAGTGCCTGAGGACATAACTCAGACAGCAAGGAGAGAAGATATCCCTCCAAAAGTTTACAAAGATTCTTAATTTCTATTCTAAATTCAAACGTCCATATCCTGGCACTCACTAAGAGAAAGGCACAGCTGAGTTATATTTAAAAGTCTTGAATTAAGAGTCTAATAATAATAATAACAACTAGCATTTACAAAGTAATTCTTATATGCCCAGCACTGGGCTAAGTGCTTTACAAATATAATTTTATTTGCTCTCCCAGCAGCCCTGAAGTTTAGATGTTTTTATTATTTGCATCTTCCAACTTAGGACATAGGGGCAGACAGACGTTAAGTGACCACCTGTTGGAGGCACAATCAAAGTTATTGCTAAAGATGTTTCAGGTTGCTCTTAAAGCAAGTAACAACACTTAGAAGACCATAAAGAAGACAAAAGACCATAAAGACGGTGTGCCATGCAAGACAGAGTGTTGGGTCTGAAGACAGGAAAATCATGTCTTGCTCTTACTAACGGTATGGTCCTGGGGAAGTCATTTAACCTGAGTTTCCTTAATGCTAACCAGGAACAGCGAGACCCATAGCACCTACCTCACAGGGTTGTTGTAAGGCTCAAATGAAATAATATGCGTAAAAGATCTATATAGACATCAGTTTTGGTCATGATAATAATGTTAAAAGAGCACTGATTCTGGAGTCAGAGGACTAGGATCCCAATCCTGCCTCAGACACTTACTTCTTGTGTGACTTTGCACAAGATCTTTCTAAATCTGGGTTTCTTCATCTGTAAAATGAGAGAATTGGACTGCATGGCCTCCGAGGCCCCTTGCAGCTCTAAGGCTATGTATGATCATATAAACCTCAATACCTGAAGCCTAGAGTGGATGAAGATGATACTTTTTCTTCTTTTTTCTCCTACTGATGCAATGCTGAGCTTCTTTGCATTGATTCTATTCAATTATATTCAATTCAGTCATTTGTTAAGGGTCAACTATGTGCAAGGAAGGAGCTTTGCTAGACATTCTTGCTAAAGAGCCCTCGTGGGTGGCCCTGGAAGTGCCCTCTGGCACAGCTAATGGCTGCCAAGGTCAATACAGTTGCTTGAAATAATTTTCCCTTTCCTTTCCTTTGAAGAGGTCCCCAAAAGGGATTACAGAGAGGCCACTGAGAGTGATGCAAGGATGGAAGCTCCCCAGCAGCTGGAGTGTCTACATTCAGTAACACCAGAGTTATCTGAAGGAATTCTACTAACTAACTAACTAACATAGATCCAGAATGAATTTGGGGGCACATGACAACTAGGATTTTTTAAAGTTATCAACCAGTATCAAGTTAGATAATAATGAAATGATCTTAGACAGAACCAGAATAGACCTCTGAAGTCATCTGATCCAATTCTCATTTCACAGAGGAGGGAAAAGTTTCAAAGAAGTCCTGTGGTTTCCCAAGTTCATAGAGGTAGTGGCAGAACTGTGATTTGAATCCAGATCCTCCGATTATAATTTCACTGTTCTTTCTACTGTATCATGATGCTTCCCATGTGTATGATAGATGGTAAGATTTGCTTTTTGTCTTTTCTAAAACCTCCAATGAAAGTCCTAGACCCCATTCACCCTGCCTTTCTGCTATCTGTCCACCACCAGCAATCTCTTCTGATTCTCCCACATAAACAATGGGGTTTCTACTTGACTTCTGGAAGAGTGATAGAGCTAGGGGGCATCTCCCAAAGCTTTTCCTCTGGTAGCTAAGAGGCAGCTATAGTTAGATGAATTTTTTTTGGCCTCTGTGTCCTTGGTTTCGGTTGGGTGGAATAATGTCCTGGCCTGCCTGTTGCTGACTAATAGTTTGGTCATCCAGTAATAGGAGAAGTAAGAAGGATGTTTCTCGCTTTCCCTTCCTCTAAGAATTCAGTTCAAAAGAAGGTCCATGGAAGCAGCCAAAGGATGAAGAATATCTACTAATGCTTTGTACAATTCCTGGGGCATGATGGTTATACTGGAAAGTCCTGAATTTGGAAGCAGAATCACCTAGACCTGTGTCCTGATTCTGCCACTGCCTAAGATACTTTACCCTGGGAAAGTTAATTAGCACTCTGAGCCTCATCTATAAAATAGGGATAATAATATATGCCCTCCTTATTCTTACAGGCTTTTGGTGAGGATCAAATGAGATTATTGATGTAAAGATGCTTTGTAAGGTGCTATATAAATGTGAGAATTATGAATTACATTAAAATTACGGAGTATCTCTTGCTACCTTGTAAGCAGCTGGGAAAGAGTTTGGTATTGTAGAGAAATGAGTTTTTATATATATATATAAACCATCTGGGTTTATAAGGTTTTCAAATGGGACTGTGGTCCAGAAATCTGACCTTGAACTCTAACCAGAAGCTACTACTTATATCACTGGTTCATTTGGTGAAATGGGCCAAAAGTGCCCACCAGCAGGAAAAATACCTTCCTTTGGCACTCTCAAATAATATCATGATAATTGGCCCCAAGCTACACCCTCAAAATAGAGAGAGGAAAACTCATTCTTGGCACAACCATATAGTTGTACTGGTAGTCCCAAATATGAAGGAAGTTGTATATGGATAGAGAGCAATAACATTCTTTAATCACTTAGGATATTTAAAGATTTCTTTGTAAATTGTAAGGTTCTCTACAAATGTGAGCTATTATTATTTTTTATTGTGTGGGAAGAAATGAAGATGAAAGTTATTAATGCTTATGGATGAACTGGGGTAATAGTAAAATTTTATGCATGACATGTTGAAAGGCATCTGGAGCATGCATTGTATGAGCTATTGAGAAAAGAGGCAATTTTAAGAGAAAAAACACAGTTCTGTTCCCAATGGTAATTTTTTTCTTGTAGCACAGTGAATGGTGATATTTTAAAGCAATAAAACAAACAAAAAAAGCTTAAGATTGAATGGCACTTATTCTCAGAATTAGGTTGATTATATAATGCCCTCATTCAACAATGCCAGGATACCAGTGGAAGACTAAAAGGCAAAGCCTGGTCATATTCATTCAGAATCAATTTAGTGATTTCCCAAACACAGGTCATTCTTTGATCATCTACAAATCTACTTCCACAGGTCTGTTACTTACTTTAATTTCCCTGGCCCTTGTCCATATCCTTTAGTTTCTAACTTCCTGTAGAAGTTCCGTAGTTTGGCTTCAAAATCTCGTTTGTAAGGGGCGGGAGCTCGAGCATTGGCACGCTGCGTACCTGTAGTCAAGGACATAAAGAAGATGAACTGGAATGGCACAGCCTTAGGTAACCAGCACAGTGAAAACTCTTCCCAGAAGTCATCATTTTAAAAGGACTGCTATGGTTTTAAGAACAAAATTATAAAGTAAAGCCAATAGCATATTTAACACGTCCTTTTAATCTCTTTTAAAGTTGAAGGCATAATTAAACTTAACAGAACTCTCAAGTGATTCCTTCTCTGCAAAATATGTCATTATGTCAATGTTAGTCAATAATTATCAACTCCAAATTTTAATAGGCAAAACAGTAAGAATGTGTTAATGAAATATGTTCTTTTCTTTAGCCCAAACCAACATGAGTCAGACAAGTAACTCAGCTCCAGTGGGCCACTGTTCAGTGTGTGGAATCTCTCAGCTTGATGCTGGGATGATATAATGGTAACTTGACAGGGAGTTACAGTATGAAAGAATGTGGGATAACAGGCCAAGAATAATGGATTTTCTTTTCATAATTCTCCCTGAACTCCCCCATAAAATCAACTTCTGTCAGACATGCTCCATTGCTAAAAGCGAATTCAGACACATAATTATATAAGAAAAAGCAAAACATTTTATAGGGTAAAACTTAATACTGACATAAAACCAGGAACTGACATTATTGCCAACGACACTACTTCTGGGTGGGGAAACAGCACAAGGGTGTTAAATGTCATTCAACAGTATGTAAGCATTGCTAATGAACAATATAAGGAGCCCTACCTACTTACTTTTCATGAGAAACTTGTATAGTGTCACAAGGATAACTGACAAGCTGGGGCACAAAACTGAGAGGGAATGTGGATGTCAGACCTTGAGTTTTGAAAAAAAAAACATGGATATTTCCTCTAGAGAAAATAAAATCTCCCATAAAATGAATAAAACAAAAAAAGATATGTACCTTTCAAATAGACAATAGGAAGGAAGGTAAACATATTGACTAAGTGCCTGCTCTGTGCGAGGTCCCATGCTAAGCACTTTACAAATATTACCTTTTTCAATACAACAGCCTGAGAGATTTCTATTTTACAGTTGAGGAAACTGAGGCATATAGAAGACAAGTGACTTGTCCAAGGCTACATGGCTAGTAAGTATCTAAGACCATATTTAAACTCAGATTTTATTGAGCTGAGTTCTCTACCTACTTTGCCACCTACCTGCCTCTACTAAATATTCAACACCATACATATATTGAATGAATAAATCAATTACCAAATGCTTACTGAGTGACCAGTACTGCTGAGTAGCATGGACTATGCTAAAGTATGGGATGGTGTTTTTCCCTCAAGAACTTGACACTGTAGTCAGGAAAGCGCAGCTAATAAATGTGAAAACATCAGAGAACAAATGAACGCATGGTGACCAGGACTAGGAAAGAGACAGATAAGCCTGCCTCTCTCTGCCTTGAAGAATATCTGGAGTATCGTATTTGGTTCTGGGAACCACCTTTTAGGAAGGTTATTGATCAATGAACTGACAAGCATTTCTTCAGTGCCTACTCTGTGTCCGGCACGGTGACAGGGAATGGGGATGGATAAGCTAGATAGTGTCCTAAGAGAGCAAACAGGACCGTGATGGGCCTTGAGATTGTACCGTATTCGGAGTGGTTTGAATGGACTATGGATAATTAGCCTGGAGAATTTTCTTCAAGTAGATAAATGAAAGGAGCTCACATTTCACTTATCCCCAAAGGCAGAACTAGGGGGAAAGCTGCAGAGACAAATCTGGCTTGATGCAAGAAATAATTCTCAAATAATTAGAGCTGTCCAAAAATGGAATGGGGGTAGCAGCTGGGTTGTGCAGGGGGCAGGTAGGCGACACAGTGGATAGAGTACTGGTCCTGGAGCCAGAGAAAACCAAGTTCAAATGGGACCTCAGACACTTACTAGTTGTGTGACCCTTAATCCTGTTTGCCTCAGTTTGTCATCTATAAAAATAAGCCAGAGAAGGAAATGGTGAACCACACCAGTATCTCTGCCAAGAAAACCCCCAAATCACAGAGTCAGACATGACTGAAATGACTGGAATGGGCTGCCTCAAGAGGTGCTGGGTCATTAGGACAGCTAGGTGATTGGGTGGATAGAGCACTGGGCCTAGAGTCAGGAAGACCTGGGTTCAAATCTGGCCTCTGACACTTACTTAAGCTATGAGGGCAAATCATTTAATCTCTGCTTGCCTCAGTCTCCTCATATGTAAAAGGGGGATAATATTAGCATCTACCTCCCAGGGATATTGTGAGGATCAGATGAAATAACAAATGTAGAGTACTGAGCACCGTGTGTGACACATGTTACAGTGCCATGTAAATGTTAGTTAGCTATTGTCATTATTATTATTCTTCAATGGTGGTCTTCACACAGAGAGGAGATGACCATCACCCAGGCACATTGTAGAAGGGATTCTTATTCTAGTATAGGTTAGACCAGATGACATCTGGAGACCTTTCCGACTCTGTTGCAGAAGGGGGCAGCTTCAGAAGGGACAGGGAGTAGAGATCAATATGGGTTGGAGGAGTTAAACAAAGTTTCATAAAAACCAGTGGTTCTTGGACTTTGTTTTAGCTCATAACTTATTCTTTGTTGTGAGGAATTACAACACAACGTGAGAGAGATTGGAGACTTCAGCATGCCCATGTGATTGCAAGAGCTGGTTCCATACAATTCATGGCAGACTGCACAAGCACAGCGACTTGTAATTTTAAGGTTCGTACAATTCCCAGCAGACCTAGAAAAGCTCATGGCAGTCAACAAACATTTATTATTTACTATGGTGTCAGGTGCTGTGCTACATGCAGAGTATTGTTCTTGTGGCTGCTGATCCTTCATTTTCCAAAAGTATATCACAGGGTGATGTCCTATGAGTGAATTGGATTTAAGTGAGGCAGACTTCCACAATATCATCAGCCTCACTTTCTCTTCTAGAGTCATCAAAATCCAAAGGCAAGATAAAAATCAGAATGATTGGCAATGGCCCCAGGACACAGTGGATGACCTTGGCATCTTCTGTGTCTGACTGAGCTCTAAGCATTCTACAGAGCCTGCTTCAGTCACCTTCATGACCCTTGGAACAAATTGTTCTCATCCACTCATTCCACAAGAAGAAGTCTTCACATGCTTGGGGTAGATATCCCCCTAACTCACCTATGAGTTTGAGGCCTCTCAGCTACCTTCAACCTAGTGTAGCCCATCTGCCAAGATGCTATTACTGGAATACGGCTGCTGCACATGGAGCCATAAGTGAGAGTTGGATGAAGGTGGACACCAAAGGTAGATGAGCAGCCCTGAAAAGGGGTAGGCAAGCCCTCACACCAGACGTGCTAGTCCTCCCTGGACACCCCATACCCCTCCCCTTTGTGGGGTCCCCCCCATTCCTTTACATCTGTTCCAGTTTGATATTTCCAAATGGCTCTCAGACATTTCTACATGGATGTCCCATCAGCACTGCATACTCAACAACCCCATAGCTAAACTCACCGTCTTTCCCCTGAAACTGACAACTTTTCTCCACTATCCTAGGATATAAAGAGAGGAAACAATGCACCCCCTGCCCTCAAAGGGTTCGCATGCTAATGGTATACATTTGTGAAGCACAGATAAAGAAAAAGAGCCTTGATCTGAGCCTTGAAGCATTAGGAAAATCTAGATAATTGGAATGAAGGAAAGGCAGATTGGTGGGAAGGGAGATTGGGGAGAAAAATGGGGAGGTAGGAATGATCATCCCCTGTGCTGTGAGCCGTGAGCTGCTTCACATGAACAAAGTAGATATTTTATAGCATGCAATAGTAGGGAAATAAGGTTAAATAGGTAGAAACAAACCAGACTGTTTAGGGCTCTGGGCCTTAAATGTCAGGGAGATGCTTTTGGTTTTAATATTGCAGATAGCAGGGAACCCTTATAGTGAGAGACATAACCCAAAAAATCTCCCCAAAACAAAGAAAAAAAACTTCGCCTAAGGCAAACAATGGTGGCACTGGAGGGTTGGGAGAGAGGAGGTTCTTTTGGGGAATGCCATGAGTGAAAGAAAACTCTTGTTTTTGCAGTGTTTGTGGCTAGTAGCTTCACCAAAGAGGGAAAACAAAGTTCTCTGTCATTTTGGGGGGAGGGCGGGGATTTGGGTGGGCAAGGGAGGAAATAATCAACTAGTAGGGGTATGAGCTAAGCAGGAGATCAATATTGCTGGTAGTCAAGGTAAGCAGCCAAATGGACAGAGAGAGGGAGAGGGAAGGATGAGAGTAGATAGGTTTGGGGGAATGGGCTCCCACGTAGCATTTACCCTCTAGCAATATCTTCTAAATTTTCTAGGCTGAAGCCCCCAGCTGCTCCTTCCTAATCTTGGTTGCAGTTTGTTGAAAGGGGTAGGGGTGGAGATTATAACTGTAAGAGCAGCGTTTACAGAAGATTAGTCTGGGATTAATATGGAAGGGAAAGATAGAGAATGAAGACATAATAACCATTTAGGAAGTTGTTGCAATAATCCAAGTGTAAGAATGTCTCAGATTCCCAAACCCAATTAATCTAAGCAACAAGATGCTTTACACACCCTGACGCCTTTGGTCTGGTGAGACCATCTTTTGATTAAATTAGAAACATCAATCAAATATATAATCTAGGTGCAAACAAGTCCTTATTCATTTTGGAAGGAGTTAAGTCAAGCCACTGGATAAAATCAGACAACAAAATATATTGGAACTGATTTAAAGAATCAGACATGCTTCTGTGCTTAGTCATATCACAGAAGGTGATATCAAGAGAAGGCAGTAAAGTTTTGGGAGAACTTTGAAGAAGTAGACCTTTGTGCCTATAATCAAAAACTATTGGGGGGGGGGAAATGAGCCCAAAGATAATCCCTCACTTTCTCCCTGAACTCTCCCCAGTTGCCCACATCATCAGAGAAACTGGACTGGCAACAAGCAATGTGCATAGCTGAAATTGAGAGAGGAAAAACTAATGCTACCATTTTAACTTCCATTTTACAGATGGAAGTTTAAATGAATTGCCCTGTCTACACAGAAAACTCTCCAAGAGAGCTTGTCATTCTCCCAGATTTGCTCAGAGAATGCATAAGGTAGGATTCAAACCCAGATTTCCAGACTCCAAGTCTGTCCCTCTATGTATTATTCCTTTCTGATGTAATAGGATAGTTGAGAAAAGTTGTCAGTTTCAAGGGAAAGATGGTGAGTTTAGCTTTGGGATTGTTGAGTATGCAGTGATGATGGGACATCCATGTAGAAATGTCTGAGAGGCATTTGGAAATATGAAACTGGGAATAGATGTATAGGAATGGGGGGGACCCCTCAAAGGGCAGAGAGTACAGAACTGTGGGGATGTTATAGTCATAGGATTTAGAGGTAAAAGAAAAGCCAGCTCACAGTATTGAAGAGAATAAAAGTAGCCCTTTTAACAGTTAACAACATTAAATAAATAACAAATCATCTATTTTCCTTCTCCCCACTCTTTAAGATAGTTAAAGGGAAATATGAGATGCCATGATCAATACTGAGTTCATAAAATGAGCCTAAACTCCATTTTCATGCTAGGCAAAGGGATCCCATTCTGAAGACTCTGGGGACTGAAACTTTTCAAGTCCACAAATACCTTTGAAATGGTTCTATTATGGAAAAATTAAAAATCACTCATGCATGATTTCATGGTTAAAAAAATTACCCCTAAATGATTCTGTCCGGGAATGACAAATTCTTGCTGCAAGTCAGCTGTGAGTGCCAAGAAACTCTAGGATAAATACAATAATTACTTCTACTTTGGGAATCAACCATATTCCTGAAAGATTGAGACAAGGCAATTGTGGTGTTACCATGACCACAGAAAGAGAACCAAGACAAAATATCTTCATGAATGGATTAGTTTTATGTTTATCATTTGAGAAAGAAAGCAAATGTGCTCTCTCAATATGCATATGTTATATACATATATATCTGTATACATGTGTCTGTCTATATATCTGTATCTCTATATATGAAATATGAGGGAGCGTGGCATAGAGTAGAGAAACATAGAAAGCTAACCTCAGATCTGGGAAAAACCGCTACTAATATACCCTGGTTTGGTGACCTTGGGCAAGTCTTTATAGCTGATTCTCTAAGACTCTAAGTTTCAGAGAAGGTGCCAACTTGAATTGGTGTGTGTGTGTGTGTGTGTGTTTGCACGTGTGCAAACGCATGTGCATTCTCATTCAGGAATTTCCTATACTAACAAAATCACAGGGCTATCCCTACATTTATGAAATAACCAAGTAAAATATTGGTTTGAATTCCTCCTCTTTAAAAAAAAAAAAAGAAAAAGAATTCCTCCTCTTTTGTCCATTTTATATAGGAAGGAATCTCTTTCTAGCATTCATTTTATAGTTTGTTTTGTGTGTGTGTGCCAGATAGCATGATAAGATATTTCATAGGATGCTAATTTATCCATACATAGTAATATATCCCAACTCGATTCAATAATTTCCTTAACATAGAATTCCATCTGACAAATATATGCCAATGCACTGTACTAGGTATTGGAGATAAAAGCACAAAAAATGTGAAACCACCCCTGTCTTCAAAAGTTTATACTCTATTAAGGGAAATATACAAAAATACAAATGAATATAACACATATGTAAAATAACTTGAAGAGAGAGGGCAGTTGGGTGGCGCAGTGAATAGAGTGCCAGGCCTGACGTCAAAAAGACTCATTTTCCTGAGTTCAAATCTGGCCTCAGACACTTAGCTGTGTGACCCTGAGCAAGTCACTTCACCCTGTTTACCTCAGTTTGCTTATCTGCAAAATGAACTGAGGAAGGAAATGGCAAACCACTCCAGTACCTTTGCCAAAAACAAAACAAAAACAAAAAAATAATAAAACAGGATCACAAAGAGTCAGACACTGAAACTACTGAACAACAATGAAACAAACACAAAATTTGAGGAGAAATTCTAATAACTGAAGAATGAAGACAGGAGGTAGCACTGGAGCTAAGCTCTGAATGGAAGCTGGAATGTAGAGTGTATAAGGAAGAGCAAGCGGAAACGCATCTGGAAAGACAGGCTGGAGTTGGCTTGTGAAGGGCCTTCAGTGCCAACTGAGGGTTCATTTTCTTGTGTTAGAAGCAAAAGAGAACAACTGTATCTTCTTGAACAGGGCAGTGACATGGTAGACCTGTGCTGTAAGTATCTAAATTCAGCACTTTGGTGGATTGGATTGGAGAGGTACTAGAAGCAGGGAAGCCAATTTACACTAATCATTAATATTTCTATAGCACTTTAAGATTTATAAAACATTTTACATATGTTATCCCATTTGAGCCTCACAATTTTGCTGTGATAGAGGTGCTATTATTATTATTACTTTTGTTGGCAATTGGGGTGAAGTGACTTGCCCAGGGTCACACAACTAATACATGTTAAGGCCTCATTTGAACTCAGGTCCTCTTGATTTCAGGGTGGGTGCTCTATGTACTGCACCACCTAGCTGCCCCCACAGTGCCACTATTACACAAGTTTTACAGATTTGAAAACTGAGGTTGAGACTGATTAAGTGACTTGACCAAGGTCACACAGCCATAGCTGATTTGAACTTCAATATTTCTGATGCCAAGTCCAACATTCTAATCATTTTGCCATTTAGTTTCAATTATAATAGCAACGTATGATAGGGACCCAAAGAAGGATGGTGACTCTGTCAATGGAAAGAAGGAATAGATGTGGGATATGATGTGGCAGTAGAAATGACAAGATTGGCATCCAACTGGATATGAGTGAAGAAAAAGGAAGAGTCAAGAGGTTGCAAATCTTTGTGACATGAACAATCATAAAGTGCACTTTACAGAAATAGTTTGGGAAGGAAGACAGGTTTGGGGGGAGGAAGATAATGAATTGAAATTGTTTCAGGTATTTTCCAGTTTGAAATTCCAATGGAACAACCAGCAACTGGTAATACAGGGCTGGACCTTAGGAGACAGAGAAATATATTTAGGAGCCATCGGTGTTGTCTTTTTTCTCATGTCAATAACTACCAACAATGAATACCATCTACCTAGGAATATATGAAGAATGTGATAAATACCTCTGAATGCCAGGGAAATAAGGACTCCACATGGCTCCTAGGGTGTGGCACTGTTCCATCCTGGGACTTTCCATGCATCTATCTGGACTGATTTGGAGACTAGATATTTGCCCTAGGTTTTGCTGGAAACTCTCTTTCCTCTGGGTCACTCCACGGTCAAGTCCTTGGAAGGCTTATGGTACCAGTTATTTCCAAATCCTTTTATTTAAAAAATAGAAATCCTCATGCCAACTTAAACATCTCCTGTTGGCACCAAATCTAGCTGAAGACCAATATAATATTTGAACAAAACAGTAAAGATGGCTACATCCTGATTATATGGAGTGTAGGCTTTGGGCAGTCCCAACCATCCAGAATACAGGTAAGAATCAGGAACCAGCAAAAGAAATCTCTTAACTGTGGAAATTAGCATCATAATGCCTATGTACAAATGTTCTGGCATTAAAGTTCAATTCAATTCAATAAGCAAGAATTTATTAAATCCTTACTCTGTGCAAGACGTTGTGCCAGATACTGTGGAAAGAAAAACAAAAACAAAAACAGCCCCTACCCTCAGGGGAGAGGCAACATTTACACAAAAATAGAAATACTACATAATTTAAGAGGAGGAAAGCACTAATAATTAGAGAGATCAGAAAAGGGTGATGCCTTTAAGGAAGCTAAGGGGTAAAAGTGAGGAGAGAGTGCATTCCAGACATCCAGAGCAGCCTGGAAAAAGGCACTAAGGTGGCAAATAGAAATCTGAATTCAGTCCAGTTTGGGGGAAATATATCTGTAAGGGATGTAATGGGAAATTCTAGAAAGAGAGACTGGATACCAACTGTATATGCCTTCAAATACTAAGACAAAGATTTTGTATTTTATCCCAGGGGCAATTTGATGGAAGTCGCAGAATATCTTGAGTGGAGGACTGATATAGTCAGACCTGTACTTTAAGAAGATTACTGCAGCAACTGTGTATAGGATGGAATGGAGAGAGAAAAGGTTTTAAGCAGGGAAACCATTTAGGAGGCTATTTTAATGGGCCAGGTAAGGGGTGATAAGACTTTCCTCAGGGGTGATGGCTATGTGAGTAGAGAACAAGAACAGATTGAAAAGACATTGCGAAGTTTGAACTGACAAGACTTGACAACTGGTTATATATGGTGGGTGAGGGAAAGAAAGGAGTCAGGGTTAACTCTGAGGTAATAAGCCTGGATTATGGGCACAGTGATTGAGGATGATGGTGTCCTCAAAGGAGACATGAATTTTGGATGAGGAGAAGATTTAGAGAGAAAGATAGTAAGTTGAGTTCATACATATTGAGTTTGAGATGCTTATGGGAAATTTGGATGGAAATAATGGATTGGAATTTGGGAGAGAGATGAGGGTTAGATATGTACATTTTGGCATTCTGATGGAAGGTAGATGATCATTTCCCAGGGCTACTGTAGGAATGATCTCTGTCATGGGTCTCTTTGAGCACAGAAGTTCTATGACTTGCTTTGTTAGAAGAGATGCTCAGAACCCATCAACGTTTATTTTGTACACAATTCCAACAATTTTTTTTTAATTTCTTATGCTACAAAATACTATTTATATATTTTAAAAACAAAACCTAGAGAGACAACATAAGTAGCCACTGACATAGAGGGGAAGGATGTTAAAGCTACTATAGTTTAGCATAGCACAGATATTAATAATTATAATGATGACTGAGTCATCAAGAAATCATATTTATCTTACTCTGAGAAGGCAGGGAAATGCACTTGACCAGGATTTTTATAATGAATTATTAAAAATTAAAAGGTTTTGACATTTAAATGGGTAAAACTACCTTTATCTGAAAGGTGTTCACATAAGAGAACACTTATCTCATTATTTAAATGGTAATAAAAATAACATGCTGTTACAAATGTTTCTCAAACTGTTGGGTCCCATATTTGGAATAATAAATCATATGAAATTTTAAAAGATCTTTTCCTGTTGGCATAGCTGTAGTTGAGGCCGGCATTAGAATTATTCCACAAAAACAAACACTCCAATTCCAATATTTGGATAAATTTTAGGTGAGTGTCTGACAGCTACAAAGAGAAAGAATAAAATTTTCCATAGCTCATATCACCAATTTTGCTTGCAGAAATGGAAATGTACTTGAAATGAGGAGTACTTTGAAAAGATTACCACGTCTCTAGAAGGGTTTTTTAATGATCATTAAATTTTATTATATAGTAGTAACTTTTAGAAGTATTATTTTCATTGAAGCCTGAAATGGTGAAATTCTAGAGAAAGGAGTTCAAACTTCTTTGGGTCTGTTGGAAATGTTGTTTTCTCAAAAACCCAAGGGATAATTTCAAAAGGAAACTGCAATCTATTAAAAAGCCTCAAAAGGACCTCCATCAGATAGTGTTAGCTGATATTAAGCCTTCTGCATGTGAAATCAGTTATAATACTTTCTACTGGTATCAAGCACCACATACCAACTTCAAGAACAAAGAAGTCCCACTAAAAAGAGAACTGGTCAAAAAGATGGAGATTGCTCTCTCCAAAAATTCAAAAAACACCCAAATATTTCTATTAATGTCATAATATCTGGGTTCTACATATTCTCAGAAAATATATTATCCTAAATCTGAGAGTCCTGAATATGTTTTGTCCCAATATAAAATTCTATTCTGCAGTTATGCCTTTCATATGTGATCTTTGTACAATTTACCCAAGACTGAGGCTTGACAGATTTTAGGTAGTTTAAAATGAAAGTATCCTACATAGGAAGTGACTAACTTCTAAAACACTAAATAAGAAAACTAGGCATCTTGGTGATTTCTTATGTTTCGCTTCATGATTATTTCCTCTTAGTCTCTGCTTTTGATGATCCTCCCTTTCTACTCCTCAATTCATACAGAGTAAACACTGATGATCTTATGATTGTTTTGTGGAGACAAATTATGTTAACTTAAGATTCCTTCTCATCTCATAATTAACTTGTAATCCTAAATGAAAAACTGAATATGTGACAATCTTTGAAGAACTTATTATAGAGAAACCTGAGCTAGCATTCGATAAAGAATTCATAGGAATCAAATGAATGCTTTCTCAGCTTCGTTTTCTCCTATAAATGACGAGAAACGTGGTTCATTACGTGATCTCTGAGGTCCTTTCCAACTCTAACTAGTCATTGGATAGATGGGTTTTCAAAAACAAGGATGGGAAACATATCCTTGGTTGATATGAGCTATCAAACATCACATATCACTTGAATAACTTACAACTTTTAGCATCAGAAGTACAAATATTTAGATTTAGTAGAAATTGTTATTATGGTAAAGACCATTAGAAATGATGAAATAACCCAAGGCAATGTAGAAGAATAGGGGAATGGTTTTACATATTCTATTTATCAATAGCATTTGCAAGTAAGCCATTGCTGAATCAGGTTTTTGGTATATGAGTAAGAAGGCTGTGGCCTATTATCAAAAATGATTGATGCATAAGAAGTGGTATCCAACATATCCAGGAAATTTATAATCACAGGTCAACTTTTCATCTAGTAAAAGGAAAAAAAGATGGCAGACAATCTTAGTATTACATTGGTACTAAAAGAATGTTAAAGTCCTCTAGCAAACTAGGTAGATATTTTATGAGGGATCTGTAGAAAGGCATGAACAAGAATATCATAGCATGAGAAGGGAAAGACAGGTTTCAATCTGTATCAATGGAGGTAATGCCTGTATCATTAAAATCATTGATCCATCAAAGTATTTAGAGATCATTTCCTGACAGTAGAATGATTTCTTTTTCTCCATCATAATGACCCCCTGAATGAGAAGAGATTATTTGAGATTCCTCAAAATGATAATGAGTAATTTCCATGGCACATGAGTAAATTTAAATATACATAAGATAATTTTCATTGTTGCAGAACATCGAACATAGTTTATCCAAATAAAAAGAAAATGACCAACAAGCCTGTCACACTATTGGCAGTTTATTTCATGCTCTATGCTATCTCTTTGTTCATGATAAATAATTCTAGAAATAAGTTAGCTTTAAAGATCTAAGAAATATGAGAACAACCAAAGAGTTACTCAGGTGATAATGATTTAAATGACTTCCCAAAGTGTTCCCTTGCTTTGCCCCTGGTAAATACAGGACTTTCAATGTCAGTTTTCACTCCCCAAGCACCACTTTGAACTTACCTGGAGAGTTCTGAGGTGAGGACACAGGGGAACTGCGCGGGGACTGGCAATAGCTGGGGTGGAGTAAGGCGTGTGGAGGCACATATGACATTATCTCTTCTTCGAATAAACTGGGAAAGACAAGAGAAAAGAAACTGACTACTACCAGAGACCAAAATTCCCTACTTTTAAAATTCTGAGTATGACAGTTCTCCTCATTCTGTCATAATGTGACTACTATCACTCTCCTTCCATTCCATAGGACTTACAGGATATATTCAGGAGAGGTTTTTCATGTTATTTTTGTGAAGGAAAATAAAAATCTTCTTGACTCTTCTTTAAAAGACGCGGGCATCTGTTTGTGAGGTGTTTTTGTTTTGTTGTGAAACATCTAACAAAAGTTTATTCAACAATATCATGGAGAGGTTACTCAACAATGATACACTGTTGGTTCAGTTGGCTACAGTTCATCTTGACACTCCCCTCACCCCTACCCAAGTGTGCACAATCAGAATTTTTTTACTTGAATGGCAGTGGGAAGTTAGTAAAGAATGAGGAAACCTGATTACTTGTGGGCTGAGATTTTATGCCTTAGGAGGCCTAGAAGTTAGATTGGTTGTTCAAATCTTCATTCCCTGGATCAATCAAGTCTCCATGATGGTCTTAAATAATTTATTTTTAGTTTTCAACATTCACTTCCATAAGATTTTGAGTTTTAAATTTTCTCCCCCTCTCTTCCCTCCCTTCTACTCAAGATGGCGTGCAATCTGATATAGGCTCTCTATATACATTCATATTAATCATTTTTCAGATTGGTCATGTTGAAGAGAAGAATTAAAACCAATGGGAGGAACCACAAGAAAGAAGAAACAAAACAACAAAAAGAAAGAAAAATAGTATGCTTCCATTTGTATTCAGACTCCAAAGTTCTTTCTCTGGATGTGGATGACATTTTTCTTCTTTGTACTTGTCTTAGATCCCTGTATTACTGAGAAAAGCTGAGTCTATTCAAAGTTAGTCATTGAACAATGTGGCTATTACTTTGTACAATGTTTTCCTGGTTCTGCTCACTTCATTAAATATCAGTTCATATAAGTTTTTCCAGGTTTTTCTGAAGTCTGCCTGCTCATTATTTCTTGTAGCATAATAGTTCTCCATTATATTCATGTATCAGAACTTGTTCAGCCATTCCCCAATTAATGGGCATCTCTTCAATTTTCAGTTCTTTGTCACCACAAAATGAGCTGCTAGAAACATTTTTGTCTATGTGGATACTTCTTCCAATTTTATTATCTCTTTGGAATACAGACCTAGAAGTGATGTTGCTGGGTCAAAGGGCATGTATGCACAGTTTTATAGCCTTTGGTCATAGTTCTAAAACACTCTCCAGAATGGCTGGATCAGCTCACAGCTCCACCAACAACGAATTAGTGTTGCAATTTCTCCATGCCTTCTCCAACATTTATCATTTTCCTTTCTTTGTCATGTTAGCTAGTCTGATAGGTGTGATGTGGTGCCTCAAAGTTGTTTTAATTTGCATTTCTCTAATCAACAGGAACCTAGAGCATTTCTTCATATGCCTCTAGATCAGTGGTTCTCAACCTTCCTAATGCTGTGACCCTTTAATACTCGTATGTGGGCGTATCTGCATGTGGGTGGACCCACCTAGAGACAGATTGAGGAGTGGTGTCTCAGTTTCTAAGACCATCGGAAATATGTGTTTTCCAATGGTCTTAAGGGACCCCTGTGACCTCTGTGAAAGGGTTGTTCAACCCCCAAAGGTGTCATGACCCACAGGTTGAGAACTGCTGCTCTAGATAGCTTTAACTTCTTTGGCTTGTTCATATCCTTTGACCATCCATTAATTGGGGAATGACTTGTATTCTTACAAATTTGACTCAGTTCTCTATATATTTTAGAAATGAGACCTTTATCAGAGATACTAGCTGTAAGAATTGTTTCCCAGGTTTCTGTTTCCCTTCTAATCTTGGTTGCATTGGCTTTGTTTGCAAAAACTTTCCATTTAATGAAATTAAAATCATCCATTTCGCATTTCATAATGTACTTTATCTTTTGTTTGGTCATAAATTTTTCCCTTCTCCATAAATTTGACAGGCAAACTATTCCTTGCTCTCCTACTTTGCTTAAATTAGCAAACTTTATATCCAAATTGTGTACCCATTTTGACTTTTTGTGTAAGATATTGGTCTATGCCTAGTTTTTGCCATACTGTTTTCCAATTTTCCCAACCGTTTTTATTAAATAGTGAGTACTTCTTCCAGAAGCTGTAAACAGCAGATTACTGTAGTCATTGACTATTGTGTCTTACGTACCTGACCTATTCCACTGATCTACCACTCTATTTCTTAGCTAGTACCAAGCAGTTTTGATGATTGCTACTTTATAATACAATTTAAGATCTGGGATGACTAGGCCACCTTCCCTTGCATTTCTTTTCATTAATTGTGAGGTGTTGCTTTTTTAACCAATCGTATGCAACATTCATCCAGCCTCTGAGAGCAAACTATTTTTGCTTCTACTAAGAATTTCTGGATTTAAAAAGTTCAATTTTAAGACTCACAACACTAAGGCTTTAATATTTTGGGAAAAAATCAAAAGGAAATCAAAAGAACAGAAGATTTTGAGTGCCTTTCTGTATGCCAGATATTGTTGAGATCACAAAGAAATCTAAGACATAATCCCTGCCTTGAAATATTTACACTGTAGGTAGGTGGTACAGTGAATAAATACTGGACTTAGAGTCAGGAATCCAGCCTCAGACACTTAATTAGTTATTATTGTTGTTGGGTAAATTACTAAACTTCTATCTGTCTCAGTTTTCTCATCTATAAAAAGTGGATAATAATAATGCCTACCTCCTAGGGTTGTTGTAAGGATAAAATGACATAATATTTGTAAACTGCTTTGTAAACATTAAAGAGTGATTTAAGTGCTAATTATTTTATTGTTTATTATAGATAAGAAATACACCATTTTTTTCTTGGCCTTCTCTTCGCCCTACAAATAATTAATATCTCTATTCATTTTATTTTATCCTACCTTTACAAATATGTGGGAGCATGTAACATTAGTACAGTCTGTAATATTCTTTTCAGAATGATTTTACTTATATTATTCTCCTAAAGATATTAATTAATACCTACAGAGAAGTTTGGAATACAGGAATCCTAGACTTTCTTTTTCAAAAATAATAATGATGGAGAATTGAATGGGTTTTTAATACTCACTATTTATCTCAAGATAGAGACAGGCACAAAGATTTTACAATAGATGTTTTTGCAATTCATTTATATATGAATGCAGAAATATGTATCTACACACTATTTTTATTCATTCAAATGAAGGAAATTATGATATACATTCTTCCCTGCTTACTGATAAAATCCAATAACTAATAATTTCTAAAGATGAGTACTGAAATTGTTTTTTAAAAATGGAATTATCTACAGGGTCAGAGCATATTTTATGAAATGAATTTCATAAAGGACTAATGAAATTGAATGAGCTATAACAAGTCCAAGCCAGTCCATTTAGAATTCTCTGTTCATGTAAAACACAGTGAGGAGAAAAAGATTTATTTTAAATTGGAATGATTTTCTAAAGCAATAATCTTGAAATTTCAGCTTTATCGTAATCTTTTCCCCTATCCACAAATGATTTTCCTTTTAAGAAATATAACTATATGGAAACACACGGTCTCCCTTACCACTGCATTTGTGGATAAATTATTTGAGCATCAATCAAATCACCTAAACTTACACATATAATAAAAAGAAACTCTGAAGAACTGAGGCATAGAACTATGAAGGCAACTTTCCACTGCCCCATTATTATCACCATGACACAGTGATTAAACATCCAGGTCTGCTGAGCTGCATATTAGAAACCAATCACTCAATAAAAATCCTAGGAATTTAAAACAAATTGCCATTCTTACCTAAAGTCTTTTTTTTTCTCTTTTCAATCAGGGAATAATATGGATAGGTTTCCTCTCTTTCTCTAAAATGCCCACTTGTTTTAAAAAGTATCTTTATTTTCCATAGGATAAAATATTAACATGTTTTTTTCAGTATGAATGAACTTCCAAATCACTTGTTTGGCTAAAGTAAAGAAGGGGGAGGATGCTTATCAACTTTTGTACTCTTCCAAAGTGCAAATAATCTAAACAATGACATGGCTTAAAATATTAAGCATCCTACCCTGAAGCTCATTAAAGTGTAGGTGGTGACTGGTATTTTCATCAGTTTGGCTATGATACATTTTTTCCTGTCTCCAAGAATAAAATTGTTCCATTTAGATTTGCCTGACATAGACCAGGGTGTGTTGAGTGAAATCGAGCAGTTGTGTTCCAACTTGATCATTATTACATAAATTATTTGGGGGATGACCAAAATGCAGTAGAGTACATAGAATACATATGAATGCATGCAGCTTTTCCCCTAAATACCGAATATTCCACGTCCTCTATTAAGAACCACCTCAGTCTGTCAGTTCCCCTAAAATATGATCAATCAGAAAAAAGTGGCTATTTGGAGAATCATTCGTAAACCTCTTAAGAACTGATGAAAACACATGATATTTTGGAGCTCTGTTGCATAAATAATTTGTCTTCTATTATAACTCCTTTAAAATTTGGATTGAAAGAGCTTCCTCTACTGAAGCTGTTGAACATGTTTTTAAAGATACATACGAAGACCACAGGTAGACTGCTGAGAGAACCAATAGGGATTTATTTATTTTAGTACACTGATGATTGCATTAGTGTAGGAAATTCTCTCCACTAATGCAAATCAGCAATTCACCTTCAATTTATAATCTTAGAAAGTTGCCTGGGCCACTGAGCCCATGGCAAGAACATGGTGCACCTATGGACATATCTTATATGTGTTAGAGGCAGTATCTAAACTCAAGTTCTCTTGACTTCAGTGTTCTATCCATTATGTAAGAATGCTTTTCAACTTTTTAACATGCTTAGAAATGTTATTTGCCAGGCAGCTATTTTATAAGTATAATAAGCATCATTATGTCAAGAGTTCCAATTTTACTATTCCCCATGGCATCTAGTATAGTCCTCTGTACTTAGTAGACACTAATTTCCAATCTGAGTATCAATGAAATTCTATCTTTCAGAAGCTGCCTCTTAAATTAACTTTAGCTCCAACAGTTATAAGAGGCTACCTTATTTTTCTCTCCAAAACTACTTGCTGTAAAATTAAATTAGATGTCATGGCACCTATGTGAAGATTTAAAAATAAATTTAATTATTGCCTTTGCTGGCATTTTTTGTGGGTTTCACTCTTTGAGATGTTATCAAGTAGCATTAGGAAAAGGATCAGTAAACTCTTAATTAAACATATTTTCACTACTCCACAAGGAAGAATAATATAATTTTATTTTAGAGATTAGTAGTTTGAGGCAGAGCTAGGAGAAAGGGATGAGAATTGCAAAAAGTCCAATTTAAATTTGATGTCAGGGGAAAAAATTTAAAAAACAAAAACTTCCTAACATCAGAGCTTGTTCAATGTGATATGAATTGCCTAGAGATTTCTTTCTTGGAACAAAGGCTGTACTTTTCCTTCAGGCAGAAGCTGGAGGACCACTTCTCATAGTGGGGATTCCTCTCGTCACTGACCTTCCTTCTAACTCAAAATCTGTCATTTTGTGAGACATCAGACAGTCAATTACCAGAGTAAGCTAGCATGCACTTGGCCACAAGAGCAATACTAAAGAGTCCTTCCAGTTCTTATTTACCTCTGGAATAAATTTTACATATTTTGAATGGCTTAGTAAGAATTTTCTGTATTGTTCTGCTATTAGTGTTGGACTTTCTCAACACTGAACATAGTCATTACCCTTTTTTAGATAGATTATAAATGACAATGATTGTTGACAAGTTCTTGCCACTTCTCTCCAACCACAGCAAGTCTTATCAACAACAATGGAGACAAACTTGGTCAGAATGTTTAAGAACTTTTAAGTTGGTATTTAGCACTACTGGCAAAATGATAATTCAAGTCTCAAATGTCCACACATAAGCTCTCCAAACCACACAACTAAGTGGATAAGTCGAAATAGCAAAGGGGAGAAAAACACATTTTTGGATCTATATGACAGTGAAAGGTGACAATGATCTTCATTTGTTCTGAAAGGCTAAAGCTATCCATTCTTTCCTCTGAATAAGAACTAGTCTGGATTGTCAATAGACTATATTCCCTTCTCAAAATTTTGCCTCTTTTATCTTTCTATCTCTTTCTACCTCTTCTTCTAATAATGTACAATATATAATTATAATAATAAATAATAATAAAATAACAATATTAACATTAATGCAAATATCACTTCAAAGTGAGCATAAATTTAGAGCCAGGAAAGGATTTTGGAGTTGCTCTAGTCTAGCCCCTTCATTTTAGAAATGAGTAAACCAAGACAGGTAAAGGGATTGACCCAAGGTGACACAAATAAATGAACAGTGGAAATGGCAGTGCTTAGACACAGGACTCTGATTTCATACCTCTTTGATACAGTGGAATAAAACTACTTTATCTGGAATCAAAAGATCTATGGTCGAGTCTTGGCCTTGATACTTGTTACCTGCTTGCCTTTGGGTCTTGGTTTTCTCATTTTCAAAATGAAAAGGTTAGACTAGAGGACTTCTGAGGTCCCCTCAAAGTCTAATTCAGTAAATCTTTTTCCTCTATTTCATGCTGACAAAGTAGGACTAAATTAACCAAATCTCTTACAGCTCTTCCTCATAGAGCCATCTGTCACCAACTCATATCATATTACATACTTGAATTGCTTTGCAACAATCATAGAAGCATCTATATTAAGAGCTAAGGGTCAAACAAATTACCTACCTTAGCAACATTACAAGATCAGCATCACTGGAAAGACGTACCAGTCCAGGTGTCCCCTCCGTCCGGATAAACTGAATCTTCTCCCTAATCAAGTAAAGAAACAGTTCCAAAATGTGTTTTGTGAGCAACAAGGCAACATAAAGCAGAGTAATAAGGAAAAACCATGAGATATGACAAGATGACCCCTCTCTTCTTCCCATCTCCCCATCTCTTCTTTTTCAGACATCACTTTTTACTCCAGTTGTGCCAGTTCTATTAAAGTAAGGGAAGCTTCTAACCTGAGACCTTAAATGAAAGCGTTTTCTGCTGCTGTCATTTCTGATGTTGGACGGCTTCAGGTAGCAGAACCATTCAACTACCAGAAATAAATTTCTCATGTCAATAGCATTTGTGGCACTGACTTCCCAGCGGTATTCAGAAGGTTGCTACTTACAACAAGGATCTTTTAAAAGGATAGGCACCTTTTTCTGAAGACACAAATTTAAGCTACATGTGATATGCTCCTCGTACAGTAAAGAAGGCATCATTACACATCTTTCTTCTGCTTGTAACACCCCACTCAGACTATCTATTTCACATGCTCTCCAGTCACTCTAGTCAACACCATCAACCTTTTTTTTTTGGTGTCTTTGGAAGGGGGAAGGCAGGGCAATTGAGGGTAAGTGACTTGCCCATGTTCACGCAGCTAGTAAGAGGTGTGTCTGAGGCTGGATTTGAACTCAGGTCCTCCTGATTCCAGGGCTGCTGCTCTATTCACTGTGCCATGTAGCAGCCCCAATACCGCAGATCTTAAAGTAGTCATTAGATGGCTTACATTTAAATAGAAGTTTAAGTGTGCCATGAATTTTACATGTATTTTTGTATTTGATCCTCACCACAACAGCCTTGTTTCTGATGGTTAATTCCTATTCATTCTGTATATGCCTTGTTTGTATCTAGTTGTTTTCACCTTGTCTACATCAGTGGTATCAAAGTCACACAGAAACAGGGACCACTAACTCACAGCCAAGGATTTTTGTATGCTATTTGTATTGATCCAGAAAATTATACATGTTTATCTATTTCTTTTTTATTAACACATCAACACATGGAAATCAGGTCGGCTCTATGTGTTTGTCTTGCTTAGGCTGTACTTGGGTGTGTTGGGCGCTGCCTGCAAGCCGTGTGCTTTCCATCTCTGTTCCACACTCTCAGACCATGAGCTCGTTGTGAGCAGGGGTTGGCTTTTATAGGACAGTGCCTGGGACATGGGAGATACTTAAATGCTGAAGTGACTGAATAACCGGGTGCTCGTAGGATGCTCATTTTTTAGTGCATAAGATACATGAGATGAGGAGACTGAGGCCGAAGGAGGTCAAGCGTCTTAACACCCAGCTAGTAAATGTCTGAGGCAAAATTTGAATTCAGGTCTTCCTGACTCCAAGTCCAGTGCTCTTTCTACTATGCCACACTAACTGCTTCCCATCCTATGCATGTTATCTCATCCCAGGTATAATGTTCAGTAACTACTACAACATAAGTACTTTTCAGAAATTTAATGGTTTTCCCTTTCCCTTATACGATCAAAGAACGTATAGTTCCCTTTCTTTATCTTTCTTTGGCATTATCTATCTAATGTTACAAGGGCAATTTTTTCCTTCCTTAGCTTTGAGTTCCTCATCTTACCTATATCTATATAGTTGATGGGGTTTTTTTGGGAGGGCAGAAGGAAAGACAACTGGGGTTAAGTGACTTGCCCAAGGTCACACACCTAGTAAGTGTCAAGTGTCTGAGGATTTGAACTCAGATCATCCTGACTCCAGGGCTGGTGCTCTATTCACTGCACCATTTAGCTGCCCCTCTATATAGTTTCAATGAGAAACTCTCATGATTGTTTCCCTACTTTACTTAATACTCTATCAGAGTTTTAAAGTGCTAATTTGGCTTTGGCTATAGAGGGAGGAAAAGACTACAAATCTCCCAAGAGTATGAGATTGGAATATAGGATCAAAAGTTGATAGAAATCCTTATCCTACTTATGATACATTCATTATCTTTACTTTTAGTAATAATGAAATAAACTCCCAGTTGTATAAATACATACTGATTTAGGTCCATTATATGTTTGAGGACCAAATCCTATTCTGAGTCACTGTGGAAGAGCAGAATTCTTGAAGGCTATGTCAGGAGAGAGCCAGGTCTAGAAGGATACTCCACATTGGAGTGGCTTCTAGTATGATCAGAGTGACAGACTGTGCCAGCTCAGCTGTCCAAGAAGTAGCCTCATTAAATCCAGAGAATCTGACACAATTAGGTTGGCTCTGAGGTAAATTATTTGACTGTTAAGATCCAGTGGGAAGAAATTATAAATGATCCACAATCTCATGTGGCCCCTTCCACTTCTATAATGACAACTGAATAAAAGAGGACAAAGGGTTTTAGACAATCTGCAAACATTCATTTGATATCGCTGTTCTAAATGTAAAATCGGAGTCCAGCAGTCAATGAATCAAAACATTATGGAAAGAAATGAATTCTATCCTCATTGACATTCTTGCTATAAATGAAACCATAAAGACGTTGGAACAAAATAGAAGCCCTATAGCTCATTGAGTGGCAAATAAAGAAGTTGAGGTAGTTTTTTTCCATGTACATACATGCATTATATCATGTGACATTCCACCAGCTCTCCTTTAAGGGTACCTAATTAGCTTCTGTGTAAAAGGGCCACCTACAAGAGCGCTGTAGCTTATGCATTAAAATGTCCTGCGGACGGTAAAGGAGAAGGCAAATCTTATGAAAAATGGGCACAAGGTAAAACGGTAAAAAACCACAAACAAACCCACACATATACAGTGGAAAATAAAATTTAGGATCAAGAAATGAAAGTGATTAAGGTCCATAAATTACTTAGGACCTATATGTCACGAACACTTTCTTCCAGAGGCAAGTCAGAAGGCAATGGATATGGCAAGCGGTGAACAATATCACCCAAAATAGTTTAGAATATAAGCTCATTTGTAAAACAATATTCTAAACTATTCATCATCCTTGACTACTGTGTCTCACCACTCAACAAGGAGATTCAACACTTGCTCGCTGATGCAGTTTCTTTTGCCCTCCTTATTGTGATATTTCATGGTGAGATATGATGGATAGTCTCCAAGAAATGGGTGCTTTTAGTCTTATCCATTTCTCATTTTTCAAAGTTGACAGCTTATTGAAATAGATCAACATAGAGTCGTTATAATTGCATGCAGTGCCTTATCAAGATAAGATAGACTTCTTCACTTCTAGTCCATTTTGGACTTTGCTCTAACATGTCAGTGTTTTGGCTCTGTCATCTGTAGCTAGTCCTTACACGTCTATGAAGATATTGTCCATTTTATTTTGGGTGATATTGTTCACCGCTTGCCAATAGGAAGACTTTTGTTAATACAAGATTCCTTGAACTATTCAATCACAGAAATACTTTTGTTTAACAATCCTCTGACTATTATCGCAGAATATAAACTCCTGAAGAACAAGGGCTACTTCATAAGACCTTATAGGCTATTTTGTCTAGTCCTCTAATTTCATAGTGGAATAAATTAAGGCCCAGGTAGGTTAAACA
>CM053596.1:192519914-192547959 GCA_028646575.1 Pseudocheirus occidentalis | reverse complement strand
CCAATAGGAAGACTTTTGTTAATACAAGATTCCTTGAACTATTCAATCACAGAAATACTTTTGTTTAACAATCCTCTGACTATTATCGCAGAATATAAACTCCTGAAGAACAAGGGCTACTTCATAAGACCTTATAGGCTATTTTGTCTAGTCCTCTAATTTCATAGTGGAATAAATTAAGGCCCAGGTAGGTTAAACAAGTTGCCCAAGATGCTACAGGTAACAGGGACAGGATCTGAATCCAGGTCCTATGACCACAGAGCCAGGAATCTATCTATCCCTGTCCCAATGCCTTGCACATTGTGACTGTTCAATAAAAGTTTACTGAATTGGACTCAATTAAGAAAGACGTAAAGCAGAGAACAAATGCTAGTAACGGAGATTGCCCTTGTCAAGAAAGATGCCATGTGCATAGTCCAAGTGGAAAAGGGATTCCATAAAGATACTTCTGTTTCTGGATGACATTTTACTCTGTAAAGCTCAGAATGTTGAATCAGCAGCTTATGCAAAGAGTAACCATTTGATTAATCTGCAGTCAAAAAGTATGCTAGGAGACTATAAATAGAATTTTCTTTTCTTTTTTTTTTTTAACATGGGAAGGTTCTTTTGTTTGTTTGTTTGTTTTGGAGGGAGAAAGGCAAGGCAGTTGGGGTTAAGTGACTTGCCCAAGATCACACAGCTAGTAAGTGTCTGAAGCTGGATATGAACTTAGGTTTTCCTGATTCCAGGGCCGGTGCTCTATTCACTGTGCCACCTAGCTGCCCCCATGAGAATTTATAGAGTATTCTTTATGCATGAATTCATTTGATTCTCTCAACATCTTCATGATATAGACACCACAGTTCTTAATATACTCATTTTTTATAGATATAGAAGAAACTAAAACTCGGAGAAATTAAGAGATTTCTCCACAGTTATCAGGTGCTGGAGGCAGGATTCATGCTTGGTTTTCCTAACAAGTCTAGCATACTTCCCACACCAATATGTTGTCTCTATAAAAATACCTCCCTCCGCCAAACCACACGCATGGAGTCTAATCTTCTAGTTCTCCCATCTTTGCTAGATCTATGTTACAGAATTTAAGACCTTTGACATGAGAATACTGTCTTATCACTATGTCTTCCCCAATTCCTGGCACAGGGCCTTGACCATGGTGGTCATTAAGTAATTTTTTAATTAAGTAAAGTAGTTAGTGGAAAATGATTTCTCCTCCTCCTCCTTTTCTTCCTCCTCCTCTTCTTCCTCTTCCTCCTCCTCTAGCCACTGTACCACCTAGTTGTTCTCTAACTTAGCATTTGGAGGAATCAGGAAAGGTTTCATGTAGAAGATGGTGTCTGAACTTCATCTTAAAGGAAGAGAGAGATTCTGTGAGGCAGAAGGACAGAGGAAGTGCATTCCAGGCATGTGGGATAACCAGTGCAAAGATATATAGAGATTTATGGATGATGGTGGGTGAAGAACAGAGAGATCTGTTTAATGGGATCCCAAAGTGCAAGAGGGGGAGTAATATCCAATGATGCTTTTGTAGGGCTTTAAAAACTAAACAGGGAAGTTTTATGTTTTATCCTAAAGGTAACAGGAAACATTGGATTTAGTTGTACTTGGATAACATAAATCTGTAATGTACTCAATCATCACAGTTGTGGGACTTCCTTCAGCTCTGTTCAGATACTCAAAAACAAAAACAAAAAATCCTAAGAATATGAAGTTCCCAGGTCTGCTTGAGGTTATTTCCAAGTTTGAACCAGGCAAAACCTTTCCTCATAGATATTTAGTAAAACTAGATTTAGTGTATACGACAGGGAAACAAAATCTTACATCTTAGCAACTCTTATTTTGATAAGACATTTAAAAAATTATCTTTTAAAATAAAATTAATTTGGAGAAATCTTATATTAGTCAGAACTGACTAATAAATTAACCCAGGAAATGCTCTCAGTGGGTCAATACCAACTTCCTGACCAAAATGCTTATGCTAGAAGAATAAAGTTTCTCTCTATAACATTTTTTTTCTACATATGCTATCACTAAAATATCCATGAACTTTGAAGTACAGATAAAATAAAAAATAATTTTAAAATGAATAGGCTAACTATTCTTTCCAGCTTCCTCAAGCAGAGGATTACAAATAACTAGCTAAATTATGAAAGACCAATGACAACTCACTGAACCACTGTGGATTGCATGCTTCATGGGTCTTGAGTGACGGAATATAGTTTTTTTGGTTGTATGAATCACATACTATGGAAAAGGAAAAGGGAAGAAAAAAAAGAAAAATTTACTCATTCATGAATTTTGTAGCACTCCCTGAAAATTATCTGTTAGCCAGATGCTACTTGCTATAAAGTAAATGGGTCTGAGAATGAGAGGATAAAGGAGGGACTGTTAGTAATAGGAGGGCAATGTAGTGGGTAGAAGTAAAGTAGAGGAGTCAAGAAGGGTAGGAAATAGGACATAGGCACAAACATAAAAATAATGATTAGGAGTAAAGTCTGTTAGGGAAAGTATACATGTATGTATATATGTATACACACACATATATAGTCTATATAAATATATCCATGTTTAATTATAGCCTAGAGAGAGGTTGAAAGGGGGGGAAAAGTAAAATGTATACAGCAGAGAACAAAAGCAAACCTACAAGGAGGTAAAGAAAAGATGGACAGCTCTCATCACAACACATAGTATTTATTATATAGATTTTCTTGAAATGGAAACTTATTGCTATATATTTTTAATCCTCTCTCATGTCCCCCTGCATATATGACATTTTTTCTTTTCTTATTTTATATTTGTTTTAATATTTAAATTTATGTTTCTTTTTCTCTTTGCATTATGTATTCAAATTTTAGTATTTAAATCTAAAATTTAAAAAACTTTTAAAAAATGGGTCTAATCCAGGGGTGGGGAACCTGTGACCTGGAGGCCACATGTGGCCCTCTAGGTCCCCATCCCTCTGTGTCCTCAAAAGGATTTGTTCTATGAAGTTTGGATTCAGCCAAAGGGCTGCACTTGAGGACCTAGAGGGCCACATGTAGCCTTGAGGCTGCAGGTTCCCTACCCCTGGTCTAATCCTATAAGACAGACTGTTTTGAGATAGGCTCACACCCAGAAGGTCAAGCTATTTATCACAATGGCAAAGCCACAGGTCATGTCCTTCAGGAACTGGGCATTAGAAAGGATAGGAATAAATTATCTGCTTTTACATCATACAACTTAGAACTTCCTTTTGTAGGTAGACGATGTGGGCACACATATCAATTTCCTTCTCATCATTATAGTTAGAGATGAATTTCTTGAAGAACGAACCAAGCCAGATGAAACCTGACTTCCTCATGTACACACACATGCACACACACGTGTATACAGACAATGCATGCACATGTTTACACATACATACACATGTACATGTATATATGCATATATATATATATCACTGTCTTGTTCACTCATGATTTCATGCATATATTACATCTCCCTGACACAACTAAAAGTTCTTTTCTTTTTTTGTAATAGTCTTTTGCATCTTTTGTGCTAGGCTCATGGCAGATACGGTTTGCTATTAAGGATGTGGTAGAACTAGACCTCAGTAGTGACTCACAATGTTCTACCCTACTGCCCTGACTTAAAACAAAAATGAACCACTTCCCAGTTCCTAAGTGAACTAGGCCATCAAGCATTTACCTTGATTTCTAAAGGACTAATCTGATCTGGCTTAGAAGCACAGTTCTGGAGGTATATTTACTTTTCATGGTCATGAAAAGGGCTTATTTCATAAAATCACAGAATCATAATATCCTTCACCAAAGGTCATCTACCCTCTTCCACCTCCTTTTTTTCTGAATAAATAATGTCTATCTTATTCATCTATTTTTTAAAATTACGCTCAAAGTCTTCTGTAGCCCATTTCATCACTTGATAGCCCTTGGCTTTGTGATTATTTTTTTCTCATGACCAATCCATGTATTTTTAGTGACCAAAAGAAATAAGGCACTAATTGGATCCTACTCAATGAACTTTTAAAAACAGGCCTCATTTTATTGCCAGGATCAAGTCACATTTTTCTTCTTCTCTTAAGTGAACCAATTACATAAATTAACTTTTCTTGGCAACACAATAAAGCTAGAATCCTAGCACATACAATTAATAAACTAGCACTAAAAAATATAGAATTGATTCCTAACCTATTTATGTAAAATATTTTCAGCATTGTAGACCAAAAAACCCACTTTGCTATCATGTCTCTCTTTTAGAAGAAGATAAGAAGAGTCTTGTAAGATTCAGCCCAAGAAAAATTGTAACTCTATGGAAAAAATAAAGGGATTGTACCTTCTCTTATAAAAGAAAGCAAAGTAGAAAAAATAAAATAGAAGTAGAAGAACAGAGTACATACTAACTGTGAATATTTAATAGAAAATGTGAATGTTAACGTCTGGACAAGGAATCCCAATGAGAGTTTAAAGGGAATGACTGAAAAACTGTTATACTTTATGTAATGAAATCAAGCAATTTCCTTGTAAATAGATATGAAGCAAGTTTACTTTATTGCACTGATGCTCAATATTGTTTGTAATAAAATGTTTTAAAATTGAATCTTTAAAAATAATGATAGCTCCAAATTAACCCAAAAGACTAAAGTGAGATGCTAAGTAGAATCTTAGCTAACTCCTGTTAACTCCAGGAAAAGATCACCTGTGCTAGCCATTTGGCAGTGTCTCAAATACTTAAAGACTTTCACCACTTCCTCCGGAACAGAGATACGCCCTAGAAAATCAGTTCCAGCAGGTCATCTCAGGACAATCGGTCTTAAAACAAAAATTCCCACAGAAAATGCTCTGTTGAAGCCAAGTACCCATTTTGGTGAGGTCAAAATACAGTATGGGTTCTGAAATAATCAGAAGTAACAATGCTTCTAAACCACAAAATGCTCTGGATTGCAAAATCTGCCTACAAATGAGTTAGCTTTTTGACTGATTCCTTCAATTTGGCAATAATCTAACAGATATGCATAAAACTAGGGGGTAGGGCAAGGGGGAGAAAGGGAGAAGGAAAGAAAAAATTAGCTTTCATGACTTTTGTTTATAGGGCAACAGTATACAAATTTTGATTTAGTTATACTAAAGTGTCTTTACACATTCCAAAGCAAAAATTTCAAAAGGTAAAAAATGTCAAGCTCTTTCTCATCATAGTCAGAGGTTAACATACGACTTGAAGAATGAACCAAACCAGGTGAAATCTGTCTTGCACTTTCATCTCAGATTGGCTCAGACTTAGGGTATAGATCTATTATTATTCTATGAAGCTGGTCTTGGAGCCCGGGAGGCCTGGTTTCAAGTCCCATCTTTGCTACAATTTACCAATATGATCCTGGACAAGTCACTTGACTCCTCTTTGCTTTATGCAGTTCTCTAAGATTTCCAGGATGCATAGCAGTTGTTTTTTCTTTTTTGTTGTTGGTAGAGGAAATTCCTTTCCCTATACCAATAAAAGCATGGGTCCAGTCCCTATTCCTGTCCCATTATCTAGCCTCCTGTAGAGAGGGATATAAAATGGTGTCACACACTTCATTATATTTATTACTCCCCCCACCACAAAGCAAACAAACCAGGAACTGTTTACCCTGTGTAGTCCTCTCCTCCTAACAAACATTATATTTGGACTTAGTGGCAAAAAGGCAAAGTAGTCTCAAGTTAATTTTCTAGTCCTGAGGTTAGAGAGGAAGTTTAAGTGCAAAAAAAAAATTATGAGCCTCACAGGAAGAGACAGTGAAATAAAGTGGTTCATAGAATCAGATTATGTGCAGGCAGGCAAGTAGGCAGCCTCTACTTCCTCCGATGGCTTGTACTTGGGCAGGAAGGGGACTTCATAGTTTTTCACACCCTCTAGCTTGACCACAAGTCTGAAACAAGATATAGGGGAACAAAGATCACAGCTGTTTTCACCCATCTTTGATAGGTAGGACCTGAAAACTTAAAGGGACCAAAGAGGAAAGGGGGAAGCTTCACACATCCATCCTTTTTCATCATTATTTGTAAGGCCTAGTTAAAGCTTCTTTATAACCCATTTTGCCATTCAGGGCACAGCCCCACAGAAGCCAAGGGGCTGTATACTAGGGGGAAAGGGACAGGGCCTTTTCCAGAAAGAGCCTCAGTACCACATTCACAAGGTAGGTGAATATTTCTCCTCATTTCTCACGGGGCTGCATTACTCTGAGACTTCTCTGACTTCTCCACCAAGCCCCAGGAAGCTCATCATCTGCAAGATCTCATCAGCCTTGGTACTTATCTACCTCATCACCATCCTCCGAACCTCCATTTAAACAGAGAAAGAGCTCACCTCAGACATCTTTCTCCTCAGTTCTCACCTGGCCACACTACTTTGGGACTTCTCTGACTTCTCCACTATGCCCCCTTAATGTGCACCCTCTCCTTCTAACTACCCCTCAAACCCTAACTACTCAACTTCCTTTTGTGTGTCATCTTCCCCCATTAGACTGTAAGCTCCTTGAGGGCAGGTACTATTTTTCTTTTTCCACGTTTGAATCTACAATGCTTAACACAATGCCTGATACACAGTAGGCACTTAATAAACGTTTATTCATTGATTTATCAGGATCTGCACATCACAGCTGAAGAAGAGCATTAGTAAACTAGAGGGTAACAAGAAGAGAAGGGCCTTTAAGTCACGTAAGGATCAGCTGAAGGAACTGGGGTTGTTTGCCTTGGAAAGCTAGAGACTTGGGTGGACATAATTATTGTCTTCAAATATTCGAAGGGTTGTTATATGGAAGAAAGCTTAGTAGCACGCTGGATTCAGAGGACAGAACCTGGAGCAATAGGTAGCACCTATAAAGGGACAATTTAGGTTCTATCTCAGGGATTATTTCCCTTCAGTAGAACTAACCAAGAGTGGACTGGGTTTCTTTGAGAGGTGATGGACTCCCCCTTCTGGAGGTCTTCAACTAGACGTTGGGGGATCACTTGTTTGATATGTTAGAGTGGGGATTCCTTTCAGGCATGATGAGTTGGACTACATGGCTCTTAAGGTCCCCCCTATAATTTTTATATTTTGTGTTTCTGTATTGGTTCTAGCATATAGAAGTCTCTTTCTCCTCACATCTCCTCTTCCTCAACTTCAACCACTTCCTCATTAACTTTACATTGCAAAGCAAGGGTTAGTGACAATCTAACAGCCTCTGGGGTTGACACAAAGCCAACAGTATTAAGGGGGGGGGGTAAAGGGGACATGGTGGAAAGCTGTAGTCAGGGCTGTGCTACACATCTTGCTCCTTACCTGAGGGTACTTGGGCTGGCACAGCAGAAATATAGAATGGCACCTAGAGTGGAATGTAGAAACTGCTGTACTTTTCAGGGCTCTTGCCTAAAAGGCTTTTGTTTGGAGAAGGAGAAAGTAAAGCCCTTTATTGTGGTTTGCTAAGTATACAAAGTGATTGAGAGCTGGACTGTCTGGATAGGCCTTCTTTCTTATTTTGTCTCTTTACCTCAGTTTCCCTTCCTCCAGAAGTGGTATCACTGTTGGGAAGACTAAGGAAAGAGAATATGTGAAGTGCTTAAAGTCCTTGTCATTCAACATATGAGAAGACATCACTCTAACACCATTGCCCATAAAATAGAATTAAGTATGAAACTGGTGTGTCTTGAAAGCCTAGCCAAAGAATTTTAGTTAATGACAATCTCAATTCAACAAACAATTATTAAACCCTTTCTATGTACAAGACACTGGGGTTACAAAGGTGAAAAACAACAGTCACTTTCCTCAAGAACCAAAAAATTTTAATAGTAAATAGTATCTAATCTAATTATAAGGTGGCCTCACCCAAAAGGCATCTTAAGCATTGGACTCTGAACTGGCATTATAGTGAGGCAGCAGTAATAATAAAACAATTTTTTTCTAGAGATTAGCAAAGTGTTTATACAGTTAACACAGAAACCCACAACTATCAAAACATTTTAAAATGTACTTTAGCAATCAATGCTTTCTTTGTTGCCTTATTTTGAAATTCAAACTCTTTGGCATATGTGTTTGCTTGTAGCACTGTCAAAAATACACAAAACAAAAACTGAATGGCCTGCTAGCATTCAAGAAAAAATGGGTCCACTAGTCAAACTGCATATCCAGAAATAGGGAGGAATAAGCATAGTAGTTTTATAAGGAGTGATGGGAAATGTCAGTGTATGAATCAGAAAGTAACATTAAGCGTCAGCTTTAGAAATACAGCACAACATGGGGGCGCTTTAAGAGCTGTGTGCCATTCTAGTCTTTAATTTGATAAGACTATACTCTAAGGACAAAGAAATTTTGATTCTAATTTGGTATTAGAGAACAAAAGATACTCAATAACGATCCACATCTTTAGCATTTTGCAATTAACTGTAAGACGAAGAAAAGATGAAATCCCACTGTATTCAGTTTGTTAAATGAGAAAAAGTGTTTTATTCAGGAGAACAAAACACCTCCTTGAAATTCTCTTTCCTAACAAATTGCCTCCCATCCACACATAAAATCATTTAAAATTCTTTGCTTACAGAAATTCTTTGGTTATAGAAGTAACCCTACCCAATGACACTCTGATCAAACAAAGAGATACATTCTTGTCAAAATTGCCACTGTGAGAGAGGAGACCTAGCAGAGTCCAAGCTGAAGAAAGATTATCTGTGAATGCTAAAGTCCTTCATATGCTCCTGTTGGCAGACAACATCATGCTGGCTTTATCAACCCCAGCACAGTGCAGGAACTTCTTTAATATAACTGAAACCACTGCAAAGAATTTTACTTGACTAATCACATGGAAAAGAACAGGGAGATTTCTACTGCCCAAAGTACAACATGCATTTAGATAGAACACAGAAATTGTCCATAAGATCATATATCAGAGACAGATTATAGTACAGGAGAGAATAAGTTGGCCCTAGAGGTGAACAGGAGGGAGAGAAGACTAGTTTGTCTTAGGGAAATTGTGAAACTCTTTTAGTAACTCCAGGCATTCCATGAAATGAAGGCTCACATTTTCCAAATTAATTTTCTACATGGAAAGCAAATATCTCCAAAGAATTAAAAATGAGTATCACATAGATGGGTGTCATGAGAATCTGAAGATCTCTGACCCTAGGTCCTCTGATAGGCTTAAGTGGCTCTGAGAATATTCCCTGATTTGAAAGTATACTCTGCCCCCTAATAGGCTGGATGTGGTCACATGGAGCCTGTGGCAAGGAGGCTTGTTTTTTGGGAATGCCCTCGCCTTATTACTTTGTGATTGGGCAGTGTGTCAAGAGGGCTGTGACATTCTCTGATCCAAGAAAAGGCTATATATACTGCTGATGTGAGGTTTTGCTTTGGGGCTCACTTTGAGAAGAGTTGTGTGATTTGGGCAGATGAGACTCTGGGCAGCTATTGAGCCCCCCAGCTTTGAAAACCCAGATGTTGATGCTTCCCTCTCTGGTAACTGACTAGGCATGGATGTAATGGTCAGATGGCTGGAAGCCCATCTGCTGATCTGTTTCTCTGTTTGCTTGTAACTTCTGCTTGTAACTTGTTTGTATTCTGTTTGTATTCTCTGAAGTTCAGGGTGCTGACTTTTCCCCCTGAACTAGGTAAATGATATGTGTTTTATTGATTAAAGTGAGACTGGTATCCCATTTTGAGTTGCTTTCCTTTAGAAAAGCAGATCTAAGAACCTGTGCTAGCATCCACCCTGGGTATCCTGGGGTGCTTGCTGCTACAATGGGGTAGCTAGGTAGAACAGTGGATAGTGTGCCACATCTGTCGTCATGAAGACCCAAGTTCAAATCTGGCCTCAGACACATATTAGCTATGTGACTCTGGCCGAGTCACTTAATTTTGTTTTGTCTCAGTTTCTTCATCTGTAAAAAATGAGTTGGAGAAGGAAATGGCAAACCACTCCGATATCTTTGCCAAGAAAACTCTAAATGGGGTCATGAAGAATTAGACACAACTGAAATGACTCAACAGCAACAATGGAATCACATAGAGGGTCATGGTGGTTGCGAGCAGGCAGCAACAGATATTCAATGATAAAACTTGAAGAATAGGAATAAAAGAAGACATCAAGGAAATCAGGAAGAGAAGATGGACAGACTACATGGTGGAGGGAGGAAGGTGACCAAGCGCTGCATTAGTACCCTCATGGTGTCAGAAGAAATGCCTCTTGCATGTTGGATGGACCTCCTATGGTGAACTTATGGGAGGACACGGACAGGGGTCATCTAGGATGAGCAGGAAGCAGGAGTTGTGATTTGCATCACTGGAGAAGACTTCTGAAGCAACGAGATCACAGAACCACTTGAGTATTTAAGAGAGACACAGAGGAAGAGAGAAGCAGAGAAAGAGAAAGAAGGAGAATAGAAGAAAAAGCAGAAGAAAAACCTAGAAACTATTGGAATTTCATGGAGCAGGCTGATGAGTGTGGAAAAAATAATTTAAAAGTTTATTTTTATTGACTTTTCTAATTGATTTGAATTGCTTGCCTATCCAACTAGGGTGTCTAATTTGATGTAGGATTAAGTGAATATAATATAGAGATACCAAGTACAGCACTTTGATCAGAACTAGAAGTGGTAGGGGGGGTGGAGAGGGAAGGGAGCTTGTCTAGCTCATTTTTATAGAAAATTTAATTCTTTTTCTTTCTAAGTCTCTCCCTTTCCTTATCTCAATCACTAGCTCCCCTTCCAAGTTTTGTTCATGCATACATAGAAAAACATCTTAAATAATAAAATAATTATTTTTCCTCCAGTATGTCAAATTACTTCCCACTCTCTCCCTCCCACTTAGCCCATTAACCACAGGGGAGAAATTTACTTAATTCTCTCAAATTCCACCAGCTGTCTTTCTGTTGTTGTTTTTTAACCACTCAATATTTATGCAATTATTGAGCTTGTATAAGAAAATGTTAATTGCAGGGATCTTTATCCTCTACACATGATTAGACTATGAACTCCTTGAGGAAGGATTCATAGTCTGTTCTTTACTCCGAACTGCTGAATACTGTGCTATACACCCCCATGGACGCCCAGTAAACACTAGCTAGTTTACTGATCCTTTATCACTTGGGGATGGGCGCTAGTTTTCTTAGAAATTATTTCAAAAATAAATGAAATGCTGAATCAAAAATATCTCCCTTAATATCAGATTGTTAATGTGAAAGTTAGCCCAAACCACAAAATGTGACACCTAGTCTAGGTGAGTAAATGCGTTGAAAAGAGGTCATTAAGTAACTATTCAAACTAGTACCATGATTTCAGAAAGTAATTTGTTATGATTATCATCATTGTTATCTCTGATTATCCATTATGATGATTTGGATAGGACATACATAGGTAAAATCACGCCTCCTATATTTATACACAGCAAAAGACTTCTATAACACAGTTAGCTTACAAAGTGGGGGATTAGACTACTTCCTTTATTATAAGCATACAATAACCATAGCTATAGGCCCCTGTTTAAATATACATCCTACCACTATAAATATGTCCTTCCACCATAACTTATTTCTTAGCTATAAACTAATAAACCACCACCAACAATAACCATTAACAGCAGCAGTCAATAACCAGAGACATATATTAAGCATATGATATGTGTCCAGGCATTGTGCTAAGTGCTAGGGATACAAAGAAAACCCATAGCATTGTGGGTGATCCAGTGGACAATGGAAAGATACATAGTGGGCATAAATGGACTGCAGCATATGATCACCACTGACCTGTGTGCAATAAAAGACATCACTGAGGAACTTCAGATCCATCACTACAACTGGAAATTAAGCTCAAAGGGCATGTAATGTTCTAAAGGCATAACAGAGACCAGCCCTTAAAGCCAGGAAGGCCTGGATTCAATGTCCCCCTGTGACAAACACTGGCTCCATGACCCTGGGTTAGTTCCTTAACCTCTCTGTGGTAGACAACTTTCTAAGACTATAAATTGTAGAGCAATGACCAACTTGCGTTGGTCAAGTGAGTTTATTTATCCTGGAGATCTCATTATTAATGAAATCAGAGGTATAGTTCTGATCCATCTTTACCAACACAGGTTAGTAATTTTATTGGAATTAGTGTTATTTTTATAAAACCAACCTTTCACAAAGGCAACAAATTTACCCACTATTACTGTGAGGTATGTACAAGGAAGTTATCTGAACTCTCTTTACCTTCCTAAGTATATGTTATTAAAAAAAAAAACAACATAAAAATCAAACAAACAAAACCAGGCTGATACCAGATTAGGTAAAAGAAACAAAAGGTGCTCATAGGCCCACACCCCCATTGTATTAAAGTTAACACATTGCTCAGTTGAGGTACCTGACAAGCTTAAGGGGGGAAAAAAAACCAGGCTGAACACCTTTTTCATTTTCATTTGGTAAACTACAAAATTAACCTTGTAAAATGTGCTTCCAAATGTTTAAATGGTGATATGTAATTTTTGACACCCATCAGCCACGCTGATTAATATCAGACCCACTTTACCAGATCTTTCCAAGAATAATAATAGGTAACCATAGGCACACACAAACACTCATACAGGCTTAAAAGTATAGCAATGAATATGATTTATAAACAAACTATTTCCACTTTTACCACTAGAAATACCAAGGTTCAGAGCAGATAGTATTTATCTAAAATGATGCTGACATACACCAATGGCTGAACTAGAAACAGAACTTCATTTTTTTTATTCCTATACTTTAGCAACAGATCTTTTTTTGATATCAAGTTTGCTACAAACATCAATATATTTCCTTCTTTGGCAAGATGGAAATATGTAGGCAGCACTAAAAGTTGTACTGGATTTATACAGATTAAGCATATCAGTAAAAACTTTAAAAAATCTGTTGTATTTTCAGAAACTGGTTGGCTTCAGACTGACTGAAATATTAGAGCATTTGAATTTAGTCTAACAATTCTTAGGGTGGTGGCTGATTTAATTAGCTACTGCAATTGGAATAATCCTGCAAAATGTCTTCAAGGAATATTCTTACCTTACACATGTTTCACAACCAGTGATTGTGAAAAATAAACAACATGATCTCAGATTCAAAAACATAGGTAAACCAGAAGATGACAGAAAGATGTGCAGGGGACACAAATAGATTGTAGTATATGATCAACAGTGACATATGCAATAAATAGTATAAAAACATCAATAAAGATGTTCGTGACTAGAAAGGAAGATGGGTCAGTCACCTAACAAGAAAGAGGAATAACTTGATATTTGATAATCTATGAGCTGCACTGGTAGTCACAAAATAATCTAAAGAAATTAAGGCAGGTCTACAGCACGATAGCATGAGCTCTTCTATTAAAGATTTATGCAATGATATGGAAAAATCTCACACAGGAGGAAAAGGCATGGACAAGTTGCCAGCTCTGCTGACAGAAGGAGGAGACACATCAGTGAAATCAAAAGTCCATTAATGCTTTGTGATGTGTTTATGGTTAACATGAACATATGGTTATGTGTTTGTATGTGTACGTATGATTACATATATAGATATATATATGTGTACATTTATAAACATAATTGTGGATAGGGGAAAATGAAAAGACCTTTGTCAAATCAAATGAATTAAGGAAATGAGTGGAATTATTTTTTTTATCATTATGATAATCACAAGCAAGACACAATCATTTAAAGTAAAAAAAATAGTCTTCCTAATTTAATAAATTTTTAAGATGAAAACCATAGAAACAAGTGGGAAAAATTCCATAGAATGGATACCATAGAAATTATCAATGGCATATCAAGAGGATGGGAAGTACTACCACAGATTACTTTCATCTCCGAACTGGTTTTTAAAAAATGGTCTATTCTATGTAATTGAATCCATTATGAAAAGTGTCAAAAATTGATGACAGACAAGCCCTACAGGTCCATATGGAAATTATTTTTGCAATGCAATTTAGAACTACATGGGACAGAATGTCCTTTCAAATATATAAACTTCCCCTTTACTTTGCTATGATAAGCTAACTGTTTGACTACCCAAAACTGCAAAAGAGAAAACTATTGTTACAGTTTTTGGGGGTCAAGCTGTATAGGTTTCACCAATACCCTTCCTCAACAGGCTTCAGGGACCCCGGCTTCTGCTTTCTCTGGGAGAAACAGCTGCACAGAAAACTTAAGACACAGGGCTTGCTTCTTGCTACTTTCTCTAAGCTTGGCGTGGCTGGACTTTCTCTTCTTTAGAATTCTCTGAGCTTGGCGTGTCTGAACTTTCTCTTTCCTCTAGCTATGTTCTCTAAACTTGGCATGACTGGACTTCCTTCTGCCTCCAGGTAGCCTGTATTTAAGTCCTTTCTCCAGGGCCCCTTAGGGCCCCTCCCCTGGCCTTGCCCTCACCACAGCGAGCCAATCGTGCATCACCCCGAAGGCAGAGAGATAATCCTGCTTATCGCAAACAGGTGCAACCTTCGCATTCTGTCCCCAGGTGATCACGGGCCTCCTTTTAGCTGAGGACCAATTCAACCCATTACCAACAAGAGCCCCAACAAACTATGACATAGACTCTGGCTAAGAGGAACAATACCATTGAACTGATTTATTGGTCTCATTTCCTTCCATTTCTCATGACAGCATGCAAGTTTTCCATTTCTTAACATATCCAAGTTATGAATGTACACAATAACAGTTAAAAACCTGGCAACTCATTGCTTTTATTCAGTAACAAATACATTGGAGCTTCATGAGAATTCCATCCCCTGAGTCTAAGCTACAGATTGCGTTATAGATGAAACAAAATGAAACTGAAATGCTAGACTCCTTTTCCTTCTCCTCATTCGTAACTATTACACAAACAGACCCTGAAACATTCGAGGTAACTGGGGATCAAACTGACCAACATGACAAGCTATGCTATGGAGACCAAAATAGTTCCATTTTATTGATCTGAAGATCTTCTAATTCAACAAGGGATACTGACAGCTATGCTATCAAAAATCTGGAAGATGCTATAAAATACTCCATTTAACTACTATATACACTTTCTCTGGATAATCCTCCAAATTTGTGGGTGGGTATACCCCCTTGCTGAAAATGAATTTCATATATTGTAGAGGGATAATTACTAAAAATATAGGGGAAACCACAAGACCTATTCAGCTCTCTAAAGGTATCTTTATTGTCCAAGCAATCCAAGCTAGAGGGTTTAGCAAAACAAACAAAAAAAAGATGACAACTAGAAAATTTCTGCTTTGGAAACTCAAATTTCTAGTTAAGACATTGAGTTGTTCCATTCTACATTTCTTGTTACTAAATCCCCTTGCATAACATGGAACCACATTGCACTGAATTCTGGGCTACAGCAGGTGTGATACTGAAGATCTGGAAAAGAATTATAGGGAACGTGCTTTTACAACATAAAATGCTTATGTCATGGGACAAGAATAATAATACGTTTTATGAGGCTTTCATTGTATGTAACACATTTCTAGAAATACAATTTGATCCTTCTCTTGAAATTTGTGATTTCTCTCTGAATTTGTGCAATGTATCAATGTTGTAATGGGTTTATAATGCATTATTGTTATAATGAAATGAGAATGTCAACCATAGAACTTTGGAAAACCTGATTTTAAATAGCTTCATTCTACTTTTGGCCATGTAGATGATTCTCTAAACAGAGGGATTGTTGTCGTCTCATTTCTTCTACTGAGTTTGGAAAACTGGGATGCCCTCTGGGATGCAGATATAACTTACTCTTTTTCTCATTTTAAGAACCTTTCTGTCTGTGAGAGTTCCAGATTATTGGGATGTTCTTTGAAACAAAAGAAGTTGAAGTTCAATGCCAAATGTTGACAGCCCTTGCTCTGAAGTATCTCTGTTTCTGTCTCTCTCTCTCTGTTTCTGGCATCTTTTATCTTAATGTACCAAAAAGAAAGAATGAGTTACCAATGTCAGTATTTGTCAGTGTTTTTAAAAACTGAGATTGTTTCTTCCCAGAAGTATAACAACGAAACCAACAGTATCATGGTTACCTGAGTGAGTGGTTCCTGGTAAGGTCAGGTTGACGCTCCTGCAGAATTTCAAAGATATTGGGCTGACGCAGAAATGCAACAATCTTGTCATTGTAGGCTGTGTTAATGGAAAAGGAGAATATTTTTTAAGAACAAATTGGAATTTCTGCTGTACTAACAATCATAGTGAAGACCCACACAAAAATTTTAAAAAGATACTTTGATATTTCGCTTATGCCTTAAATTTGTGTTATTATCATGACTTTAATTAGCATCTAATTAACTTTATGGCTGGGCAGCTAGGTGGCATAGTGGACAGAGCAGAGGGCTAGGAATCAGCAACTCTTCATGAGTTCAACCTCAGACACTTACTAGCTGTGTGACCCTAGGCAAGTCCCTTAACCCTGTTTGCCTTAGTTTCTCATTTGTAAAATTAGCTGGAGAAGGAAATGGCTAACCACTTCAGTATCTTTGCCAAGAAACCCCTAAATGGGGTCATGAAGAGTCAAACACAACTAACATTGGCAAAAATTATTTTATGCTTAGCCTATTACCATATGTCACATCTGGCCTCATTAAGCATTTTAATAAGAATCATCTAATAGAATCACAGTTATAATCAAGTGGCAAAGTAAGAAAGATGCTAAGACACTCCATACACCCCATCAGACAATTCCCAACTGACAACAGATGAGTGACAGCCAAATAGCAGCAATTACAAACAATTTTGCATAAAAATGTTAAGAAGCCTACAATGCAGGGAACATAAAGAAAATAAGCTATAGTTATTAACTCTTGCAAGGCTAAGAATAGAAATCTCAAACCAGCATGCAACACTCAGAAAACAGAGAGGTTCTTTTGGGGTTTGAAATGTTATGTAGCCTATAGGACAAATCCTAGAGTTGCAATCAAGAGGTTCTATAAGTAAAAATGACGGACATGAGGAAGGGGACAAGTCATTCCTATAAGAAATATATAAACAGTAGTAGTTCACAGATGGGTCTTTTCTATCACATGTGTAAAGAAAACTCCAACACTCCAACACCCCATCCCCCTAATTAGCAGCAGTAGCTTTGGATTTTAGAACACATATAGATATGTCTTGGCTGATATTGACTAATAATGTCTGCATCAAGAATCAGAAAATCCATGAATCAGAATCCTTTTTATTCTTCCTTTTTTGTTTGTTTTGAGTAAAATATTCTGTTGCAATCAAAGTTATCAGTAACTGTAAGGTAATATAAATGGATCATTGAGTCATTTAAAATTTATTGCTATATATCATGTAGGATTCAGATATAAGCTTATTTTTTCACTTTACTATAATCTGATTTTCCAAAGTTATTAATTAATAAGTAATTCTTCCTCCAGTGTTTTGTTATGTTAAATCTATCCACATGGTATTTCTCTGAGTCTGCTTTAGGATTATGGACTCAACTTCATGGATCTTTTAAAAATATTGTTTCTTTCTTACAATTTTGTTTATTGCTACTTAACAATATAATTAAATATTTGGCATCCCAGTACTTCTTCATTTTCCCCTTACAATTTATCTTGATATTCTTGACAATTTTGCTTTATTTAATTTTATGTAATTCTCCATTGGTACCTTGAGTGGCCCCACGTTAAAGCTATAAAATTGTTTGGGTAATATTGAGAGTTTTATTGTATCACCTTAACCTAGCCTTGAACACAGAGAAGAAAGTACATTCTAAGACTTTAAAAATTGGAAAAAGTGCACTTACAGACAATAAGCAACATTTTAAAATATTAAACAAGGACAAATTATTTTTTAAAAAATAGGCTTATATGGAAGTCAAAATGACTGATTGATTAGTGGCTGGTTAAAAAAACTCATCAAAAATAGATTTGTTTCATTTAACCCCAAACCCCAGAAATAGGACTGATGAGCTGAAGTTCCAAAGAAGTAAATGTAGCCTGGAAGTATAGAATAATTTAACAATTAGAGGTATAAAAAATGGAATGCATCAACTTAAGAGGTTGTATATTATGTTCCTCTCCCCTCCCCACATGCTTCATTGGAGGTATTCAAGCAAAAACTGAATGACTGACCACTTAGTAGGCACATTAGAGCGAGATTCTTTTTCATGTATGGGTTAGATCAGATAGTCTCTGAGGCCTTTTCCATCTCTGACATTCCATGATGCCATAAAAGTATATTTAAATGGCTATAAGTCTTTTTAAATGTTAGGTCATGAATTTCTCATCGGTTATTGAAGTTCAGCCAACACTTTTATATTCTATAAATGATATATAAGATCTTAAACCAAGTAATAATTATCTATTTTACAAAAGAAGTACACTCAAACCCTGCTGTGGATATTTGCTACACGTTAACATTTCTTTCTCTTCTTCATTTTCCTCTTCCTCCTTTCATTTTCTCTTTCTTTTCTTCTTCCTCCTCCTCCTTCATCATCATCATCTTCTTCTAAAAAACTATGGTTTCATTGTTTAGTGAAATTTTGCTGTGGTAACTCCCTGTACTTGTGGAAATTGATCAATGTTTAACAATTTAAATGACTTAAAGAGCTACCTGGGATCATAAGAAGTCAAGTGACTTTCCTAGAGCCACACAGCTGGTACCTGACAGAAGCAGGACTTGAGCCAAGGTCTTCTTGACTCTAAAGCTGGCTCCCTATTGACTTCAACATTCTATCTTTGTGTTTCGATACTCAGTATACATACTTTGAAAACAAGCATATAAATAATAATATAAAATATTCAAGATGGCCAATATTGTCGACTAAACTATTTTATATGAAATCAAAAATATTTTTAAACTGCTAACATAATCCCATTTTTAACATTGAGTTTCTTAAAATTCATGATTTTTATATTATTTGCCAAGAATGAAAGCAGCTAAAAAAAATTCAATAGCTTTGTCCATACAGATTACATTTAATTTGAGTGGTCTGGCAATTTTCATGACACATGGTTTCATATTTTGCCCAAGAAAATGCCTATCTGTTTTATCTTAGCATATTGTTTCTACAGAAACAAATATTATGTATTTTATATGACTGGTACAGGACTTCAGCACACAGGTAAGGACAGCAATAAATCTTAGAGAATGATAATTGGTCTGATTGCATGAGAACCAGGAACATAAAAGGCTGACTCAGGCATGAGGAATTGTCTCATCTAGGATACTATTGCTTTCTTCATCTCTTTCCTCACTTGAATTCATATGACATAAAAAATTTTGCAGAATCAAACCTATTCCTGACAGTGCTATAAAGCCGATAAAAGATAAACTAAAAAGAACAAGAATATTGCATTTAAAATCTAGCAAAGCTCAAATGAATCAAGAATACAATAGATAGCAATGAAAATGAAAGAGTTGCAAAATTTTCTAGTTTTTCTCTGCTTACATTTTTATATCACTCAACATAGTTAATAAGAGACTGGGTTTTTTTTGGAGGGCAGTTGGGGTTAAGTGAGTTGCCCAAGGTTACACAGCTAGTTTTTTGTGTTAAGTATCTGAGGCTGGATTTGAACTCGGGTACTCCTGACTCCAGGGCCGGTGCTCTATTCACTATGCCACCTAGCCGCCCCGAGACTGTTTTTTAATTAAACAAAATTTTGATATTTCACATTAAGGGAAAATTCCATTATCATTTGGCAATAGAATCATGAGATCATAGAATTTTAAAATTAGAAGGAACCTTAGAGATTTTCTAGTTTAACCACTCATTTTATAGATGAGGAAATTATGGTGACAGAGATAAAGTGACATAACCAAATTTAACAACAGCAGAAAGACAAAACCCAAGTGTCCTGACTAGCATTCTTTCCATTAGACCATGCTCCTTCTCTACTTTTTTCCAGCATTGGGGGGAATTTTTCTACTTTGCTTGAGTGAGAAGCAGGATTGAGGTGCCACTTTTTTCAAGTCTTTTAAAATGTAGTATAATTATTTTCCCCATTTAATTAATTAAGCCACTGTAAAGTCATGTGCCTTCAGGCTTCAACTATACAGTGCTGGGCTTGTTTATTATAAAATAGAAGTCAACTAATTTATAATGACCATATTTCATGTATTCCATAATAAGTCATTTTCTCTATCACTTTCAATAGTCAACTATTGTTATTCAAAAAAAGCTAAGGAATACAAAAGTTCACCTTAATTTTTCTGTTGCTGTTCTTTTTAAAATAATACAATACTTTCAAAATTCAAATATGAATTAAATCTGTTAAAGGTTTCTTAAGGAAAATGCAACAGAATTTCAAATAGAATACAAAAGCATCTCTGCCAATGCTTTTTAACATGATACACATGTGATAAGCTGGCAGTTTTAAAATCACATCAATATGTGCCCAAAGATCAAAATTCCCCAACAAGGAATGTTAGATGAATAGAATCATTCAAACTCCAAACCCATAGCAACAAACAGCACATACACACATGTATACTGCACATCAACATGCAACATTAAATTAGAATTTCCTTCTCTGAAGAACAAGAGGGCAGCTGATGACATACCCACTGGAACCATGTCCTGGTACTGCGACCTACTGACAGTATTGAAGGTGCTGGATGGCCTAGGAAGAACCGGTGGCCCTGAATGTCGAGAGTCCTCTCCTACCTGTAAACAGAAACACACACATGTCCTGCCAAAGAACTAGAGTCCTCATCTAAAGCATATCTTGGGAGTGTGTCAATTGGAAATAGCTTGTACATTCACAGAACTGATTCCTGCAAATGAACAAGAAAAGAGTCGATTTGGGAGCTGCATTAGGGCAATGTCCTTTAAATGAAGCTCCCTCCCCCTTTAAAAAAATTTCAGCAGATGAACAGACTAGCTATCTTTAGCTAGATTCATAATGCCGATTTTTCTGCTATTTCTGTTTGGAAGTGATCATACAAGATAACTGATAGCAGTAGCAAGTAAATGCTTTTAATTTAATGGTACTAATTTGAACTAATTTATTTGAACTAGATACACAAACACATGTAAAACAATTTTGTTTTGAGGATCTGATCATTTTAGGGAGAGTTTATATTTTATGATTTTTTTATCTTTATAAACACACATGCTCTTCCACCAAAATTTCACAGAATATCAAACTTTGAGGGCTAAGATATCAGAAGATGATTACATATGTCATATTTATATATTAAAACTCAGTAATGTATCCCTAACTCTTATTCATTGAAAGACTCATAACTTTTAATGTATTACATCATTTAACTTTTTGGAATATTCTAAATGTCAAAGGTAGGACACATAGCTGGAAAGGCTCATATGTCTTTTTTCACATTGACTTAATATTGGGTTTGTATAATGAGGTTAGCCACTGCCTTTGTGAGATCAATCACTACCCACTAACCAGGATGAAGGTACTATTTAGAGACAGACACCAATGACAGACATAAGGTTTTTCTCCTGCAAGTAGGGCGCTATGTGTCACCATTCTTAGAATTAGAAATGAGACCTGTCCCCAATTCCTCATTTCTTGAAATCAGAACCAGTCAATAGGCAAGTTGGCATAAAACATAACACAGGATGTACCTCCTAGCACTGATTAGACAGTAGGCATTTCCTTTGAAGGCTCAACAGTATTGTAAATAAAATGTGAATATTAGAAGGCGTGAGTTCTGTTCATATATCTTTCACATGAAAAGCAATCTTCAGACAATGTTAGTGTTTATTTCAGCATCTCTTTCTGAAATTGGGTTCATTAGACTATCACAATACTTCAGATTCAGGGGGGAAAATTGTAAAAGTGATTTTAGGGACAGTTACAATTTTTATTTGTGGTTTCCCTGGAAACGTTCATTTTTAAATAGTTCATAGAGCCATTTGTTTAATGAGAACTGAAAAATAAGGTGAGTTTGTTGAAGAACAAAGTGACGTCAGGCATAGTAGAAACACGCTACCTGTTTATCGAGGTCCAAAGGTAAGAGATTTATTTGTGTTTGTGGAATGGATTGTGCCAGTATCCTGCATTACTAATTTACAGGATAAGCAGGGTAAAGATTTATACATTGCTCTAGAGCTATAAATACCAGGCATATCAAGCGTCTATAAATTTTATACGAGCTTCATATAAATATATTTACACACACACACAAGCACGCATGTAATTAGCAAACACACAAAGCCTATCAGAACTGAACTATGTATTGAGAAGTGGAATTACAAGAGTTAAACTCAAATGAATCAAATATAGTCATGGAATTTTACTCTATTACGTTTTCTCCTTATCAAGGAAATACTTCATCACCAGACCAGAATCTAAAGGATATCATGCTGGTGTTGAAAAGATTCATAGAATGCAAATTTGGCTATCATCTACTAATGCTTTAGGGAAAATTTTTGAATCATGCATTTGGATGAATAAACGTAAAAAACATTTGTTAAGTGCCTACTATATGCAAAGCACATATCATATAATATATACAAAACCCAAACAATAAAGGCATTTTAGTTGTTGGCGGAAGGACAGATGACCCATAGACCTGAACACTCCCTTTGCTCACGTAAACTGTTAAGAGTAATAAAATGAAGCTGTCTGTGACTCGTAATTAGGAAATCTGAGTGCCCTCAAGTGGTTACAATATGGCACTGCATTAAGAATCCATAGAAAACAGGCCAAACCTTATAGAATCAATAGAGTTATCAAAGATTTAGGGTTGGAAGAAACTTTAAGGTCCAGCCCGTTCAACCCTTTACCTGACTTCTGAGGTCCCTTTTAGCTCTAAATCTATGACACTATGAACCCCTCTCCTTACGTTCAGCAAGCATGGCACATGTTAGAGAGTCCTCCACTGACAGATATACATTCCAATTTTAAAGACCATCAGTGAAGGAGATTCCACAACTTTTATTCCAGCAACCCTTTCCCAAAGAATTCTTTCTTATATTTAACTCAATGTCCAAATAACTGAAATTTAAAACTTTTGCAAGATATCTTTTCTGGTTTTCCTTAATGGTAGAGTATGGAGAAGTTATCTCCAATTCATTTTGTATGTAGTTTGGACAAAGTGATTTGCATTATCTTTTCTTCATTGGATTGGGAGATCCTTCAGGACAGAGACAGTTTATGCCATTCTTTATCACCCCAGAACTTAGCATGTTTGGCACATAGTAGGTGCTCAACAAAAGGTTTGTGTTGACTTGGATTCATACTTCCTTGTTACTGTCAGTGAATATGGATAACAAATGATTATGAAGCCATCTATGCATAAGGGTGTAAAAATAAAGATTTTGACCCTCTCCCCTTCCATTCCTCTGGACAAGATCAGTCCTTAAAAAAAAACAACCCAAAACTTTCACTTTATTTGTGTGTTTTCAGAGAACTGCTTATATTTTAAACTTTCTCAATTTTTATCAAAATGCCCTACATTAAAATACCAAAAAGAAAAAAAAGGAAAACTTTTTTTAGGCCATCTCAGTCTAAGTGCAGCCACATCCTGATCAGTTTTCATCAGCCATTGGAAAAGTCCCCAAGAAAACTTTGTGACTCACTTCACCAGCACTGTGGCTGCGCTGCCTGGTCAGATGTTGCCGATGTACCAAAGCGCTTGTGGGTCTACTGCTCTGCAGTGGGAGCCGGGGGTCAATGAAGGTGGTGGTACGGGAATTGTGATCGACAAAAAAAGCCTGGAAAACAGACAAACTCATAGTCAATAGTTGCTACATGTATAGATCTAACATTCCCACAGTAGCTAGCTCTCATATATACTGGAATTCTGTGAATATACTTAGGATTCATTTCCTTAGCCCTCTCTTACAATGTCTTTAACTTTGTCTTATTGTTAACACTCTTTTATAACAGGGCTTAAATCATAAACTATATTAATATTATAAATTATATTAACTACAGGATTTTGAATTTGGAATGGAATTTAAAGGTCATTTACTTCAACCCTTTCTTTTCACAAATGAAGAAACCAAGGCCCAGAGAGATCATGTGATTTGTCTATGGTCAAATAGCTATTTTTAGTGAGACCCCAGAAATTCTCAGGAGCATTCCTTTGTTGTATTTCTGGCTTTTTTCCTTTCTGTTCTGTTCCCACTGCTAGGACCCTACTTTAGGCCTAGGTAAGTCTGGGTCCTAAGCCTAGACTATTGCAACAGCCTTTTAAGTGGTAACCTTGTCTATAATCTTGTAAGGACCTTTCACAATCCATCTGGTACACTGCTGCTAGGTTAATTTTCTGAAACTTGTGTTTGATCAGGTCAGTCCTCCCTTTACCACCAAAACCCTTTATTGGTGTCCTCTGACCCACAGAATAAAAGTCTATAGATTGTGTCCTAAACTCTTGACATCAAGGCTCTTAACAGAATTAAGCCCCATGTCTTTTCTGTAGAGGGACTTAATTATATACATTTAAAAGGCAGGATACCATCTTAGATAATAAGATTTGAGCTTGGATCCAGCATTACTTAAAGGAAAATTAGTTTAAGTAAGTTTGCCATTATTGGGATAAAATTAATTAAACTATCCAAGACAAAAGAGCCTATCAGGATAGTGCTAGTAAACCAGCAAACCACAACCTCTAACTATGACAGAATGTGTCAGGGCAGATGATCTCAGGCTTTAGGCAGAGGGTATTACTTACTGCACAAGCTAAATATAAAAGCAATAGCTTTTCACACTGGGGAAAATGATGTCACAGGATACTGTGACCACAAAGGGAAGAGTGTGACTAGGTGAATTCCATTGTGCTGCTGGAAAAATGCTGCCTAAGAAAAATAGTTTAACCGTTCTAGATATTGAAATACTTTGTTATAGACTGAAGCTCATTTTGTTTTGTGATAAAACACCGGCAAACTAGACAAAAATAATTTTTTAGATTTCTGAGGACAATCTTATGATTCTGATTGCTGAGAAATAGGCCAATTGGAACTATAATAAATTGAAGTATTAGGAAAGAGAAATAAACATTATAATCATGATAACTGATATATAAATAGCTCATTACATTATGTAACACATTTACAAAAAACTTTTAGTACATTTTCTCATTTGATTTTCATAAAAGTTCCATAAGGAAGCTATATGTATTATTATTCCCATTTTACAGATTAAAATTGAAAGATGTTAAGTAACTTGTTCAGCTGCAGAATGTTAGAAATAGGATTCAAACTCAGGGCTTCTTAACTCCAATTTCTGTACTCTTTCCACTATACCAAGTTGTCTTTCTACACCAGAAATGGAAAAAAAAACCCAGTCACACACACACACACACACACACACACACATCCCTTTTGTGTCACCAATCACTGAATTCCAGGATATAAAGAATATAGACACTGGAGGTCTTTGATGAGAAAGCCTTCTTAAATCCATTCCCCTCTACTGTCAAATCTTCTGCCTTTATTAAAAAGAAGCATAGGACAGGCACAGTTTGTCATCTTAGATCTTCTAAGACTAGACCTACATTCTAACCCCTGCCCGTACTACTGCCAAAGAGGCAACTAGACACTATTTCATTTAGAAGGAAGGCAGGTACACTTCAACAGTTCCCTTCAGTCTCTAAAGACTCATTCAATGGGAACTAACTGGTTCTTACACATGGATATTAGTTACACCTATTTTAAGGGAATGGCTATCCCAACCTCAAAAATTTACCTCCTAGAGTCATGGTCAGTTCTCACGCACTTAAAAAATTAATAGCACCTCTTGACCGAAGGATATGTTGTTTAATTATAATATAAGCCACAGTGATTAAGAAAGAAGATGAAGCACTTGCATTGTAATAGGATCGTGTATTTGCTCAATTTTATTTCTTTGAAATGCTTTTTGTAGAGTGGTCATTTAATAGCATCAGCAACATATTTTGAAAAACACTTCCATATAATTATTGGGGCTGTGTATATAGGTCAAATATGATTTACATTGGTGTGACAGTATAATTGGGTGTTAAGAAGCTTGTCTAATGTCCATTCTCTCAATAAAGCTTTGCTATAAGAAATTATTTGAAAACAGACCTAGAGACAAGAAAATAATAAATTAATTTACCAAGAAAATAATTTAAAAAATCCTCTACCACTGGAGAAGCAAGGAAATGCTTGATTATTTCAAATGATAAAGTGAGAAAGTTATGAAGTTAGATATCTTGTCTCTCTTTTCCTCCCTCTCTCTTATCTTTAATATTTAATCTCCACACTTTCTCCTACACTAAGTCCTATTTCTCTGAATATAGCCATGCCCAAGTTTCTGCTGTCTTTAATTAAAACAGATATGCAAAAAAAACACCTGGAGCTACGTTTTCTTCCCCCATGTAGTCTCAGCTGCCTTCCCTACCCAGGCCTTTCCATAAAAGTGTTATAAAGAATAGTCCACACTTAACTGCTTTTATTTACCATTTTAATCCTAAAAACTATGCACTCCCACCTCCATCCTCAGCACTTTAAAGAATTTTCTTCTTTAAAGACTACTATATTTAGCAGTTTTTCTCAGACTTCATGCACTTGGAACTCTATGTTGCTTTTGACTCTGTTCCTTCTTATTTTCATGGAAAGTCTTTATTTCTGTGGTTTCTGTGACATAGCTTGCTCCTGGTTCTTTTCCTACCAAATGACTCCTTCTCTTTCATTGGCACATTTTCTTCATTCTCTCCCTTTAATGGTTTTCCTAGGGTTCTAATACAACAACAGGATTCTACCAGGAGTCTTTTCTCACTTATACTTTCTACCTTGGCAATTGTATCTATGGCTTTGAATGACATCTCCATGATGAAGATAATTAAATCTTTCCTTCTGATCCCAACATGTCTCTAGTTTCAGACCTTTACTTCCAGCTCTGCTAGAGCTGTCGACGTAGATGGTTTTACATGTTCAAAGTTTAATTCACCACCTTCGTGCTGCTAAACCTATGCCTTCTTCCTGATATTTTTATATATTTAAGACATTGTCATCTTCTCATTCATTTCAAGGAAGCAGCTGGGGGTATGGCATATAGAGCACTTGACCCAGAATCAGGAAGACAGATTCAAATACTTATTGGTTGTGGGATGCTGGGCAAATTGCTTAATCTCTATCTGCCTCAGTTTCCTCAGCTGTAAACCTTTTAGAGTTGTTGTGAAGACTAAATAAGATAGTATTTATAAAAAGCTTTGTAAACTTTAAAGTTATGTTTATAATTATATTAAAATTATATCGTTATTCAAGAATCATGTTCTTCTTCATCTTCCTTGCCCCTTATATTCAATCAGTTACTAAGTCTTTCTCTAGGATGCATCTACTTGTTTTCCTTCCTGCTACTAGGTCTTCATTATTTCTTTCCTAAACTATTACAAAAGCCTTCTAACTAGGAGCTTTATCTCTAATCTATTTCTTCCCCATTCACTTCAGTGGATATGTTAGCTCATTGATGGATGGATTCCCTCTGTGAGTGCAAATTGTGACACATTCATACTTTCTGATCCTGTGTAATTCTTATCCATTCCCTTTCACCCACAAAGGATCATACCCAACATGCTAAAGAACTTTCTCTGAGTCTTTTTATATTTTGTGGGAAATAGTGTAACATTTGAGTTTTCCATCCCTTATTCCCACTATGTGACTGGCCCACTTCCTTTTCCAATCATACATTTCCTGGATGAGCTTCCTTAAAATTATATATCTCCAATCTAGGTTATTTAAATACACTATGAATGTTTTAAAAATGGAAAATAGATGGAAGAAAGGACAAAGACACCTGTTTTAAAGTTTCATACAAAATTGCAACCAATGCAAGTCAATTGCCATCCATAATGAGGAGACCGATCCTTATTCAATGTCCCTTTGTTCAATGATTATTTATATCAAGGAAAGCAAAAGTAGGAAGAGGCATGCTTGGGCCAGCTAGGTGATCCAATGGTAAAGCACTGGGCCTGGAGTCACGAAGATCTGAGTTCAAATCTGACCTCAGATACTCACTAACTGTGTGACCCTATTTGTCTCAGTTCCTCATCTGTAAAATGGGATCACATTAGAGAAAGAAATCACAAACCCCTCCAGTATCTTTGTCAAGAAAACCCCATGTACAATGTCCACGGGGTCACACAGAGCCAGACACAACTGAATGACTGAACAACAACA
>CM053596.1:192497997-192519414 GCA_028646575.1 Pseudocheirus occidentalis | reverse complement strand
GGGTCACACAGAGCCAGACACAACTGAATGACTGAACAACAACAATGCTTGGCAAGAGTATTCACCGCTGTCAAGGAGAAGATCCAATAAAGTTTAAGTTAGAGAGAGGTTCCTTCCTGGAGGAGTTCTTAACCTTTTCTGTGACAAAGATACCTTTGCCAATAAGGTGAAACCTATGGACCACATATCACAATAAGGTTTTTAAGTACATAAAATAAAATATATAGGATCAAAATGGACATTAATTATGCTGAAATATCATTATCAAGCTATTTTTAGAAAGTACACAAAAGAATTCTTATCCTACAGGATGTTGGATTTCTTCAAGATGTTCTTGTTTATACATAACGCATCAAGACCCAAAACAGTACTCAGCGTCCCAGATGAGATATAGCATCACAAAGATGAATTTGTTCCAATTAGCTACACCAGAAAAAAGAAATGGATGAATACCTATTGTTATATTATAATATGCAGTTAAATGGACAAAATACACAAATATGTGTATGTATGCACACATACACATATATACATACATATGTGTATGTATGTGTGTGTGTATATATAATGCATATACATACACACATATGTAAAAGATCTACATCTTGGATAAATCCTGCAAACTTGGACCCAGAAGTGAAAAGGAGAAACAAAGAGAATTTATGGCCTTTGGAAAATTGCAAAGTTCCTCTAATGATCACAAATTTCTCTGTGAAACAAAAGATCACAAATATTAATGATATTGTATGGTTATGAATCACCAAAAACTATAATATTTAAAGATTTGAAGAAGAAAAATGATGGTAACTAATATGCAAATTAAGAAATGCACTTTAGCTGTGGTCAACATGGAAATTTGTTTTACTTGACTTTTCTTATATAATATAGAACCTTCCTTTTTTCCCCTCCCTCTCTCCTTTCTTTCCTTCCTTCTTTGCTTCATCACTTCCTTCTTTTCTCCCTCCCTTCATTCCTTCCTTTCCCTTTCATTGTTCTTTCTCCTCTTTCCTTCCTTCTTTCCTTTCTTTTTCTTTCCACAGGGGATGTGTGAAGAAATAAATGTTTGATAATTGAAAGAAATAAAAGTTTATCTTAAAAAATGAAGAACATTTACAGATCATTTAAAGGGCAAAAGAAAGTCACCAACTGGTGTGCTGAGGACTGTAACACATTAAAAACAAGGAGTTATAAAGAATAAATTATATAAAGGATGCCCTCAAAGAAATGTTGATCCAAAAAAAAAAGATGGGCTGATCTCATTGTAAGAGTAAGGACTCATTTGATGAACAGCTTATGTGTTCCATAGCAGTCTCAAGATTTCAGGAGAACATGAGGAAGGCCTCTAGTATACTGCATTGATCCACTGTGGTGAACTCTGGAAGGCCATAAACAAGAGTCGCTCAGGTTAGATTGCCATGAATTCTGGCCTTTGTCTCTGGGGGAAATACCCACATTGATGAGATGACAGATATTCTGTAATTTTAGAATATCCTTTAAATGGTTGTTCTAACTTAGGTCATCCCTGGAAGTAGGCTATAGCCAACTTGTCCCCTCAATTGACCTTTGGGTCTCCTACAACCTTTATTCTTTGGAATTATGGTAGGCTATCATTTGTAACCACAGAGTCCATTTGGAGCAGTCTGGGATTGTTTAAAACAAACGCAATCCAGTTTACTCTCTCCCATGTAATTTAGGGCCCAACTTACCTCCATTTATAGTTCTGATCCCAGTTATACCCATTAATGTACTGATAAGAGACTGGTCCACCAACTGGTCATCCAAATTGTCTCATAGTTTTAAAAAGTTCTTTTTCAATCATACAGTTTTCCCCTTCAGGGATTATTAACCACTGTTTTTTTTGAGTAAACATGGGTTTCACTGAAGTGGTCTTGTAATGCTCTGGGATTGATGCAGTCAACAAAAATCAACAAAATATTACCCCCAAACTGAGATGTTTGGATTATTTCAGCATGTATAAGGAATTCATCTTCCATTTGGACTTAGCACAGGACCAGTTTTATGACAATGGAGAACACATTTGGTAAGCATATGTCTCTCTGTTTTATGCCTCATTTGATGGTAATAATCTGAGGATCATGAAAGTGAATTATCTATATAGTTGTTTTACCAAGAAATCTTGTAACATGTTAACATATACATAAAAGAGTCCTTATTAGAGGAGAACCTCTAAGGCTGTGCTTTGTTCTGAATCAAATGCTTTTTTAAAATAAGCAAAAACAACAGATACTTCGAAATCTTGCATTCTTTTCACCTTTCAGCCAACTGTGTGACTGAGAAGATGCAGTCTGCTATAGTGAGCCATCTGTAAAAACTTACTTGTCCTTATGGAATATTTTCATCAAAGATATATGTTTATATCATTCTCAAAAAGAATTGCATGATCAAAGAAGATTAGGGGATCTTGTAGTGAGAGTGCAACTCTCTCCTACAGACTGTTCTCATGCTCCAGAGGGAGCAAGATGCCATTTGCACCTTAGGTAGACTCCTTTTGGAAAGACATGGACAAGATTCATATAAGATGGGAAAGAATGGGAGCATTACAATCTCCATCACTGAAGGATATACCTGCCTTTATAGGATAACAAATGCATTGGAGATTGGATTTTTCCTTAGGTGACATCTTTATTATAGGTTACCATGACCCTCCCCATGACTTGGCCCTAAGTTAGTTATTAAGGCTTTTCCATCATTCTCCTTCATGCACACTAAGCTCTACCCAAACTAGACAATTCCGTGTCCCTGCTTTCTTGCCTTTGTGCATTTGCTTCAAAATTATTCCCTTTCCCTAGAATGCCCTTCCCTTAGGGTTCTGCTCACTTAATCTTAATCCTTTTTAAGGCTCAATTTAAATGTAATTATTCAATGTAACTTCCCCCAATTCCCCCAAAGCTAAAAAATTTCCCTCTTCTGAAATCCTATAGCATTCTGAATCTCTTTTCTTGCCATTTTAAGCCCTATATGGGATAAAGATTTACGTATGTCTTATTTCCTTAGTACACTACAAGCTCTGGGGAAGCTAGGTGGGTACAGGGAATAAAGTTCTAGGCCTGGAGTCAGGAAGACTCTTCTTGAGTTTCAATATGGCCTCACACTTAAATATTTACCTGTATTACCCTGGGCAAGTCACTTAACCCAGTTTGCCTCAGTTTTGTCATCTGTAAAATGGAGAAAACAACTGAACAAAAAAACCATAAGGTCTAGGAGAGCAAAGACTAAGTCTTATTCATTTTCCTAGATCAAATAGTGTGACTCGGTAAATTTAGAAGGTCATCTATGAGGTCAAATTTCACCTCTGACACACATGAGCTATGTGACTACGGACAAGGCCCAGCCTCTCAGTGCCCTGGGTGACTCTCATAATCTGTTACTAAGAGCTGCAGATCTTGCTTACATGGAGGGAGTTTCCCATTCTGATGAAATCATGATTCTAGATGAAACAAAACAAAACAAAAGGGAGGCCACTTTTCCACTGAAATCACTACCACTCCCTATAACGTGAAATACCCTTTCTTTTTCTCCTTCTGTTCGGTCTCTATATTTCTTTCTCTCCCTACGATCTACTTCTTCCTTCTTCTACTTCCCCATTTCTGCTGCTTTCCTAACCACTGCCTTAAGCCTGTTAGTGGCTTCACTGACACTGGATGACTACTCTGGTCTTTTTTTTTTTTGGCTTTTTGGAGGACAGTTGGCGTTAAAGTGACTTTCCCAAGGTCACACAGCTTGTGTGTGTGTGTGTGTGTGTGTGTGTGTGTGTGTGTGTATGTGTGAAGTGTCTGAGGCCGGATTTGAACTCGGGTCCTCCTGACTCCAGGGCCAGTGCTCTATTCACTGTGCCTCCTAGCCGCCCCCTTGGTCTTTTCACTGGGAGCTTGCTATGGACAGGATAGTACTTCAGGCACTTACAGCATGAAATATACTTCCCTAACTCATTTGTGAGACTGCTGTGGGTGGTAGAAAGGTGACATTTTTCTAACTCACTAAAGGTTCTGTTGCAGAGGTGGATGGAATGCTATGTGTACTGTTTACACATGCTTGTTAAGTCTGCCAAGTACTTTGGGAGCAAGGTCGGGGGTAAGAACTCCCTCAAAACCACATACCTACAGCACTAATAGAATGCAGGATGAGGCATCAAGACCCAGGCATTCCATTGCTGGCACAACGCATGACCTCGGCCAAGATTGCCGAGTTCCTGACTTTCTCTGTGTGCATATAAAGGATTACTTAGTTCACAGAGAGCTGTGAAAATTTACACTTATTCAAAGGAGAGAGAAAAAATGTGAAAGGCACAATATAAGTAGGAGGACTGTCATTTCTCTATGTAACTCAGGTATTAATTACTGCAAGAAATCTTTCCAATGCTCACCACCATCAATTAATTTCTAATTAATTTTGGGGAAAGGAATGTATCCCATAGGACATCTTAACTAGTTCAAGCTGGCACAGAAATTGACCTGATATTCTTTCATTCAGGGCACACTATATTTCACAATTCCCTAATACCACATAATTATCTATTAAAAGCACCTAACATTTGCTTATGTTCTGTTTGAAAAAACAACGCATTATACTGATTGTGTGAACAGAGGATTATATCAACATCTAAGCTAGCTCCCAATAAAGTAAAATTGTGGAACAATAGGGTGGCATACAGCCACTGTTGTGAAGTCTCATTAAAGAAATTAATTCAAGCTTCCTGGCTTTGCACTAATGAACACTAGAATCATGGTTAAAAACAAAAGGAATGCACACACCAAAATCAAGTCTCATTTTAAAAACTTCTACCCTTTCCCTGCTCCAGGGCATAGTCAAAGCCAGGAAATTTAAGACAGTTGGAGCCAAGTAGTGTTTCACCAAGGCCAAAAAAAATACACTTTTTCTTCACACAATACTAAAAAAGTTATTATTTTAGGCACACAAAAGGACATCAGTATTTCTTAAGACATAACAACTAGAGCCTCAACAAAACTAAAATGTAGCTTTAAAAGAAATTAAATTTGTCTGCATAGAAATCTTTGCCAAATAAACTGGGGATCCATAAAAGTACACATACCTACCCTGTTCATACATATCCACTGAGCAACAGGGCTTTGGTTGTAATATAAAGAGCCATAATTGACGAATGAAGCACTACAATAAATCTAGATTGGTGATCCCAAATCTTAGTTTTGTAATGTACTATCAGGTTGGAAGATATAATTTATTTCAACTTACTCCAATTAAAAGCAAAATATTACTCACATATTCCTTCCCTTCTTGGAATTTCTTCTTTCTCTCTTCTCAATATTGTAGGGGAGTACATAGAACTGTTTTCTCTACATTGTTCCCTGTCTTCCCACATGATCTTTTGAGCATCATAGAAGAGTAGAAGAGGCATGAATGATACTATTTGCTGAAGACAAAGGGAATGTTTCATTTTTCTCAGTAAAATTAATTAGAAGGCAAGTGATGGTGGTGGGCATAGCAAAGATCCTTTTGGTTAAAGAATGATTACTTGTTATTAGTAAAAGGGAAAGTTGAAAAGAAATATATCTTCATATATTCATATATAAATATATTTAAATACATATATATGTATGGATGTATATACTTGTGTGCAGGCCGTTGAGCCATTATCTGCTGAACTCCCAGGATATTCTTTTCTCCCTCAATGGGTTCAATGTTTAGCTCAGTCTCTCTTTCCAGAACACCTACCCTTATACAAGGGGACTGTAAGAGGTATATTGATGTTGCCTCAAATAAACTTAACTTTCCCAATTCCTCAATAGACTCAGTTCTCATACTCTAATAGCCTTCAACTCCATGTTACCTAAATTACCTAAACCTCACCATTGTTCCTCAAGTGTTTCCCCTTCATGCACTCTTAAATTCTTTTATCTGATCATAATCTTTTATCATTACATCTTTCCCTAATGCATTAGAACCCTGAACCCCAGTCTTTGAACCCTTCCTTACTTCTGTTCTCTATAATGTTCAGTCAGTCTATCACCCCATACTGGCTATCCTCCCTTTGTTATCATGACCCCTTGATGAACAACTCTACAATATCCTTTACTCTTGGGTCCTTTGCTCCATTGTCCTGTCACGGGTCATATATGACCAAAGTAGAATATTCTTACTTTTTACCTCCTAGAACAAATGAACTAGAGAAAATCATGAAACATGCTAACTGAGGCTATTTCAAATTTGTTATCCAATTTCTGGCTCTCACTGGAGCAAGGCAATCTTATGCCTTCTGGATCAATTTGCTATTGAACACCCATCTGCAGTTCTGAGCCTTCTCATCTGAATCAATTGGCTAATGAACTCCCTACCATCTATAGTTCTGAGCCCTCTCATCTCATCTTAAATCATCTACAGCACCCCTTCTCACTTCTCTCTTAACTGTGGAACTTCAAATATCACTTAATTTTAAAAACTGAGGTTATTGTCTGAGAGCTCCTTCTTCTCTTTTCCTTAACTCACATCACTCAGACATCTTCCCCCACTATCTTTTCTTTTACAGTGTCAGATGAAGAGATGGCCCTTCTCCTTATCAAGGACACACTGTCTAAATGTACCCTTGATCACATCCCCTGACATCATATCCAGAAGATTTCCTCATCTATCATCATTTTCACTCCCTCTAATGTTTAATCTTTCCCTGTCTGCTGCCTCCTCCCCTGATGCCTACAAACACACCCATGTCACCCCTATCTCTAAACAAAAAATCAACCCTTACTTAATCCTGCTGTTTTTACTGTCATCCAACATCTCTCCTCCCCTACTTAGTTAAACTTTCTGAGAAATCTGTTTACATTAGGTAAATTAAATTTATGTTCACTTCTAAATTCTGTCCAATCTAGTATCTGATCTTATCATTCAACTGAAACTACTCTCTCCAAAGTTACCAATGATTCTTTTTTTTAAAAAAAAAAATGAGCTTCAAATTCTCGCCCTCTAACTCGATGAGAAGGCATCTCTTCTTGCTAGATTTTGTTGGTAATATATAGAAATGATGATGATTTATATGGGTTTATTTTATATCCTGCAACTTTGCTAAAGTTGTTCATTGCTTCAATCAGATTTTTAGTTGATTCTCTAATTATAACATCAAATCATCTACAGAGAATGATAGTTTTGCTTCCTTGTTGCCTTTTATTATACCTTTTTCTTGCCTAATTGCTATATGTAGGATTTTTCATACAATATTGAACAATCATGATGATATGGATATCTTTGTTTTACCCTGATCTTATGGGAAGTCTCCTAGTTTATTCCTTTTATGTATAATGCTTGCTTTTGGTTTTAGGTAGGCACTACTTATAGTTTTAAGAAAAGCTCTATTTATTCCTATGCTTGCTAGTGTTTTTTTTTTCCTTTAATAGGAATGGGTATTGCATTTTGTCAAAAGTTTTTTCTGTATCTACTGAGATAATCATATGATTTTTATTACTTCTGTTATTAATATGGTCAGTTATGCTGATAGTTTTCTTAATATTGAATCAGTCCTAAATTCCTGCTATATATCGCATCTGGTCATAGTGTATGATCTTTGTGATATATTATTGCAATCTCCTTCCTGTTATTTTATTTAAAATTTTTATACTGATACTCATTAGGGAAACTATAGCTTTTTTCTCTGGTTTAGCTCTCCCTGGTTTAGGTAATAAAATCATATTTGTGTTGTAGAAAGAATCTGGAGGGTTCCTTTCCCTTTTTTTTCAAATAGCGTATGTATCATTGGAATTAATTGTTCTTTATGTTAAGTAGAATTCACTTATAAATCTGTCTGGTCCTAGAGTTTTTTTCTGAGTTCACTGATGGCTTGTTCAATTTCTTTTTCTAAGACAGGGTTATTTAAATATTCTATTTCCTCTTCTGTTAATTTGGGCAGTTTATATATTTTTGTCAACATTCATTCATTTCACTTTGGTTGTCAGTTTCACTGGTATGTATGAGGGCAAAATAACTCCCAATAATTGATTTAATTTCATCTTTATTGCTGGTACAGTCACTCTTTTCACTTTTTATATTGGTAATTTGGTTTTCTTCCATTTTAAAAAATCAACTTAGCCAATGATGTATCTATTTTATTTTTTCCCCCATAAAACTGGCTCCTAATTTTATTTATTAGTTTAATGGCTGTTTTACTTTCAATTTTATTATTTTTCCTTTGATTTTCTGGATTTCTATTTCAGTATTTAATTGGAGATTTAAATTTGTTTTCTTTCTGTTTTTTTTTTAGTTGCATGCCCATATCACTGGTCTCTTCTTTCTTTTATTGATGTGGGCATTTAGAAATATAAAATTTCCCCTAACTATTGCTTTTTCAATATCCCACAAATTTTGGTATATTGTCTCATTGTTGTCATTACCTTTAATAAAATCATTGATTGTTCCTTGATTTATTCTTTGATCCACTCATTCTTTAGGATTAGATTATTTAGTTTTCAATTAATTTTTTTCTAAGCTTCCAAGACCCTTTTTTGCTGAATAAGTTTTATGAATGGAAGTAATTTATAAGAAGGAAGGGAGAGAAGAAGAAAGGAAGGAAGGAAAGAAAGAAAGAAACAATGAAAGGAAAGAAGGAAGGAAAGAAAATATAAAGGAGGGAGGGAGGAAAGTAGGGAAAGAAAAGAAGAGGAAGGTGGGAAGGATATATTAAATACTTACTATGACAAGACACTATGCTAATTACTTCATAAATATTATTTCATTCAATCTTCACAACAACCCTGTAAGGTAGGTGCTATTATAATCCCCATTTCAAAGATGAGGAAAAAACAGTCAAAGGCTAAGTGACTGGCCTAGGAACACACAGCCAGTCTGAAGTCAAATCTGAACTCAGGTCTTCCTGACTCAAGGCTTAGCACTATCTACAATGCCACCCATCAGTCTAATAAAACTAGAGAAGTTATGTACAGAACTGACACTATTACAGGCATGTTTTTTAAAATTTATTAAGGAGTTTCTAATATATTAGATTATTTTTCCCTCATAAAAGTTCAATTAGTGGGATGTGACATGATAAACGACAAATATCAGAACTTGGACAAGCATTCTATCATTTATTTAGGGGAAGGGGCAGAATCTGTGATTGTACTGATATAAGGCACTCTCAGGTGAGTTAACTCCCTTTAGGAATGCAGGTCAGAATCTTCTCTTCAACTTCATAGTCTAAGAAAGTTGCCTAGATGACTGAGAGGTTAAATGACTTCCCAATGTTCACACAGTCAGTGTGTGTCACAGGCAAGCCTTGAACTCACATCCTCTTCACTTCAAGGTCAGGTCTCTATGTATTCTGTCATACCACCCCTCTTATCATTTATTTACCTATTCTCAGTCAGTGTCCTTATACAGAGGATGTAGCTCTCCCTCCTTGTTTGCCATAACTTTCTTTTCTTCTTCTTCTTCCTGGCTTCCTACTACAACACAGGCCCAAGACTGGTCCTCTCTTTTCCCTTTCTCTCTCATTCCAATGGCCTCTTTATCCCAGAGCCCCTGCTCCTTGGCAGCTCCTGCAACCAAAGCACCCAGGATAGTCTGAGACAGAGATTCCTCTGAATTATGGAAAAATCATTAAAAGGTAGCTAGAAAAACATATGTATAACTCCCTCATTTTTCAGGGGAGAAAAATGAAGCCAAGAGATGTTAGGCCAGAAATGGAATACAAGTCCCCTGGTCCTCAGTGTCCTGTGTTCTTCTTGCTTCAGGATATTCAATAATTATATGATATCTTACTTGAAATCTGAGTACAAAGTCCTTTATTAGTCCTTTCTAAGTAGGTCTTACTTATAAGGTTTAATTTTTTAAAAGAGAGAAGGAAAGAAAGGGAACTCAAAAAGCTTTTTAGTCCCTATTCTTTTAACAGAAAAAAAAACCCTTTAAAATGCTTCAAAAGGACCATAGCTTTATCCTATACATAGAACAGCTAGATGGTGCAGTGGATAGAGTGCAGGACCTGGAGTCAAGAAGACTCATCTTCCTGAGTTCAAATCTGACCACAGACACTTACTAGCTGTGTGACCCTGGGCAAGTCACTTAACTCTGTTTGCCTTAGTTTCCTCTTCTGTAAAATGAGCTAGAGAAGGAAATGGCAAACCACTTCAGCATTGTTGCCAAGAAAACCCCAAATGCAGTCACAAAGAGTAGCACATGACTGAAAAAGGACTGAACAACACAAAGAACTGTGAAGGAGAAAGGTTATGATACTGTCTGTGTCTGTCTTCCACAGGGGATCAGGGAGTAGAGAGATCCAGGATAAAAGCAGCAAGTAGGAGCACTAGAAAGAAAACCAGGCAGCTAATTCTTGGAGCAAGAGAAAGAAAGGAAAAGTGGTGGTGAGTATATCAACCAGAATCGAGAAGTATCCCTGAGTGTTTTCCCTGTCAAGAAGCTCTTATCCTTGACAGCTGCTCCCTAGACTCCTACCCCGGACTCCAGTCTCTCGCTTTTTGTATTAGGGCCTAAGAGTCACCTAGTAACTCAGAGCGGGGGAAGGGTAATGTTTTCAGTAGCGCGCGCGCGTGTGTGTGTGTGTGTGTGTGTGTGTGTGTGTGTGTGCGTGTGTGTGTAGCATGAAGAGTTTCAAACTCGAACTCTAAATGAATTTTCTCATACAAACCGATGCATGGACTAGGTCAGATTAGGCTCTATTCACGCTGTAGGTGCATTATGGGTTAGAAGGCTTTTGTGGATTGGCCTGAAATATTAATCATCATTTATAACATTCTTTCTATGGGAAAATAAACTCTGAACTCCAAACAAGAGATTTGCAAATGAACTTCTGGAAAAGAGCTTGTTTATTAACTGGACCCATGCCATAACTAGTCCAACATATTAAGCTAAACAGAACATGAGATTCTAGTGAAACCAGAAACCAGAAGTCGGCACTGACTATGATAGTCCTCCTCCAATGAAAACTCCACCTCAATTATCATGTTTAGGATATGGTTTGAGAACCAGTCAATGGACCAAACACTGACTCATAGGCATGAAACCTAGGGCCAGTTTCAGCTGTAAAAGCTAAGGATACAAGCATATTCCCAGGAAAAATTTGTTTTGTCTTTTTTGGAGTGGGAATGGCAGGGCAATTGGGGTTAAGTGACTTGGCCAAGACCACACAGCTAGTAAGCATTAAGTGTCTGAAGCCGGATTTGCTCAGGTCCTCCTGACTCCAGGGTTGATGTTCTATTCACTGTACCACTTAGCTGCTCCCTACAATTTTTTTTTAAGAATGTAAGACACAGTTATAAGTTCCTTTATGACAATGACTGGTTCCACTTTTGTCTTTGGATTCCTAGTTCTTAGCACAGTGTCAAAGACATAATAAGTGCCTAATAAATGCTTGATGATTGTTTCCGTGACAAACCATTTTAAATAAGATAGAATTCTCTCATGTAGCATTTATTAGGTTGGAATTAGGTAGTTTCCAATCTTTACCTAGGAGAAGGGGCTGAGAAATATCTCCTAAGCTAGATGAGGTGGAAAGGACAAGGAAGAAGTCAGGGATAGAAAATATAAACTCATTATGATTTCAACCACTTTAGGAAGAAGGAAAAATAGTACTAATAAGGAAGGCAAACCATTTTTGTAAAATGAAATATAACATTTGCCCTATGGCATGAATTCTGAAAGTGTTAAAATTACTTCCAAAGTAAAACTTCCTAGTTTTCAAAGTAATTTCTTAGACTTAAAAAAAATTATCTTCCTTTTCAAACTAGGTTTTTTAAGAAAAAAAAATAGGCCAAAAAAGTAACTGAGTGCCCTGTACTTTCTTCTTTCCAAAGTCAAATTTCTTGCATGAATCCTATGCTAACTGTTCCCACTACTTCCTCCTCACTATCATTAAGTACTTGCAGTCTAACTTCTGTCCTCTATCACACTATGGAAACTGCATTCTTCAAAGTGGTTGACAATCTCCTGATTGCTAAATCTCACAGCCTGTTCTCAGTCCCCTTCTTATGGCTTATGCTCATATAAATACTTATAATTTACAAAATACTTTCATATATTTTCAAAAGGAGTTGGTACAGCCAGAGCCACATTCCTAGCTATTTTCCCTGTTAGGAGGTTTCCAGTTCCTTTCCAGGGTACTGTTCTCATCCGTGACTCCAATTAGACTGTAACCTCCTTGAAGGCAGAAATGTCTTTTGCTTCTTTTTTTGTATCCTGAATGCTCAGCACAGTGTCTGGCACATAGTAGGCACTTAATATTTGTTTATTGGCTGATTGATTGACAGGAGACCTGGTTTTGATACCTATGTGATCTTGGACAAATCATTTAACTTCTCTGAGGATCAGTTTACTTATCTATCAAATGAGGGGACTGAATTTGATAAACTCCATGTTTCCTTCAAATTCTTAATCTATGATTCTAGGATTTTTTTAAATTGTCAATATTTACAAAGCATTCACCTCACAATAATCCCATGAGGTAAGATACGCAAGTGTTATTATTACTATTTAAGGAAACTTAAAACACAGAAAGTTAAGTGACTTGGCCTGGGATGATCCCAGAGAGTATTCATGCTTCATTCCTTCCTGGCTGTGAGGCCTTTGTCACAATGTCTCACACCCCAATCAGAATGTAAGATCCTTGAGGGCAGGGATTGTGCTTCTTTTTGCTTATATGTAGCCTCAGTGCTTAGTACAGTGCCTTGAACATGGTAAACACTTAAATGCTTGGTACCTACCTACATACCATGACACTCTACTGCTTCTCACAGACTTCTAAGGAAGGCTGGACAGGTTTCATTTTCATTTATAGATAAGACAAATAACATCCAGAGAGATTAAATCACTTTCCCAAAGTCCCACAGCTAAGTAGTATAGCCAGGACAGGGATATAGGTCTCCTGCTTCCTAAGCTTGGGTCTTAATTCTTACTACATCATTTGCCACATCATTTCCTTAAAATTATAAGATAAGCAAACTGAAAATTATCCTGTTGAATTAATATATATATATATACAAACATGCATAACTGCATATATGTGTAATGTGGATATATACATGCATATATACATATATACTTTTTACCCGCTACCTTTGGAACTGATTTTTGCCTTCTAGATATATTATTCCCCTGAGCAAAAACTAATAGACTAATGGACTAATTGTTAGACTCAGCCAAAAACTACAAGTATTGAGGATCATTAAATAACCAACATTTTACTGCCAACAAATACTTGTTTCTTACTTAAATCTAAAACCTGTACATTACCACCATGATCCAGATTCCAACTGACCAAATATTTTTGATTCTCTGCCTCCTAGGAAAGGCAAAAATCACTGCACCTTTAGAATAACATGCAAATGGATTTTATTTCCCTTTCTAATAAGTGGCTTCCTTTCTCATAATGTAGTTTTCCATTTGAGACAAATCAAACTGTATCACATACATCAAATAATACACCTTAGACCTGACAGGCACACACATAGAATGTGTGTCATAAACTCAGCCCAAGCAGAAACCAACACTGTCTCTGCTTGGTGTCTCTCTGTGTCTCTGTCTCTCTGTGTCTCTGTCTTCTTCTTCTTCTTCTTTTTCTTCTTCCTTCTTCCTCCTCCTCCTCTTCTTCTTCTTCTTCTTCTCCTCCTTGTCCTCCTCATCCTCGTCCTCTTCTTCTTCTTCTTCTCCTTCTTCTTCTTCTTCTTTTCTCTCTCTCTCTCTCTCTCTCTCTCTCTCTCTCTCTCTCTCTCTCTGGATCTTGATCGTGAATGTCAGCATAATTGCAGGATTAATTTAGGGTCAATAGTAGAAAAAGAAAGTTGGTTCCTTTTGACTCAACATTAGGGATTACTTATCTCTGTGAGAAAGTGTTGTTTTTAAACATTTCACAGCTGCTTGCTATATTCTATAGAGCGTCAGATAATCACAGGTTTAGAGGTGGAAGGAATTCCAGCAATCATCAAGTTCAATTTTCTCCCTTCCACTCTACAAGTTAGAAAACTGAGCACTAGAGAGAAGTTAAAGTAATATGACTAAAGTAATAGAGATATCAAAAAGGAGCCAAGATTTGAATCCAGGTCTCCAACTCCAAATCTAGCATTTATTCCACCACATAGTATCTCGGCAAATCATATTTAAGTTACTTTAAAAATATTAATAGGCAAAATGAGGCTTGGTATCTTTGGAAGTCCTATAAACAGAAACACCCAAGCTGGAAAAGCGTTAATATCCTAGAGCTAAAAGTCAAAACAAAGACAATGTAGAAGATGATTTGGGTCTTGGGGTGAATGAATGTTGGGTTTTTCTGACTAGGGAATTGATCATGACTGGAGTTGCTACTGTTATTCCCATCTTTCTTTTTAAAGGTTTATCTTTGTAGCTGGTAGTTACCAGACGAGCAGGCCCCAGGAGATTATAGAAAGATACTATCCAGTGAAATAATTCCCCAGATGCTTGCTGACACCAGCAGAAAGAAATCCCAGATAGAGATTTTAGCTAAGGTATTAGCTTAAGTGCTTAATTAAAGGTGTGGTGCCTGAAGGGGCATCATCAGTAGGTTGAGGTGCTAAGCTTTTAGGTCTTTCTGGTTCTGGGTAGAGGCTTCTTAGAGGAGATGCAGCAAACTCTTCTAAACCTCTAAGAGGCAAAATAGCTTGAGGCCTTCTCAAGTCAAAAATGCAGCGATTTATAGGGTCAGATATTCATAAGCCAAAACTCAGAGCTGTTTTGTAAGGAATGACTGGGAGAGTCAATGTGAATTCTCCACAAGTATATGTGTGCTTGTGTTTATGTGTGTATGTATGCACATATGTATGTATGTATGCAAGCATGCATGTATGTGTGTGCATGTGTGTATATGTGTATGCACACTAGACTAGAAAGAACTTTCTAATCTAGTAGCACCTTCTCTGTCCTTTAACCTCTTAAGAAGAGAAAAGGGAAATATATAAGGTAAAGAATATTACATTCATACACACAGAGTACTTGGTAGGTCCTTAGGCTTGTTGATAAATTGGTTGATTACTATTTTACAGAGAAAGTGCTGATACACACACATATATCTGTGTGTGTGTGTATATTTCCATCTCTGTATACAAGCACTTACATATATATACATATACAGACATATGATCCCACATATATACATCTATTTGTTGTCATTCAATTGTTTTAGTTGTGCCCAACTCTTCGTGACTTGGGGTTTTCTTGGCAAAGATATTGAAGAGGTTTGCCATTTCCTTTTCCAGTTCATTTTATATATAAGAAAACTGAGGCAAATGGCATTAAGTCACTTGCCCAGGGTAACATGGCTAGTAAGTGTCTGAGGCTGAATTTGAACTCATGAAAATGAGCCTTCCTGATTCTAAGCCCAGAGCTCTATCCACTATGCCATCTAACCGCCCATATAGAGATATCCCTCTTATTCATCCAAAAAACCCTGTAGAGATTCCTCACCATCTGGAAGTAGATATCGAAATTACTGGTATAAAGTTCCTTGGATATGCAATTTAATTCAATACATATTTATTGAATACCTACTAAGGGCAAAGGCACCATGCTAGATACTGAAGATTCACAATGAAGAAACAACAACGTCTCTGCCCTTGGAGAGTTTATAATCTAATAGCACAATATGTGTAGAATGTAAAAAAAAAATCCAGATGTGTTTAAGGAAAATTCAAGAAGGGAGAAGAATTTTTAGCTGGAGAGCTGACAAATAGAGGATTTAAAGTGATAATGGATCTCAGCACCTGTCTGTCTCAGTCTACACTCAAAATAAAATCTACACTACCAATTTAATCCAACAAGTGACTATCGGTTTCCACATGAATACGTAAAGGAGCGGGTGCCCTACCACCTCTTGAAGCAGCCTATTCCACTTTAAAAGTTTCTTCTGGCATCCAGCCTAAATGTAACTTTGTTTGACTTTGACCCTTTGTTCTTGGATCTGTCCTCTCTGGTCAAAAAGGAGTCTGATCGATTGATCAGGGAAGATTTCATAGAGAAAGTGACACCTCAACTAGGCCTTCAAAGAATAGGAACATTCCCACAGGTGGACCTTAGTAGAGAATTTATCCCAGATAAGAGGCTTAGCTCTAGTAAATGACTACACAGAGAGAGAAGAGTGAAGGATGATATCAGAAAATGGCTTGTAATCCAGTTGTCAGGAAGGTTGGGAAGCACAGAGAGTGATAGTATGAAAGGCAGGTTATATCCAAACTTTAGAGCAGGGCAACTTGACAATCCAACCCTATTATGAGGGCGCACATGCAATATTGTGTGCCCTTTTCTCTTCTTAAGAAGGTAAAGGACAAAGAAGGTGCTACTAGACTAGAAAGGAAATTCTTTCCTATTGAGATCACACCATGTATTCTTTCTTAAAACAACAGATACGTGATAGATATTTGTGACATAAACAGAGCACCTACTCATTCTATGAAAATGAAAGTCACAACTCTTGACATGTCATAGGAAGGATATAGTGCATACAGTCTTCCATGCTGATAGATCGTATGTAGGAAAAATAGAACAGATGGAATGGGGGGGAGGGAATCATTTTGCTGGAAACCAACTCATGGCCCTCTTATCCACATTCCATATGCTGTTTCAGAGCAGGACACTCCCAGAGACCGGCCTTTCCCTAATAACCCCAGAACAGCAGTGGTAGGGTAGGTAGGGCTATGGAGGGCTGCGCTGTACTTGGACAAAAAGAGAAAGATAGTTCATATCCAGCCAGTCCTCCCAACATCCTGCTTCCTTCAGTTACCTTGCCCTGGTGATCATGCTTCATTTCCCAGCCACGTGGCAGCTCCAGCTGCTTGTTGGCAAACATGTTGAGGAATCCCACTAAGTCTCGATTATGCTGGTAGCGTTCAAAGTGGTGAGTGTCCCGCCGGACTTTGGTGATCATGTGCTTCAAACACGTGTTGTTTGTAAACATGCGATAGGCACTCTGGGAAAAAAGTATGAAGAACCAAGGGTTAGTCCACATCAGCAGGTGTGTTCAACAGAAAGCAAAGAAAGAATAAAACATCTTGATTACAAGTAACCTGTGAAGAGAAAAATTCAATTCAGAAAATTAAGTATTAGGAGATACCATCTACTCTGGCCCTCTTGCCACTGGCCCTGCCGATGCACTTCCTAGATGAAAATGCTCTGGTAGATTTAATACACTCAACTTTATAACACCTTCCTGAGATGAAGAGATCTTGATTGGTAAGTGTCAACTCATATAACCTACTAGATCACACCATCCTCATAACATGCTTCACCTCCTATACTATCTCGCCATCTGCAATAATGTGTTTACTATCCCCATCTTCATCCCACTCTGTCCATCAATAAACATTTCTGTGCCAGGCATTGTGTGAGTGCTGGGGATACAATAAGATGCAAAAGACAGTCCCTACCTTCAAGGATCTTACAATCTGTTGGAGGAGACAACAAGCAAACAAATATGTACAAACTATATTAAAAATAAATAAGAAGTAAGAGAGGGAAGATATTAGAATTAAAAGGGTTTGGGAAAGGCATGGGCATCTAGATGGCAAAATGAATAGAGGCAGCCCTAAAGTGGGAAGCACCTGCCTTCAAAGTCACTCTCAGACACTTATTAGCCGTGCAACCTTAGGTAAGTCGCTTAACCCTGTTTGCCTCAGCTTTCTCATCTGTAAAATGAGTTGAAGAAGGAAATGGCAAGCCATTCCACTGTCTTTGGCAAGAAAAACTCAAATAGGTCACAAGGAGAGTCAGGAATTGAATGTGTATACTGTGATTCCAAATAGCATGCCCTTTTCTACTGTAGATGCTAGGGCAGGAGAGTATTAGAGCAGACTAGGTGAGAGATGAAGAGAGCCTGAGGTAGGATAGCGGCAGTAAAAGTAGATGGGAATGGATAGATATGAGTTATAGAAATATAATAGGATGAGGCATTTGATCGGTTATCGATGGTTAAATAGCAGAAGAGTCTAAATTACTCAGAACCTAGACAATAGGGCAATGATAGAACCAACAGTAAAAATCAAGAAGTTGGGAAGAAAGACAAGATGTTGCCAGGAATATGATGAATTCCAGTTTAGACACGTTGTGTTTGAGGTGTCAAGACATCCAGGAAAACGTGTCCACTAGACATTTGGAAATCAAGGACTAGAGGTCTGAGAAGAAGGCAGAGATAGAGATTTTGGAATCATGAGCAGAGTGGTAATAATGGATATCAGGAAGCAGATGGAATTGCTAAGAGAAAGTAAAGCAATAGGAACAAAGGGTCAAGGCAAAGATTTGTGGGATACACATAATTAAGTTGTTCAAGATAATGTGGATTGAACAAAGAAGAAGTAAAATGAATATTCAAAGAGGTAGAAGGAAAATCATAGGATTATATTAACAGAAGTCAGGGGATTAGAAAACATTAAAGAGGAATCAATGTCAAGGGCCACAACAATTTACATTTATTTAGCACTTACAATTGTTCAAAATGCTAGCCCCACAATAACTCTGTGAGATGGGTAGTAAAAGTAGTCATTCCCATTTTACAGATGAAGCAACTGAGGTCCAGAGACATTATGACTATCTCATACTCAGAAGAGAACCTAAGTTTCCTGACCCCTTTGTAGCATTTGACACTTGACTACATTCTCCTCTTTAGGTTTTCATGATATCATTCTTCCTTGGTTTTCATCCTTCCTGCCTGATGATTCCTTCTTAGTCTTACAACTTCCATATCACAGTTCTTAAGTATAGATAGATCCCCAAAGCTCTGTCCTTAGCTCTCTTATCTTTGCTCTCTACAATCTGTGACTTGATCACCTCATCATCACAGATGGGCTTAAAGGTCATCTCTAGGAAAGTATCTCCTAGATCCACATATCCAGCCCTAAACCCTCTCCTGAACATCATTTTACCAATTAGACATTTTGAATGGAAGCCCAATATGCATCTCAAACTCAACAAGTCCAAAACAGAACTTGTCCATTCTTTCTCACAAATCCAACCCTCTTCCAGTGTGTACTAATTTTATAGATGAGGAACTGAGGTAAATAGGGATTATGTAACTTGCCTAGGGTCACATAGCTAGTAGGTGTCTGAAGTCAGATTTGAACTCATATCTTCCTGACCTCAGGCCCAATGCTCTTATTAATATTGAGGGCACAACCATGCTTCCAGTTGCTAAAGTTTGTCATCTCGGTGTCACCCTTGATTCCTCACTCTCGTCTCACAAATCTAATCAGTTACCAAACCTTGCCATTTGTACCACCACATCATGTTTTGCACATATCCCTTTCCCTTCCCCTAGACAACTTTAAAAAAAAAAAAAGAAAGGCCCCCTAATTGGTGATCCTGATTCAGTGAAGTCTTTTCCACTCCAGTTCATATTCTACAAAGCTGCCAAAATCATTTTCCTCAAGCACATGTCTGATCAAGTCACTCCCCTACTCAATAAATTCTAAGGACTCCCTGTCTATGTTCTTTGAGCAAATACAAAGACTTTTGACATTCAAAGTCCTTCACCACCTGGATCCTACTTACCTTTCCAACCTTAGTACACATTCCTCCTTTTCACCATACTTCAGCTATACTGACCTTACTCTTCCTTATACATGACCCCATCTCCCGTCTCTCATCTCTGTGCCTTTACACTAGTTTGTCCACCATTCCTGGAATATACTCCCTCCTCACCTCTGCCTCTTTGAAGCCCTGAATTCCTTTAAGATTCAGCTCAAGTGCCATGTTCTCTATGGGACCTTTCCTGATCTCTTCAGCCCCTCAAAAAGTAGCCTTATATCCATTTCATGTGGGACTTTATGTGAATGTTTGCCCCCCCCCTGATAAAATGTGAGTTCTTTGAAGAGAGGGACTATTTCATTTTTGTCTTTGCATGGCAATTCAAGGTATTATACAAAAATATGCACAGTACCTGGCACATAGTAGGCATCTGACCAGTGTTTGATGATTGATTTACTTAAAACTCAGATGTCTTTCTATTATCACATAATGGATAGGGCACTGAACTTCAGTGCCAGGCAGGTCTCTGGGAACTTCCTGCCTGAGGAAGACTTCAAATCCTGCCTGAGAAACTTACTAGCTCCATGTACCTGGCGGGTCACTTACTTTACTTTTCGTAGCCCTTTCATATAAAATGAGCATAATAACAGCACCCACCTCACAGGACTGTTGTAAGCATCAGTGAGGTAATACATGTGACATGCTTTGTCCAGCTTAAAGTGACGTCAGCTGTTACTATGACTAATATGTAATAGCAACCATACTCTGTTCACATTTAGTCCAAAATACTACTAAGAGGTCAGGAAGGCTAAGGACTAAAACTAGGACGTTGGACTTGGGCCAAAAGGAGGTCATCAATGACCTTAGAAAGAGTGGTTTCAAAAAATCAAGTGTGAGAATAGAAATTAGATTTCAAAGGGTTAAGCTAGCACATGAGTAGTGGAGGGGGGGAGCAGCTAGGTGGTACAGTTGATAGAGCATTGGGCCTGAGGTCAGGAAGATATGAGTTCAAATCAGACTTCAGACACCTACTAGCTATGTGACCACAGGCAAGTTACATAATCCCTATTTACCTCAGTTCCTCATCTATAAAATTAGTACACACTGGAAAAAGAAATGGCAAATCACTTCCAGTATATTTGCCAAGAAGGCCTTATGGACAAGTTCATGTGGTCACAAAGAGCTGGACACAGCTAAACAACTGAGTGACAACAGCACATGAGTAGTGGAAAATCATAGAACAAATGAAGCTGAATCATTTTAAAAGTGTGGCAACAAAGAGGAAGAGAGACAAATGATCATACCTTGAGTAGGGTAGCAGGGTAAAGGGAAAGTTTATTCTTTTCAGGACTGCAGGGATTTCCAATGTTTGTAGGCTTAGGAGACTGGTAGAGATGCAAAGGTTGAAAAATGTATAATATAGAGGGTATGACTGATAGATCAGAATCACATTGGAGATAGAAAAAAGCAAGGTCATTGGTAGATGGGTTTGGCAAAGACGGAAGCCAACCAACTTATTCTCTAAGACCAAGGAAGATGAAATAGGTAAGAACATTGAGAGGTTTAAAGACGGGGAGCTGAGAAAGCTCATGTTGGACAGCCTCAATCTTCAAAGTATTCAACATGTTAATCTATACAGAGAAGTAATGTAGTTTAGGGAAAAGAGAGGAAATGTAGGAGTCAGGACGCTAGATAGAGTTTCAGTCCTTACTCTGCTATGAACCAGATGTAGGACCCAAGATGATGCCTTGCTCCAGTTTCCATTTCTTCACTTGCTGAATGAGTATACCTCTCCTACCTCCTTCCCATGAGCAGAAAGACCAAGAAAGATGAACTAGAATGAGAGAATTTAACTAATTGATCTGCACATGCCATTTCTGACTCCAAAAATTTACTGATTCTATGTCAAAGTGCTTAAAGGGCATTTAAAAATCAAAGTATTTAATAACATTAAAAATATTG
>CM053596.1:192480807-192497497 GCA_028646575.1 Pseudocheirus occidentalis | reverse complement strand
ATCCAGTCCTCAGAGATGAACAGTTCCCAGGTCCTTGTCCAGTCCTCAGGGCAATCCCCGGCACACACTGAAGTTCACAGGGTTCAGCACATCTCAAACCCTTCAGGACTTCTCTTGCCTGGAACTCAAGGATCAGTCAGGCCACCAACAAACAAAGCCCCATCCTGTTCATGTCTTCAGTCAGCTTCACTGAGGGGCCAAAATCCAAAATCTGTCTTGACTCTCCAAAATTATTCCTTATAAGCACTGGCCTTCTCCCAAGTCAACAGGGGAGTTCACATCTTTTCACCAATGGACAGAGTTCTATACTTAGCCCTAAGTTACTAGGTGCTACTTACCCCTAAGTATCTGATCTACTTAGCCCTAAGTATCCTATCCACTTAGCCTTAAATATCCAACAAATTGATTACCATTACACTTGTCTAGGGTAACATAACTACTAAGTGTCTGAAGTTGTATTTAGACTCAAACCTTCCTGACTCCAGATATACTTTATCTCCTGTATTACCTCGCTGCTTCTAGCTATCATAGAGCTAGTTATTTCATTCCCCTTAGTCCCATCCCTTAAGGGTGATAACTTTTTTTATTGGTCTAAGATTTTTATAGGTCAGCTAGCTGAAATAACAGATAGAGTGCTGGGCCTGAAATCAGGAAAATGTATCTTTCTGAGTTCAAATCTGGCCTCAGACATTAGCTAGCTTTGGCAGTTCCCTAACCTTGTTTGCCTCAGTTTCTTCATCTGCAACATCAACTGGAGAAGGAAATGAGAAACCACTACAGTATCGTTGTTAAGAAAACCTCAGATGGGGTCAGGAAGAGTCAGACACAACTGAAATGGCTGAACAACAACAAAGGCTTCTGTGTGTGGATCAGTTGTCAACTCTAGCTTCATCTTTAGAAAAATTATTCTTTTCTTCATTATGTTGCATAATTAGTTAAATCTCCACTTACAGATAGAATAAATATGTCCCCAAAGTGGCAATACCATAGTTAAACTTCTAAATATCAATGAGGCCTAACAATAAATTTGGTTCAACTGTTCATTCAACCAAAAGATTGAATCCCCTAAACCCAATAGGCCAGAGCTTAAGAAACTCACTTCCCAGTCTAGGAATTATTTTACTTCATCACCAGAAAGGGGCTTACTACAGCCTTCAGTTCAGCTTGGGTTACACAGGTCTTGACCCCCTTTTGGTTCTGACTTAATGCCTCCTTGTTTCCATGAATCCTGAGAGCTTTGTTGTTCATGCGGCTCACTTAGGATCTGGACCCTCCCTTAAGCTTCACTTTATCCTTACAATCTGCCACATGTGGACATAAGATTCCAGACCAGTCTAGCATCCATAAGAGTGAGAATTTATATGGTTTAATAACATTGGGTCTTTCATCTTTAAATTCCCTAATTTTTTTTTTACATTATACAGTGTAAAAGAGGAAAAACATGTTTATTATTATTATACTTTTTCTTCGACAAGTACAGTGTGATAGAGGCTGTGGCAAAGTCTTGGAGGAATCAAAATCAGGTGATGCTTCATTCAAGCCAATTAGCTGCAGTCTTACAAAACAGCTCACAAAACTTGCAGCCACTGCCCAAGATTGTATTAATACCCACAAGACAAAGTGTAGCTGCCATCACACACCTGGTACACAGTATTCAGCAGAACTGACGGGGCTTCCAGCCCTGAGAAGTAGCCTCAGAGGGAGGGAGCCAGTGCATCTGGGCATGCAGTGAAGCGGGATAGGTTGGCGCCAACTCCACTGGGTACATAGGGTATGGGGCCCACACTTCAGGGGTGCTGGGATAAAGTGCAGGCACTGTGAGCTGTGACTTATCAACTTTACACTCTGACTTTAGCCCATGGGAAAGATTCTAGGATCTCCCTAGGTGGGCATGTTCTGCAGTCTCAGTCCAGGGCAGGCCTAATATATACCTGGTGTGCTTGGAACTTAGCTCAAACACATTAGACTATCTCTCCCTCCCTCTACAAATTCGCCTCTCCTTCCCAATTTGCCCAGTATTGTTAATGAGATCATCATTTTCCCAAGCCCTGAGGAGAAATACTCTACTAACATGCTCCCATGTCTATCTTGTCAACAAGTCACTCCTCCATAACGTTTCTCCCAGTGGACCCTTCTCTCTTTCCACATCCACTATTCCTAGCCCAGGACTCGCCTAACTCACATTCACATTAGATTACTTCTGTAGCTTTCAAGCTGGACTCCTATATGTCTAGTGTCTTCCACACTTTGAGGAGCATGCGATATTATTTTCTCAAGAACCTAGAATGTTTCCTCATAGACTATTGGATATTATCTAAATATTTCAACTTAACATTTAAAGCACTTTGTTAACTGATGCCCCTCAATGGTTCCCTACTCCTGAATTTAGCACTCCAGTAGGTCTAACTACATTACACATAGCCTGCATGCCTGTAGTCTTACATCTGATCCCTTCTCTGTCACATTATTTCAGGCCCTCCTCACCTCTTGCCTAAAATATTGCTGTTGTTTCCTATTGGTCTCCCTGTTTCTAATCTCTCATTTCTCCAAGTTATATACTTCATAGCTGCCAAAGTGATATTTCTAAAACATTGATATTACTACAATATCCCCTGTTCAATGAACACTGGTGGCTCCTGATTACCTCTAGGATAAAATAAAAACTCTGTTGATTGGCATTTAAAACCCTTTACAACCTAATTAGATTAGTGGCATCTAGGTTGCTCAGTGGATAGAATGCTAAGCAGGGAGACAGGAAGACCTGAGTTCAAATTTGACCTCAGACACTTACTAGCTGTGTGGTCCTAAGCAAGTCATTTAACATCTGTTTGCTCTAATCTACTGAAGAAGAAAATGGTCTCAACACCTCTAGTATATTTACTAAGAAAATCCCATGGACTGTATATAGGGTCACAAAGAGTCAGTCGGACACGACAAAACAACAACCTGATTCCAACCTACCTGTGCAGCCATATTATACATTAGTCCCCTACACACACTCTACAATCGAGCTAAACAGGACTTCTTGCTGTTCCTCACACATGATTTTCTATCACTGATCTATGTGCTTTTGCACAAGCTGTCTCTCATGCCTGAACTCACTTGTTCCTCATCTGCCTCTGAGAACTCAAAGCTTATCTCAAGCACCACCTCCTACATGATGGTGATACCTCCAATTAAAATTTTTTTGGGGGGGAGGGTAGACTTGTGATTTATTGCTATAGGAAACTTCTGCTGAGGTATGTCTCCTTACCAACATGTGCTGGCTACTAGTCTGCAAATTATAGTCTTAGAAAAACACCTGGGGCACTAAAAAAATCAAGTGATTTTAGGTCACGTAGTCTATATGTGTCAGAAGTAGGATTTAAACCCAAGTCTTCCTGACTCTGAGACTAGTTTTCTATCTACTATTCCATGTGACCTCTGGTACATAAATATCTCTGATACTTATTTTTAATATATTTTTATAGACTGATATATATATATGTGCATATGTGTGTGTGTACATTTATGTGTGTATGTCTGACAGAATATTAATCTATTTTCAGTCAAAATGTAATTATGCAGTCAAAAATTTCTAAATTTTTTTAAAAGGTAGAGATAAAGAGTATATGGAAGCTTTATGGGTGGACATAGAAACTAACTCCATTCTAGAAAATTGTTGGTGTTTGGGTTGGTACAAACACAGTGACTAGTTATTAATGCATGCCCACTGGTGATCACTGAGCAACAGCAATCACAGTCCTTTTGGACACATATATAGGGGGAGGTTATGTTGCCTTCTCAAATAGAATGCTAGTACCTTGAGTACAAAGGAGATTTCAATTCTATTGTTATTTCCGTAACAACCAGCATCCGATAATAGTAGAAGTTTAAATAAGTGCCTATTGATTTTTATGTCTATTTCTTTGCTCATCCTGTTCTTTCATTTAACATGTCCTCATATCCCTTTCTCTGCCAAAGGATATCCTTTACTTCCTTACACAAAACCTCTTCCAAGAACCCTACTGGTCTAGCCAACTGACTTCATCCCATTCCTTTCCCCCCTCTGTCCTTCTGATTATTTTATATGACAGGGACTTGCTTTTGCTTCCCAGATTCAAGTAAACAAAATGAAGTCAAGTCAACAAATATTTATGAAGCACTTAGATTGTTCCAGGCCCTCTGCTGAGCTCTGGGAAAGCAGAAAGAAAGACAGTCCCTGACCTCAGTGTACTGACTGACATTTGAATGAGGAAACATAACATATAAATGAAAGCCGTAAAAGTGGGGAGTGGATGAAGGTACTGGGCCCAGAGACACAGTAGGGAAAGTGTGGTGAATCAGCCCAGCAACTTGGAGACGAATGAAGACATGGTTAGCCTGGGCTCCTCCTTAACATGGAGATTCTGGGAGGAACCAGTACAGCAGAGGGAGAGGTCACAGGATCAAATGCCTAAGAGAACTTTGCTCAGCACTGGAGAAACAATGATAGAAATGACCCGGGCCCTGCCCTTAGAGAGTAATAAGGGAGTGAGGGAAAGGCCAAGTATAAAAGTAATCAGGATATGAAGGAGAATGAGATAAACACAAAAGAAAGGGAAGGCCAAAGGGATTACAAGATCACTTAGGAATATGTCTCATCTCCCCAGTTACCCTGCAACAAAGATTGAGTTTTCTTCTATTTTATTCCCTAGATTGACTCCTATGCCACAGGCTGAAAAACCACATACAATAAATGCTTCTTCTTCTTTTGTTTTTGCTTTTTGGAGGGGGAAAGTCAGGGCAATTGGGGTTAAGTGAGTTGCCCAAGGTCAGGTGGCTAGTGTTAAGCCTCTGAGGCCGAATTTGAAATCAGGTCCTCCTGCTCTATTCACTGCGCTACCTAGTCGCCCAACAATAAATGCTCCTTGTACATAAGTAAGGAGATTTTCTATCCCAGGTATCATCCCTGAAGATAGATAAGAGGATAAAAATGAAAAGTCAAGAAAACTCAAAGTGAGGACATTTTAATGGCTAGCTGTGGAATTTGGGTTTTGAAGTAGATTTAGAAAGATGTGGAAAGGGAAAACAGCACTGGTAAAAATATCCTTTGTTATTTTATTGGTAGGGATGGTAGGGCAGCACAGGGAGGTAGGCTAAAATGACAATCAGATACATAGCGGTAAAACCCTAACTACTAACACCAGGATTTCTATACTTTACTTGAGAACTCCTGGGGAGAAGGTGGATAAAGAAGAAAATCTTCCTTTTCCTCTCCCCTTCCCAAAGAGGAGAGAAGTTTGTAGCTACTTTTAGGCCCTAGGCTAACTCTCTTGGTCTTAGAGATAGCAACTGGACCTGGGGTTTCACTGGAATAAAGAACTCTCAGATTAGGAAACGTCCTCTCCCAATGCACATCAATCCAGATCTGGGTTTCAAGGATGGCTCTCTATCCATCACATGCACCTTAGACAACATCAAGACTGGGATCATAATTGAGTTGGGGCTGGATGGAGTCTTAAAAAAAGTCACCTATTTTAGGAGTTCATAATCTTTTTTTGGTATGTGTCATGGGCCCCTTTGGCACTAGAGGGAAATCCATGAGTCCCTTCTCAAAAATTATATTTTATATGCATAAAATCAAATACATATGAACACAAAGGAAACCAATTATACTGAAATAGTTATCAAAATATGTATATTTTTTAAAACCGGGTTCAGGGACCACAGGTGAGGAACCTCTGATCTGATTCAGCCCTTTCATTTTACAAATGAAAAAGTGAAATGGCCTGCCTGGGGGCACCCAGCTCATGAGCATAAAGAGCAATTAGACCTTAGATTTGGTACTTCTGCTGGTTCAACCCAACTCACATGGTCCAACCTGTTGTTCTACATTCCCCCTTTTCAAACCTGACCTGCATTTAAATGCTTTCATTTTGATTTTAAAGATTTCTTCAAAGGGTTACAATTTTCTTCAGTAAAAAACAAAGCTTATCTCTTTCCTTTCAAAGCTCAATCCAGTCACTTAGCAAGGCTCAGGAAAAAAAAAAATTATCCAAATGCAGATAAATAATAATGCCCTCCCTAACTCCCCACACCCTTGGTCTCTAATTCTTATTCATCACATCCCTCCAAATTTGAACCCAGGGCAAGAGGGGATACTCACAGGGTTAGAATGCAGCACGGTGAAGAACTCTGGGCTTATGAGAAATTTCACGGGCGGAGACTGTAACAGTAATGTCAGCCTGGACCTGGAGGTAGAGTGGGGCAGCACATTCTCCCGTCGAAAATCTATTAGGAACAAATAAAACCTTTCAAGAGAACCCTCTTATGCTGTTGGACTACTTTGGTCTCTTTGATCTGAAGCATGAAGTAAAAAGCAAAGAATATCTGGCATTTCTTTAAGTGTACTTGGATTTAAACAGAAACTTTTATGCCATCAAAAAGGCTTGCCTTTGATCTAAATTAATATACTAAATCCTAACTATATTTGATAACATTAAAATAGAACAGCTTCTTCTTTTGCAACTAGTAAGTTTTTTTAATGAGTAAATTTTTCTTTCCCAACCATCGAGCTCAAAGCCAAAGGTAAGCATGTCATTTGGGATTATGTGGCCTATTTCCTAAACTTTACTTGTCATAACCCCAACAGAAAGCTCAGAAAGTTCATCTACTACAGCTTTACCATTTTGCTGTTGTTGTTATTATATGATCCATGTCATATATAAAAATGAAAATTTATTTGCCCAATAAACTAAAGTCTTTCAGGAATCATTTTGCCCAGATGATTCCTCACCCTGCTAAGATTCAACATTGTAATTGACTCTCACCTGCATTGGACTGATGGAAGTCTGTGTCCTCTCCAGCTCCATCAATGGCATTAGTGTGTTCTTCAGGCCTTTCATTAGTCATTGTTCTGCGGATACTTTGATACCTGCCATCAAAACCCTAGAGTTACATAGTGTAGACCATAAAATAAACAAAAATCCAGCTGAGTTATTTCACAAGAGCAAGGAGATATATGTACTGTCTATACAACCATCCACTCTTTTTTTTTAACTCTCTTTGACATTAGATCCCCAGTTAAATTGGGTTTATTTGTCCATTACTTCTTAGAAAATTTCTTTGTACATTAGCTAAATCTAAGAAAGCATGGTATCATTTAATCAAAGAAAATTGAATTATTAAATGTTTGAAGTGAAACTTTAGCTCTCTTTTTAGCTTCAGTTTTTTGTAAACTTGCAGCCAAAAAAGAAAAACCAAAAAGAAAAAAACAAACCCACAAACAAAAACAAAAACCCAGTATAAAACTGCATTGTGAATGAATGCTCTATGGAACAGGAAATAAAAACAACATACTACTTAAATTTAAAAGGGTAAACATGTTTTTATCAGAATTCAAAACTTTTAAAATTAAAATTGTAGTCTTTACTGTTTCCCTCCATTTTTCAAATGACCATTAGTTAGCTGCATACCTTCCTTTGCAAATACCTACTAAACACACACACACACACACACAGACACACAGACACACAGACACACAGACACACACACACACACACAGCCCACAGCGAAGTCCATAAAATTAAAAGAGTGAAGGCAGTAGCTTAATATTGATATCCCAGGACAATGAGACAACCATCTTCCTGTTATCACCACCCACAGAGTGACAGCCACGGTGACCATTCTTACCTACGATTTAGCTGCTCCATTTGCTGTATAGAATTGGATCTCTGAAGTATCTGTGGGGCGGGGGGAGCAGTGGGCCTCTGCCAAGTTGTTGTTCTGTTTACATGATCCACATAGAATATTCTTCCATGGCTGTCAATCCGAGCTTCCCAATCTAAAGAGCAACAATGTAACAAGAATTTTTAGGTGGTAAGACTATAATTGTGTTTACTGAGTTCAGCACGTGTTTCCTAAGACTTACATACTGTAATTTTGTGTTTATAATCATATACCTTCTTGTATAACTTCCCTTTGGAGATTCCAGAATCTTTTTTTGGTGACAGCTTATTAAGCATATCCTAGGCAGGACACAAACTTTTTAAAGTGTCTCCAAATTTGTATGTCTTTCCTTAGAATAAAGGACCTGAAAATTCAATATTATGTAGATATACATCCTACATATCATTTTCATTATTATTCATTTTTAACATTCTTTTCTTTTTAAATTTTGAGTTTCAAATTCTCTCCTTTCTTCCCACCCTCTCACCCACTGAGAAGGCAAACAACAATGATGCAATTATACACCATATGTGTAGTTCATAATAATGGCTACGTTTAAAAAGCAGAATCAGTATGTGTTTATATATTATAGTACACAAATTGAATATTGGTTTCCTTTTTTGCGTTCACAATTATTTTATTCAGAGAGTCTGTAAATCTCTAAATTTTCTAGTCCTGAGGAAATACCAATAGCTAGCTGTTGTAGGTAGGACCAACTTCTCTATAAATGTTGAGTGGTTCATCATAGAACTATCACCAAAAGGACTGTGATCTCTGCTGCCAAATGATCATTCAGTTGATATTCATTCATAGTCTAGTTACTTTGCTCCATCCCAAACAGCAACAATTTTCTAGAATGGGGCAGTTTCTCTACCTACCTATAAAGTTTCCATATATTCTCCCTCTCTACCTTAAAAAATAATAAAAATTTGCTGAGCAATTATACTTTCTTTAACAACTCAATGTAGATCAATATTCTGTCAAATAAGCTCCTGCTCTGAAAATTTATGCTAAAAATTTGCTTACTAAAATATACACATAAAATAAAGGCAACATATAGTATATTTATGTCTTCCTAAGATTTGCTTCCCCCTCCCAATTTCTTTTTTTTTTAATCAAACCAAAAAATAGGACAATCTCTTCCTCCCTCCCCCACTCCCCTTCTTTTCAGATAAGGACCACTTAAGACTGGCTGCAGCCTATGTACTGGACAAAGCTAAAAGTGAAGGCCTTTTCCTAAAGAGAATATTAATAGAATACTAACATAATCTTACATAGTGGGCTTTGAATCAAACAGCAAGAAATATTCTCACTCTACTTTAACCTATGTATTCTTCAAATTTCACCTTTTTAACAACATGTATGTGGTCAGACTAAGAGTCCATGAGATTGGGCTCAAAATAAAATTAATGGGAAACAATAATAATTAATACAGGCTAGGATGTGCATTTTGAAGGATCAGATACCTAATTTAGGACCTATTACTAAATACTAAGTAATGCTTAGAAATGTTTGCAATTCCCTTTAGATTTGTTACTTTTATTAAAAATGATAATGCTATCCTATAAATGTATATGATCCTTTATCATTTACATGCACTTTCATATGCACTTTCTCATTTGGTCCTTTTAACATGTAACTATGAGAATGGTTTTTTGCTCCCATATTCCAACAAGCCTCAGAGAGATTGTGACTTATCTAATATTTTACAAATAATAAGTAGAAGAAGCTACAACATACTACTTAATCCTGTTGGCTGTCATTTTATATTTTAAGATGGTAGTGATAAAAATATTTGTGAAGATGTTTTCACTTTTTGGTTCAAACATTTATCTCTAGAGAGATAGCCCAGGGAAAGTAGTCTTCCCAATGAAGATTCTCCATAGATGAAACCTTAGCACAATCATTGCCAATCCTAGCATGAAGGTTTTCTAAAATTACAGCAGATAATGGGTACTTTGAAGATGCAATGCTCAGAAGACTGAATTATCTGAGAAAGCAGTGTTCAAATTACTAAGTAGATGTGTATATTAAGGCAGGTATAGTTGATTGAAGTTGGAAGACAAAGGAAGACTGGGAGAATTATGTTATTATATAGACCAAATAGCTCACATCCCCTCTAATTTTGACAGAATTTAGAGGTTCTTGCCTATCCTATACTAAAATGATCTTGATAAGCACTGAACAGAAAAACTACCTAAAACTTTGGAAATCAGGAAGTTCATTTTCTAATAACCAGTTTGTTTATACACATATGATGATAAAAATAGACAAGGTGGTTTGAAATTCTAGACCTTTACATTTATTTCTTCATTCTGCCACATTTCAGGATTAGACATTTAACCACTGGAAAAAATATGATTAATAATATTTGCAAAGTTAGCCAGGATATATTCATTTGTCTTTTTGGACTTAGGAATGCCACATGGACCATTTTACTCACTGCTTAATTTAGCTCTTTTGAACTATTAACTATCAGCATTTACATGTATATTATACTTATGAAGTGCTTTCACATAACTTTTAATCTCACTGAATCTAACAATCAGCACAGGGCTTCATTTCTTTATGTTGAAAAAATGTGGGGACTCTATTCCAGTTGAAGAGAGGATGTGAATTAGTCAGAGAAATAGGTAGTTTATTGTTCAGAGGAGTGAAATTAAGTAAGTTTGAGAAAAGAAAATCCCCTTTTGGGAAAGAATTTGGAGGGGACATAACACAGAAGCATAGGATAGTTATTGTTGGATGGTTAGAACATTTATCAGATCAAGTTCCACCAATGATTCCTAACTGGACTTGAATGTAGGAATTGGGCAAAGAGACAAGTTGATTGGGAATTTGGAGATGAAAGTCATTATTATGGTTTTGTTTGAATGTAATTACTGGTAAGCTTAGACTCTGTTTCCTGGTCAAATTTCTTTGAAAAACATGGAACATTATAACAGAAAGGAACTTTAGAACTATTTTAGTCTAATCTCTGCATTTTACAGGTGATAAAACTGAGTCCTGGAGAGATTTAAGTGATTTGGCAAAGGCTACATAGGAAATTGATGGCAGGGCCAAGACTCAAATGTAGATGTGACTTTGGTTGGATCAATGAATGATCTCTAAGAGCCCTCCTGGCTCAAATGTATATGATTTTAAATTTTCCTCGACTCTCAGACCAGCGTTCATTCCACGAGTCATCTCAAATAGCTCTCTGAGGCTTCTAACCATGAACCAACAGGATAACCAACTCTGCTGAATCAATGCAGTGGCCTTGTTGAATATTCCTATAAAATATCTTCCCCCTACCACGGGTAAATAAAACACCATTTGTTAATTCAGATACTTAGGGGGCACAATGGATAGAGTATTAGGCCTAAAGTTAGGATGATCTGAGTTCAAATCCCTCCTGAGATATCTATTAGCTGTGTGACCCTAGTCAAGTCACTTAATTTTTGTCTGCTTGTTTCCTCATTTGTAAAATGGAGGTAAAATAACACCTACCTCCCTAAATTTGTTGTGAAGATTAAGTGAGGTAATATTTATAAAGTGCTTAGTAATGTACTTGGCACATAGTAGGAACTTAATAAATGGTATTTCCTTCATTCCTGTCAAATGACCTAGGGACAGTTCATTTTCTTCTACTATTGAACCTGAACTACCATGGCATCAGTGTGACTCAGGCACAGTCAACTCTAGAGTGTCACCTAAATTTCTTGTTCCTATAGGTTGTATAGAGGGTATCTGGAATGCCAATGGTGCCTTAATTATCATAGAAGGTTTGTGCTCTGTTAGAGATGGGATTACCTAAAGGGTTGCTATTAGATTCATTCTGAACACAGATTTGGGAATGAGACTTAAACCTAGGAAACTTCTTTCTTTACAGATTAAGAATGGGGAACTGGGAAGTACCAAAGACTGAAACAAGGATAGGGGCTAGATTTGTGGTTTCATTGAGATAGAAAACTTCCCCATGAGTAAATGCCCTCTATCAATGTAGGTCAGTCAGTACTTTTTCTAGAACTTAAAGTTTTCTAGAACTTAAAGCTGCCTAGAACACTGGGAACTCAAGTCTGAAGATACAAAGTCAGCATTTGTTAGAAACAGGAGATCAATAAAACCCTTTAATGGAGGGAAGGAATAGGTCAGTATGTTCTAGTTTATCTTAGTGGCAGCTATGGCATAGCACAGTTGAACAGCCGAGACTTGAGGCAGAAGACTACAGTTCTAGACTTAACACTGCCATCGACTTGCTATTTAAATTTGGGCAAATCACTTCATTTTTTTCTAAGCTTCAGTAATAGAAATCTTTCCAGTTCTTAACATTTAATTCTATGATTCTAATGTCAAAATGATCATAATAATACAAGGAATGATTTCCCATTCTGCCCTTCCCCCAAATCACCATATAGAGCGATTAAGTACCATCTGATTTTTTACAACTAAAATTAGACTTGTGGAATTTGGCGGCAAAGAAGAAATATGAGAAAACACCTCCCCCCTACTATTTTGCAGGGATCAGAGTCCATGGGTAACTAAATGCATATTTTCCAGATGTAACTTACTCTATTACCTAACACATCAATTCTTTCAAGATGGCACCTGATTTGAAAGTTATTTGAATCCTACCAACTCAAAGAAGAATGAATATTTATACTGTAAGTAACAGAAGTCATCTACAGAAATACAGAAGTACATATGGCCAACACAGGAAAAGTAAAACTGTTTAAAATAAGTTCAAGATAGATACGTTAAAACCCAAAACAAATTCCCAGAAGGAAATGAGCTTGCTCATTTTTTTATATCCCTGTTTTTTCAATACCCTCAAACTAAACATTTGTCTCTATAACAACATTTTAGTGGCTTCCCTGGACCTGCACTGTCTCTAGTCACTGGCTTTCAGAATGGGAAGGCAATTCTTACTCTCACCACACTCAGACTAGAGAATTCCCTCCAGCAACTTCACTGTGAAGTACTAAATGGTGGTATAACATGTAAGCCTGAAGCTTTCTTATTTTCTAGGAACCATTAAGACTTCTTTTAGACAGTAGCTGGAAGTAAATAAATGTTTGTTGAATTGAAGTGGCCCATAAGTTCACAGGCACCAATATCTCTATTCAAGGTCAGAAGTAGGATAAGATTTTTGAGATCAAAATGGTAGACTACCTTCTCAGCTTGCTATGGGTCAAAGTTTGATATTTCATAGCCGGATATCAGGAAGTGGAGAGCAGGACTGAAAAAAATGCTTTACGTAGCAAGATACCAAGCAACTATACAGACAAACAAGGAAACACAGTAGCACAGTCAATCAGAAAACCAACTCTTGAAAGCATGAGTTAAAAAATCTTTCAGGAACTGTTGTGAACTCTTTAGGGTCTTACCCAACTATACGTTAGCATATAAACTTTGGACAAAGGGACAAAGAAGTGATTTTCCTGTAAGTTAAAAAAAAGGGGGGATGGGTAAGTTAGTGCATCTCGGTGATCAGCACCTTCCTGTAGAAGTTGAGGTATCAAGATATCAAGCAGCATGGAGTGTGACAGTAGGGAGTGAAGGAAGGAAAGAAGGGAATAAGCATTTACTAGATGCCTACTATATGTCAGGGACTATGCCAAGAGCTTGACAAACTCATTTGTGAAGCTTCATTTGACCCTCACAACAACCCAGGGAGTTAGATGTTATTATTATCCTCAATTATAGTTGAGAAAATTAAGGAAGGAAGAGGTTGTGACTTGCTGGAGATCATACTGCCAGCAAGCATCTGAGGAGGGATTTGAACTCACATCTTCCTAACTCCAAGTCCAGTACTCTATTCACTGTGCCACCAACAGGCACCACTAAAGAGTGGGATGATGAGCAAACTTTTATAGAAAACTGGCTCTCTGGGTACTCCCTACTTATGAGCTTCTCTCAGATGTATTCCAACAGAGTTTTACAAAACTGCCATAGTAATTCTCCTTCAGCTTAGAGAATTGGTTAATATCTGTGTGGGATGAAAGTCTTGCTGTATATGTTTGACTTGTTAGACAATGGATCTGTTTATATACAGCACAGGAAAACCAGGCCTTGATAAAGTCCATTGGAATTCAAATGGAATTACCAGACAGCCCTTAAACCCAAATCACTCTGACGGTCACTGATTGGCCAACAATTGTCCCAACCTAAGTCTCACTAGTCACTTGGGTTTTGATGGTTCAGAATGGGTGTAAATAGCAATTGTTTCTGGCCAGAAACTCTGAGGGTCTTCCCCTCCTAGTTTAATTTTTTTTTTTAAGTAGGCAAACTAGGCCATTTTTTGCCCCATTTCTTACCTAGCCTTAAATCACTGAAATGGTGCTGCCTCAGTCAGACAGACTTTGGAAAGACCTTAGTTTCTTAAAAAGGCCAAGGTCTACCACTGCATCTGGGGTCATCTCCAGTCGTCCTGATCTGTATCTTGCCACTGGAGTCAGATGACCCTGAAGGAGAGAGTGAGGCTGATGACCCTGCACAGCTCTGCCTCACTTAAATCCAAGTGATTTTCAAGTCAAAACATAACCATCCTGATGTCATTGGTCCTCTTCCAGAACAAAGGACAAACTATATTAACTATATACACACTTTCATTTGTAACAGAGTCTGGGGACATGGACCTCAAGGGCCATGCTATGGAAGCTTGAATGCCTTAAGAAATTTTGTTAAGTTGAAGTTTGCCCTTCAGAGAGGCTTACAAGACTATAAAATATTTTTTGTAAAAAAACTAGTTCAAGTTAAATTAACACTCTGCTTCTGGATAAGCTTTTAAAAGGGAATTACACTATCTTCATTTACCTTCATCCATCAACCCTGGTACTTCACCTTTTAATTTCAGATCAGGTAATATAAATAAACTGACATCCAATACTGGCAAGCAAACATAATTGCTGATATCTTAATCTGAGCCTCTCAGGATCTCCTTAAGGTGAAGCATCATGGGACTCAGAATAGTAGGGCTGGAGTTTGAAGAAATGGTTAGTCATGCTAGGGGGACTGACCAGGTAGGAGAAGGGAGAAAATTCATTGGGGAGGACAGAACAGAGTTAGCAAGGACAGTCAAATGATGAAAGCAGATAGAAAAGAACTTGGTGGGTCTTGGTGGGGGTAATAGAAACCATGCGAGTAAAAAGAGGAAAGAGTTTAATGGAAATAGATACACTCAAACTACAATATACGACACACTTAAAACTGAAATAAAGCATTGATGTGAAAATCATACTTCCTATGTGGGTGTATTTCTGGTGCTTAGCGCAGTGCCTGGCAGACAGTAAGTGCTTAATCAAATTTTTTTATACTGACTATTCATCAAAATCTTTGAGGTTTTTCTCTAACATGTTACCTCACAAAATGGATACCTGCCACCATTGCCAGGTCTGCAGATAACTCACTACAATCAAACGTTTGTGGTTGTTCAGTCACTTTTCAGTCATATCTGACTCTTTGTGACTCCACTGGGGGCTTTCCACTCATTTTACAGATGAGGAAACTGAGGCAAATAGGGTGAACTGACTTGCCCAGGGTCACACAGCTAGTAAGTGTCTGAGGCCAGATTTGAATTCAAGAAGAAGAAACTTTCTGATTGGCACTCTATTCTCTGTGCCACTAGTATTAAAAATGGGTACATTTATAAAAAAGTCACTTTTAAAGATTGTAAGGGCTCATTCATTTAAAGAAATCATTTTTAAAAGTATTTTAAATTGTGCTCCTGACCCTGGACATGTGGGACTTTAGGGAAACTACCTATATCATGCCCCTTTCCTAGATCTACCTAGACCCGAAATGCACAAAATTTCACAAATTTACATACTGCTTAAGCTTCAACAATATAATTTTTAAAAATCTTTACTTATAATTAGCCAAAATTGTTCCCCTTTGAGATCTAAACTATTTTCTTCTTCTTTTTAACTTTATTTGAAGCCAATAAAAGTAACTGACACTTTGTTCAAAAAGAATCCCTCCAAATGAGTCAGGTAATAGAATCTTTCCTTTGTAGTATATTTCAGAGGAAAGAACGCTGGATCTTGAGTCAGCTCACCTAGCTTAGAATTCCAGTTCTACCACTAACTACCAATATGACGCACAACAAGTCATTTTTACCTCTTCAGGCCAAAATTTCTTTATTTCTAAAATGAAAAGGTTGGGCTAGGTAATTTCTTTTCTTTTCTTTTTTTTTTCTTTTTGGAGGGCAAGGCAGCTGGGGTTAAGTGATTTGCCCAAGGTCACATGGCTAGCAAGTGTTGTGAGGCAAGATTTGAACTCAGATCCTCCTGACTCCAGGGCTGGTGCTCAATTCACTGCACCACCTAGCTGCCCCAACTAGAGATGATTTCTAAGGTTTTCTGCTCCTCAGTCCCAACTCTGGTCTTATGATATTTTACACTTAATATAATCTTTATAGCTTGGCAGACTTTAAAAACCACAAGGATAAAAATTATAAATGTCAGGTTTAGCTAAGAGAATATCAATTATTTACATACTTAATAATAATAATTAGAATTTACAGAATTTAGGTTTCCAAAGTACTTTAGAAATATTTAATTTGACCCTGACAATAACCCTGAGAGGTAAGGGATATTATTATTCCCATTTTATAGATGAGGAAGCCAAGGCAGACAGAAGTTAAGTGACTTGCCCACTTATTTAGGGTAATAGAGTTAACCAGTAAGTGTCGGAGGCAGAATTTGAATTCAGGTCTTCCTAACTCCAGGTCTAGCACTCCATTCACCATACCCTATCCTTAATGTATCAAGCTTATGGTAACTAGAGTTACTTATTAATCCAACTTATAAATCCACGTACACAAAATTAAACAAAACAAAACAAAAAGCTTAAAGATCTTGTCCTGATGTTCTAATTTATCTTGTCCTGAAATTGCATCCATAAATCATTCAGAAATATATATTTTCTTTTTCAATATAAACAATAAGGAAATAATTTTTCCATTTGCCATTGATAATAGTTTAAGACATTAAACTAGTATTTTGTGGAGAAAAGAGGACAA
>CM053596.1:192458472-192480307 GCA_028646575.1 Pseudocheirus occidentalis | reverse complement strand
CTACAATGATCAAATCATAAGTCCAATATTCAAAATAATAGTAATAAAAAACTTCCTATAGATAGTTAAAAAGATTGAGGGTACAATTATATAAAAATAAGTATTATATTCAAGATAAGAGCAAATGGTTCTTAGACTTGACAAATTTTGATTTATATTCATATTTATTTATATTTGTATTCAGAAAAGACAGGGTTGAGGAAAGTCATTTTTCTTTGGATTATTTCAGAAAAGTTTTGTGGAGAAGATAATTCTTGGAGTTAGAGGAAGAAAGGGAAGGGGAGGGACAGATGGGCAGGTGGAATGAGGAAAAGTTTGTGGTAACTTGCAGTGGGCAATCCAGGAATATAGTATAGCTTGGAAGAAGGTTTAAAGGAGGATGGTCAGACAAAGAAGGTGTTGAAATTGTTTCATGACCCTCTCTATTCTGCCAAAGTAATTTACCTTAAGTGCTCATCACCCATATGACTCCCCTACTCAAGCAATTTCAGGGCTTCCTGTTGTGTCTAGGACAAAGTATAAACTCTTCTATTTAGCTTTTAAGGCCTGATCCAACCTGTCTTTTAGCCACACTGGAGATTCTGGTGGTTGTAAGGCTTGCTGGGGAGCCCCAGAGCTGGCAGGCTTGTTTTGTACCAGGAATCTCATGTCATCTTGTAAAAGATTTTGCTTTGTTAATCACTTCTAGAACTGAAATTTTGGTTCTAACATATTAGACCTGTATTTCTTCACATTTCTCTTTAACCTAAGTTATTGACATCTTCTCCCACCTTCCCTTTTCCCATTTTTTTTCTTTCAAATGAAAGTTTCCTTTAGCCTTTGGCCACAGAGAGAAGTATGTTCTGTCAAGTCAGAACTGATAGATAGAAGAGATTTGAAGAATCATAGAATTTTAGAGCATTTCTTCCTAAAGGCATAATTTTGGATCTTGAGTAATGCTTCTTGGTAAACTACAATCTCTGGCAATATTTGACCCTTTAAATACACTTGGATGCATATTTTTCTGGAAATACATGCTTCATTATGAATGCTTCTTTGCAATTTCCATTTGCTGAAGGGAAAACATAGAAGGTAGAAAATGGCCACAGCAAGAGAAAAAATGATGAGACAGCAGCACTGATGGGGGTGTGTGTGTGTGTGTGTGTGTGTGTGTGTGTGTGTGTGTGTATGTGTGTGTGTGTGTGTGTGTGTGTGGAAAGGATCCTGGAAATTTAAGGATCCTATGTAAAAGGAATGCAATCAATGCCAACCCCTCTGTTGCTGGTGGAGAATTAGACCCAATGCAGGTGCTCTGTTTTGTTTTCCCAATATATTCTGCTATATATTTTTAGCTTTGGTAAGTAAAATGTGAGCTCCTCATTTTTGTAATTCTGTGCAAGTAATATTTTTTCAGTTGGAAGAATTTATCAATAAATTTCTTCTGAGACATTATTCTATACCAGGAAAAAAATGACTATTTGGCAAGCAAAAAAAAAAAATATCCTGAAAAAGACTGTCTCCTGACTATGACTATCTATGACTATGATTTTTAACCATTGGATATTTCAGCTGGGAAAAACTGGAACACAGTGAGCTCTGTTTTTATTATCAAATCTTTTTGTTAGCTGAGATAGAACTTGTTTAAGAAAATGTGCTTAGATTTTGCTTGAAATTTAGTCATAGTAGGCAAGGTTTCACATAGTTTGCCTAATTCTGGCTTCAGTACCTTCTTTATTCTAAGTCAAGCTGGCAGTATATTTTTCTAGAAATGGGGGGAGAGGGAAGATGTCCAAACACCCAGGTTCTCTATGGGTAGCTTTCACTGCTACAATCTGACCCTGAAAGTAAAATTAGCACCCAAAGGGTGGAACTTGCAAAGAGGCAAAGTCAGCCTTGAAATAAGAAACACTTAATGGTTTGGAAGAAGTGGGTCTCCCCATTTTTGGAGGTATTCAAGCAAATGTATGCTATAGAGGAGATATTTTTTCAGATTTGGGTTGAAGTACATGGCTATTAATAGGCCATTCAAATCATCTGTGTGTGTGTGTGTGTGTGTGTGTGTGTGTGTGTGTGTGTGTGTGTGAGAGAGAGAGAGAGAGAGAGAGAGAGAGACAGGGAGACAGAGAGAGAGAGGAGAGGGGGGAGAGAAAGGGAGGGAGGGAGACAGAGGAGACAGAGTTTGGGGAAATTTTGGAAAATCATTATGCTTGAGTTATATAATTTTGACATCATAAATACTTGTATGCTTTTTTTTAACCAGAAGAATCTAGTAGTCTTAATTGTTTATCATAACAATTCTGTAGAATTTTTAGTCCTTTTTTGCTGCTGAAGAAATGGCAACACAGGTGAAGGAATGAGTTTCAGCTTAACACTGGGCACACGCTTTATGACTTTTAATATCAGAACCTACTACTCCTCACATATCCCCAAATATACCAGGCCTTGCACTTATCTCTTGAAACCAGAAGATGAGGGAAGGGATACATTGAGTAAACACAAGGGAGAGTATACGTAGAGATGTTCAAGGGCACAGCAGTCCTGTGGCAATCTAGCTCCTTTTAGGGATATCATGAGGTAGGGGAAAAAGAGGAGCACGAGCAGGTAGAAGAGGAAGGCCCCTGATGCTACATTTTCTAGTGAGTACACAGGTGCAGAGGGCAATCCTGCTTAAGGCTTGTGCTTAAGTTACTAAGCCAGGTGGCTTTTAAATCATGTGTTTTTTAATAGGAAGGGACCTATTTCTCAGCTGGTCTTGAGACCCTGAGGAGCTTATCTGAAAAAATAATATCCTCGCCACTCCCATATTACCATATTATTGAAAAATAACTGTACGATGTGAAATGTGACCGAACCATTTCTACACACTCAAAGTAAGTCTGGATTTTATTTAATTATTCAATACATAGGAACCACTTTAAAAACCAACATATTCAGAAGGAAGAAAGGTTTGAGTTCACAAAATAATTTTACACTTTACCTTTTTTTCCCGGATAACCAAGGGAGAGCCCAACAGAAGGGAGAAAAAACTCAGAGTGAAATTTTGGGTACAATACATCCAGACATAGACAGAATATTGACATTTTTCAGAGTTATCTTTTGGCACTGTAGGCTCATTTTCTCTCTTATCCCATCTATGTATTTTTTAAAGGATATGGTCTATAATACTCCAACATCTTAAGGAGCTATACTTTTGTCAGTATTTAGTGTTTCATCTTTCTCTAATGTGCACTGTAACCTTGGCAGGGAGCTTTAGCAGAGTAGAGACTAATTTTTGTCTTTCTTTGTATTGCCAGAGCTTAGCACCATGTCTGGAACACAGCAATTACTTAATAAGTGCTTCATGATTTGACTATTCAATTCAGCAAATTCAATAAAGTTTTCTTGAGGTTTTTCTTGGTATGTTTTGTTCCTGCATCACCTATGTTTCCCAGTTATATTCTGTCCATCTGACAGAGTCATCCCTTAAGGCAAAGGATAAAAAAAGTTGGGGGGAAACAGGGCAGCAAAATCAAATAACATGTTACCCAAGTCTGGCATTATATGCATTTCATATAAGACAGAAACAGAAACAACCATGAAGTCTTAGTCCTCAAATAACTTACACCTTACTGGAGAAGCTTACATTTTTTAACTTGGTAGCTGTTTTACCAAGGTGCCTTGGCACCTCCAGAAATTTTGTCATGTGTAGCCAGGTTGCCCTCTCTCTGTTTCTGCCTCTGTCTCTCTCTGTCTCTCCCCCTCTTTATTTGTATTTAGAGACAATTATATCTATCTATGGATATATATAGGCACATATATGCATTTATGTATATACTTGTGTGTATACATATGCACACATGTGTGTATGTGAATGCATTTTCATATGCGTATCTGTGTGTATACATATGAATGTGTATTCCATTGATGAACTTATTAGCAAAGCCTTTCCAATGTGGTAGGCCATACTAGAGCATGGGTTTTTCTGGCCCTGCCTTCCCAAAGTCATGGCCAGGTTCACACCATAATGAGACATTGGACTAGGATTTTAGTGGAAGTGAATCCGGGAGCATTTTGGTTTAGGTTTGGAATAAGGGCTAGATTTCACTGATACAGGGTATTTCCAAATGAGGAGAATTCTACCAGGACAGGTCAATGCTTTTTTTTTTCTGTAGCCTATAATAGAGCTGCTTGGAGCACTGAGCTTAAATGACTTGTCCAGATTCATGTGGTCAGAAAGGGTCAGAGGCAGGATTTGAACCTAGCTCTTGCTGTGAGACCAGCTCTCACCCGAAAGCTGTGTCAGTTTTTTTATCTATAAGAGAAAAATTGTGTTGGCACTGATGGTAATTGATCAGCCTTTATGTTTTTTGCCTTCTTCCCTCTTCTGTTTCTTTTGCTCCCTGTGGCTCTCCTTCTCCACATCTTTGTTTCACAGTATATAATGTGAATTAAACAAGTGACTCTGTTACTTGTGGAAGCTGGAGCAAGCTGCCTCTCTGGATTTCCTCATCGGTAAAATGGGATTAGATGTGGTATTCTGTGAAGTTCTTTCCAACTTTATTAATAAAGCCTGTGATCTTTCTTGAGGTGTTAACTGAGTCCTGTGGAAATGTAGAGAGAAACATACATGATAGAGGATAGTGTTGGGGTGAACGTGATCCCACACAGGAGAAGGCCTGGGTTCAGATATTGTCTCTGATGCTCACAAGGCATAGAACCTCCTGAATCTCTCTTTCCTCATCCGTTGAAATCAGAAACTGAGGAAAGGGATACAATGGGCATGGTAAGGGATTAGATTTAGTGTCTTCTAAGCCTAAGACCTCCTCTAACTTTAAATCTGGGATCATGTTTTAACTTAAACCCTTCCGTTTACAGTGGGAAAACTGAGGACACTGGATTTCCACAAATCAGAACACAATTTTTTTTTTCCTAGAAGTTAAAAAGAAAAAAAAATCTCAACCCCCAAACCATCTTGGTTGCCAATTTCAACCCAACTGTCAGGTTTTTATAAAGCTTTCCCTTCTCTTTTCCACCTCTCTGCCTCCTACCCGGCAGCCAAAATATAAAATGCAAGAAAAATAGCAAAGGAGAGCATTTGGGGGGGGGGGGAAATTCTTTTGTTATATTTATTTCCATATGTCTCTTCAGATGGCAAGGACTTGTAATATAGTGACCCTATTTTTATTCTGTACATACTATAACTTTAATCTTGTTGGGTATTTCTATATGATTTTAAAAACCATACTCCTTGGATGACCTTCACCAGAATTTGAGAGGCTGACCAGATATCAATCACATTTTGTGAAACTTTTTATATGTGTTCTTCCAGAGCTGCTGTAGGAGCCCTTTTTTTATTCTAAAAATATAGTATATGAGGAGTTGATAGAAGAGACTAGAAAAGTTAAAGGCAGAAAAACTGGAGGAAACAAAAAGCTTCTGCTCAAAGCCGTATTTCCTGGGGCATATGTCCTTTGTCATAAGCTTGGACCTACCCTGCCTGTCTGGGTGTTCTTATGCTGTCTCTGTAACTGCCTATGGTTTCCCCACTGTGGCATCTCATTGATCGGCTCCTTCTCTTTTATTTGCCCCTCCTTCCTCCCTGACTTGCCCAAGGTCACATAGCTAGTAAATATGAGAGGCAGGCTTTCACTTCAGTCCTCTGATTCCAGAGGGGGATCTTTCCACTGTCCTGTGCATTTGGGATTTCAAAAGGCCATATCCATACCCACCAGAACTGGTTAGTTTCTTTAGAAACTTTTCATCTACAATTCATGACATCCTAATGGCAGGAGTACCTTATTATTTGAGTGATTTTAACCTTCTCCAGATCTATCATAATAAGCACAGTCTCTTTCATAGAAAAAGCCCACAAGTTGTTATCTAAATATAATTATTTGTCACCTCATTGCCAATGATAATGGGATAGACTTCAGTGTAAATGGAGCAAGAGCTAAATACATGGGGTGGGAGATGAAGGGTACTTTTTACCATTCCGGAATCACTGTTGTTGCCTTAATGCTTAGCTTTGCTTCTAGTGTTTTTGTGTCAAATTAAAGACTGACTCAGAATCTTTTCTTGGTACCAGAAGAGACATTGTCGGGTTATGGAAAGAAAATGAGGACTAGATATGGGGGAAAACCCAAAGATTCATATCCATATTACAAATGAGGAAACCAAAGCTTAGATTAAGTCATTAACCTTCCCCAGTAAAGTTTGGGGTCAGTGTCGTTAAGATCTTCCGCAGAGAGGCAGGAATTTAGCCTAGTCCTAGAGGAAGTTGTCAAATGAATTAAATCCAAGCAGCTGTGTGTTCTGGGGACCAGGGAAAAGCAGCCTGTATTCAAATTTTACATCTGCCACTGACTACCTATGTAAGGTTGGAGAAATTATTTGACCTCTCTGGGCCTTAGCTTCACCATTTATAAAATAAGGAAGACTTCAGAGGCAGCTGGGCAGGGCAATAAGTAGAACTGAACCAGGAGTCAAGATGTGAATTCACATCTGTCCTTGGCATTTATTAGATGTGTGACCCTAGGCAAGTCACTTCACCTGTGCTAACTCATTATCTTGATCTGTAAAATGGAAATAATAATAGCATCTACCTCTTGGAGTTGTTAGAATCAAATAAGTTAATGTTGTAAAGCTCTTTGAAAACTTAAAGGGTCATATAGATGTTAATGATTCTAAGATCTCTTCCCTCTGAAGTGATGATCCTATTATTTATTGTAAGGGCTCTGCTGCTGCTTACTAGCCATTGTTATTACATGTAATACCTATCTCACAGGGTTGCTCTGAAGATATACACTCATAAACATACACATGTATATATATAATTTGCATATATGCATATACACATGTATATATCTTATACAAACATGTATATACAAGTATCTATATACATACATGTGTATAGACATACATATTTCCATGATTCTACCAGTGCAGATCAACAACTGTTCAGTGACTTAAGATTCTGAGAGTTTCCTGGAGAAGTAGGAGGACACATGACTCCCCTGGGCTCAAACAACTGTGATGTGTCCCATCACCGATAGGATTTGAACCCAATCAAGCCTGCCTGACTGTGAGGCTGACGGTCTCTCCATTGTGCTCCTCTGTCTCTCGGTATATTCCTGGTGAAATTATAAATACCTATATAAATGCCAGCTCTGAAATTGTCTATTCTTTCTTACTTCCCCCCTCCCCCAAGCTCTCATATCAACTATTCTATCGGTCATGGTCAGTTTTCCTTAACTTACTTGCGTACTTTGTCATAGAGGTTACAATTACAACTTGTTTCGTTTAGCCATCTACAAACCAATAACTTTCCCCAAAGTAACTTCCAACTATCTTTTCCAGAGATGGCAGCCTGTGGCCTCAAGGTCACATGTGACTTTCTAGGTCCTTGGGTGTGGCCTTATGACTATATCCAAGTTTGACCGAACAAATCCTTTTATTAAGGGGATTTCTTCTGTGAAGTGTAGATTCAGTCAATCAGCTGCACTTTAGGACCTAGAGGCCCATATGTGGTCTTGAGGATACAGATTCCCCATCCCTGCTACAAATGATAAGGAGCCACTGGAACTTTTTGAACAAGGAGGAGATATAGTCACACCTGCATTTTGGAAGTTAGTTTGATAGCTAAGTGGAAGTTGGTTTGGAATATGGAGAGCCTTAAGGCAAAGAGACCAACCAGCAGGCTTGCAATAGTTCAGGCATGAAGTGAAGAGAGTCTATACCAAGTGTCAGAGAAGAGAAGGGGACGTGTCTGAGAGATGCTATGGAGGTAAAAATCGACCAGAATTGGCAACAAATTGGATATGGGAGGGGGTGGTGAGAGAGGAAGGAGTCCGGGATGACGTAGATAGGTTGTGAGCCTGGGGGACTGGGAAGCTGGTGATAACCCCAACAGTAATAGGGAAATTAGGAAAGGGGAAGGTTTTGGGGGGAAAGATGAGTTCCAGTTTTGACATGTTGAGTTTTAGAAGAATTCAATAGGCAGATGGAGATGTTGGACTAGAGGTGAGGAGAGAGATTAGGACTAGATAAATAGGTCTGAGAATCATTTGCATAGAGAAAATAATTGAATCCATGAGAGCCCAATTAAATAGTTTAGAGAAAGAAAAGAAGAGGGCTTAGGGACAGAGCTTTGGGGGACACCTATGGTCAACAAGCACGACCTGGATGAAAAACCAATAAACGAGACTGAGAAGGAGCAGTCAGATGATGGGAGGGAGACAGTAGCATCTCAAAAATTTAGAGAGAAAAGAATATCAAGGAAAAGAAAGTGATTGACAGTATCAAAAGCTGCAGAGAGATCAAGAGGGATGAGGATTGAGAAAAGGCTTGGCCTTTAATTGATAACTTTGGAGAGAGCAGTTTCTTTTGAATGAGGACATCTGAAGCCAGGCTGTAGAGAATAAAGGAAAAGTAGTGAAGGCACTAATTGTACATGGTCTTCTCCAGGGTGTTAGCCATGAAAGGGAGGAGAAATATGGGAACAGTACTGTGGGAACTGATAAATCAAGTGAAGGTTTCTTCAGGATGAGTAAGGCATTGGCTTATGTTTAGCCAGTAAAATGCAAACAAAGAGAGATTGAAGAATGGTAAAAGAAAGCTGTGATAGCTTAAAGCTGCCCTAAGATTTGGGGGGCATTCTGTATGAAGAGGATAATCTGCTGAAGAAGTCTTTGATGGAAAGGGATCAATTGTGCACATATAGGGGTTTGCCTTGGCAAGTAGAAGGGCCACATTTTCATGTAAGTCACAGAAGAGAAGGAGATAATGGTGGAAGACAACTGAGTGCTATGAGATGAAAAGAGAAGAGGGACCACTTGGTGAATGGCTTCAGTTTTTTTCAGTGAAATATGAGGTAAGTTTCCCTGGTGAGAGGCTAAATGATAGGAGATTTAAGAAAGGAAGAAAGGGCATGGAAAAGCCACTGCGGTGAATAGGATAGTGAACTGATTACAGAGGTATGAAAGGATTGCCTTGCTAATTTGAGGGCCCATTTGAAAAAATAGAGCATAAATTTCTCATGGACCTAGTAAGTAAGCACAGTTTCATGATCAATAATAGTATTCTTTCTTTCTTTTTCCCTTTCTCCCCCCTCTCCCACCCCTGCAACTGCATCAGACTTTAAGATATGAAAAGGAGAGTCGATCATAATTGGATAGTCAATCATAATTCTAGCTAAAGAAATGTTTTTGCCTTTGGTTTCCCTAGATGAGAATTCTCCAGCAAACTTTTGGGATTCCAAGAACCGAGGTGTGACTGGCACACAAAAAGGACAAATTGTATGGAGAATTGAACCTGGGCCCTATTTTATGGAACGTAAGTAAATGTCTTTAAGATGCAATACAGAGTGACTGCTAAGTGTTATATGAAGATGCAGAAATCTATGGCTGATCCGGACGATATTTTTGTTGTATTTTCTGATGAATGCTCTTTAGTACTATTTAAATATGCTTAATATGTTTATGACAATCATTTAAATAGTATATTACCTGTTAAATAATATGGACTTTTAAGAAACATATATGCAATTTTCTCTAAATTTTGTATGCTAAATTAAAGTCATAGAAATTTTAATGTTATAAGGAAAGCATCAAGAACAATTCTTTTTTTAAAGACATTACAAAGATAGTTGGAATATTTGATTTTGCAGCTTTTGTTAAGGTATCAAAGTTCCTATATCCTAGGAATACCGGGGAACTCCAGGGGTAAGGATGCATGTAGAGAGAGAAGTAGCTGTGATGATGCAGTTGGTACTTAAAAGACAGTAAAGGAGCAATAATTTTGTAATGAATAAATAAATAAATAAAGCATTTATTAACAGTGCAAGGCACTGTTCTCAGTACTGGAAATATGATCAGAATCCTTCTTAAAGTCCTGCTCCTATTTCATCATGGTGTAGAGGTGATTTTTTTCATTTGCAGAGGTGATTTTTTTTTTATTTGTAAGCAGGGTAATTGGGATTATGTGACTTGCCCAAGGTCACACAGCTAGTAAGTGTCAAGTGTCTGAGGCTGGATTTGAAGTCAGATCCTCCTGACTCCAGGGTTGGTACTCTATTCACTGTGCCACCTAGCAGCCCCATAGAGGTGATTCTATAAGGCTATACTAATAAAGCATGAGACCCATCAGGTTCCGTCCTAGAAAAGTCTGGAACTATGGTCCTGGCAGCATAGCTAAATATGCTGTTTCTAGGGATCATCCTAACTAAGTATGGAGAGGCTTATCATTTGCAATCTGGCCACTTGTTTATGAATTTCTTGGCTATGGCAACATGTGAAACAAACAAAAAAATTGCAGTATGGTACTCCATCTGGTGTAACTCCCTTTTTCACTGCAATGATTGTGGCAGTAAAGGGGAAAAGGCAGGTGAATTAGAGAAATTAGTGTTTGGACTGTCAATAAATGTGAGCTTAAATGCTGATACTCTAAATGTGAGCTACAGGTCCAGTGGACATAAATATTACTAGAGTTAATGAATCATGTTAGTCTTGATATTCTTCCTGTAAAAGAAACCAGATGACAAAAATAAGTTGCAACTAAATAGAAGGATAATTTGCAAATTCTGCTGGGACAGGCAGAATTGGTTTTATTATGCACTCAAAACAAACAAAAAAATAATTTCATAAGCTCCATAGTCATCTTCCGTTGCAGGGCTCATGCTAGCAATTTTCAGTGGTACCAGGAAGATAATTATAGTCTGTGCATCAATATCTCTTACAAAGGTTAAAAAGTTAGAGAAATTTTTACAAGGAACTCAACAAAACTTTCCAAATTAAATTAACATATGCATTAATACTAAGTGACTTCAATGTAGGGGGTGATGAGCATAGGAGAATATAAGAAAATATTTTAGAAAACATGATTAAAGAGCAATAAATGAAAGTGGCCAAAAGTTTATAGACTCTACAAATTTTTCATTGAGCTATGTTGTGAATACTTTCTTCATGAAGAGAATTAGGAGGCCCTTAACATACCAGGAATCAAATAACATAACAAAAGTAAAATTTAGGGGCAATTAGGTGGTACAGTGAATAGAGCACCGGCCCTGAAATCAGGAGGTCCTGAGTTCAAATCCAGCCGTGGACACTTAACAGTTACTATCCGTGTGACCTTGAGCAAGTCACTTAACCTCAATTGCCCTCCAAAAAGCAAATAATAATAATAATAATAATAATTTTAAAAATAAACTCTGAATTTCCTTTATAAAAAAAAGTAAAATCTAACATCTTTTAACAGGCAAGAAATGACTAGTTGCTGATGTGACAGTCTTTTTTGCATCATATCTCTGTAGAGATTAATACTAAAGATCCATTAGAGTAAAGATCAATGACAATATCAAATTAGAAAAGAAAGAATGAGAACATGTGCAAGCCATAGAATCACAGAATCTGAGAGCTGAAAGGGACCTCAGTGAACTCGTTCAAACTTTACAGAAAAGCAATCCCCACTTTAACATATTTGACAAGTGATAGTCCAACCATCTAGGCAAATCTAATCTGACCTATTTAAACAAGCTGTTAACCTCCCAAGATTGGTTAATGGATAAAAGAACAGACTTCAACACAAATAAAATTATTTCCTAAAGATGTTTAACTAACTAATGTAAATAAATCAATACAATGAAGGCAAATAAAAAGAACCTAGAAACCATCTTAGCTGAATAGTAGAAGACAGTATGAATGAATGAATGATAAAGCATTTATTGAATAGATATTTTGTTCCAATCACTGTGCTAAGTGCTAGGAACAGAAACAGAAAAAAGTGAGACAACCCCCCAATCTGATTGAGAGGGACAACACTAAGAGACAATTCAGCTGAAGGACTGAAGGAAAAACCTAGTAGTTCTTAGATAATATCAGCAGGACGAATAAAAAGACCGGGGTCTCTAAGGTATTATTGAGGAGCAGATGGATATAGTGCTAGTGGAATATTTATAGCACTGACTCTGATTAGAAATATTCCTGTATAGTGCTCAATTGCAAAATTTAACAAATTCTCCATATAAAAGACAGAGCCAAAACATTTATTTAGACACCAGAAAACCAGATCCCAACATCAGGAAACTAAATCCGTCAAAGCAACATAAAAGTTAATGCACCACAACGTAGCAGAGAGCTATGGCCTCCTTTGGCCTTCCCACAAACCAATATAAGATTAATATTTATTCACAAACTTCTCTATCTTCTTGCCTGAATTCCTCTCTCTCCCACTGTCTCTCTAGCTCTGACTCCCAGCCTCCTGTGACTCTGCTCTATCTACCCTTTGTAAAGCATAAGCAGCCTTCCAGAAGATTGCTGCTATGAACAGCTTTGAAGGTTCTGATTACACAGTATAGTGAACTCTCTGTTTATTCAGTAGTAAATTAAAGCAAAACATTCACAAAAAACAAAGTACAGCATTCAGACTGTTTTAACATAACAACTTATCACTAAAACGGCCACATGGTTTTCACCAAAGTGGTCACACGGTTTTAAGCAAAAGATGACATTCATTTAATAAGTCCTTCATTTAACAAATCTTTAATTCAATCACCCTTAAAAAGACAAGCCTCCTTAAATGACACAAAGTACAAAAGTCAAAGTCCTCCACCCACAGGGTGCAATTAAGTTACAGTATCATCAATCACTACTCAGTACCCTCTAGAGGGGTAGTGGAAAGTATAAAGGCCATCTACCCCTAGGTCACAAGTAAGTTACAATCTTATCTGTCAGCATTAAATACCCAAGGAGAGGTCCTTTCATCTTGACTCAAGGTAGGCTCTCAGCTTCTGTGGTTCTTCTTCCATGGTCCCAGTTCCTGCTCAATTCTAACCAACTGCCACCTGAGTTCAAAGGCCAACAGCTCCCAGTTCTTTGTCCAGCTCTCTGTGCAGTTCCTGTTTCATATTAAAGCTCACAGCGTCTAATCCACCTCAAGTCCCTTACAGTTTCTGTTCCTGGAAAAACAAAGCTTAACTAAGCCACAATAACATTAATATACATTGCTGGCATTGTCATCAACTCACTTTCTTCCTGTGAAATCAACATAGATCCAAAACAGACAAAGTACTGGCACTACAGTCATATTTCCTCAGTCTTCAGCAGCTCCAGCTGGCCCTCAGAAATTCTCAGCAGCTCTCAGAAGAAGTTGGTAGCTCCTCAGCTTGGTTTTTAGAAACTCTCAGCAGAAGTTCTCAGAAGAAAGGTCTCAGCAAAAGCTGTATCTGACTCTCAGAAGAAACTCCACCACCATAAGCTTCATTCTCAAAATCAAAATCACTTTCTCTAGCTTGCTCCTCTGTTCCTCAGCCTCCACAATGCTTGCCCCAAGAAGTTCTGACTCTCCAGCTTGTGCTTTTCCTTATATAAAGTATTAGCTCCTCCCTGTTAAAGCCCCTTCCTATTATATCAGGAAGTCCATCCCACTGTGGGATTCACAAGTTCTGGATCTTAATATTTGACACAATTGTGAGCTTGGAACTAAGTGCTAAATACTTGTTAGCTTGCCAATACTAGAGCATCTTCAAGTTCCATTACTATTACACCCTTCAGCAAACTCTTCCCATCACAAGCTACATGTGGCCACATTCAGCCTATTAGGGAGTAGAGTTTACTTTCAAAGCAGGGAAGGTTTTCAAATTCCCCTCAGGCCTATTAAGGAACAGGGAAGATCTTCAAATTCCCATTCCCATTGCAATAGAAAGGCCTGTTGCTCCTCTGTTTTGCCTGAAGAAATAGTTATTTACCCCTAGTCTATCTAAGCAATGTGAGCAGTCAAGCAGCCTATATGGGTTCTGGACACCTTGGGCTGTGGGAAGAAGTGAAGGCCCACTCTGGTCAAAGGCAATACCAATTTAAAATGTAAACACATTGGTGAAATCAAACAGAGGAGTATGGTGAAAGATATCAATCTCACCTTATGAAATAGTGAGAAGCAATAAAGGGGGGGAAGCAAGTTTAAAGACAGCTTAACAAATGAACTAAAGGTGTCATCATGAATACATTTAAGGGTAAAACTGGGAGAGGGACAGTTAGGAGATGAAAATGGAGAAGAACTGGTAAGATGTCTACTGCAAACTCTATAACAAATGAAATTTCTACATTTGGATTCAAACAGCACAGCTCCTAGTGTGCTAAGTAAGGACTTGACTAAGCATAGACAGGGGAGATCCTGGGTGGGAGCAGGACAATTTTGAGGGCATTAACAGATCACAAGATTTTGGAAAGAGCAGAGGATTCAAATGTTTAGAAAAATATATATCTTGCTATCTCAAAAAATTGAGAGAAAATGACAATAATTATTACACTAAATGCCTACTTATCTTTTTAAAATTCTTATGAGAACAATTATAGGCATTCTTGACAAAGGAAATAAGTAGACTTTCCCAAACGATGTTCCACAACAGACTACGTCTTTATTTTCACAGTTGAATAAAAGGATGTAGAAGATTTAAGATTTCTTGTGCTTGTTGTTTGTTGACTATGAAAAAGCTATTTGATCCAGAACAGTAATCCTCTAACCAGATCTCTCCTATACATATGTAAAAATCATATGAGATTCCTTCAAAGATGTAAGAACCAAGATAACTGTTTGACAAGCCTTTGATTTTTAGTGTCAAGTGAGGAATGAAATGAAGAGACATTGAAGTGTGGTAAATAGAGAAACAGCTTTCATGTTAGGAAAAATTACATTGAAGTCCTACCCTGTCATTGACTGTGTAACTGGGCAAGTCATTCAAGTGTCCCAGGCAACGTTCTATATCTGCAACTTGCAGAACAGGTGCTAACCTAAATTGATAGAAAGAATCTCCCCTTTGGAGTTCCCTCCACCAATGAAAACATAGGTCTGGTTCCAGCTGGGAAAAAAAATCACCCTAAAAACTTTGACCTACTTATTTATGTAAAAAAAATAAATGATGAAGTCCTCTTGTTTAGACTATGCTACACAATTGAATGGAGAGACTATGAAGCTGGTCTAGCAGTGAACAGACATTCCAGTGGGCAATAATCCAAGTTCATTATTGAACATGAAAATGAAAACAGGATAGATTGCTTTTGAGAAATTATAGCGTTTTCAATGCCCTAAGCTTCTCCCTGAAACAAAGGCTCATTTAAAAAATGTCTCTGTTCTCTAGTAATGCTCTATGATTGTAAATCAGAGAACATTGCAGTCTCCAGAGAATTAAAATATTGGGTCACCCAAAGGAGAATGAAGTGGGACACAGTAGGTTTGTAAGCTGTAACATGGTTCCAATGAAGAGTAAAGCAGGAAAAATGGCACAGTATACTTTATGAGAAAGATATTTGGCCAGGAAAAGAAGTAGGCCAGTTGTGATCAAATCAAGGGATAATGGATAGACATCCTGTGCTCTAATGGCATTTGTACAAAATCAAGAGATCTAGAGGAAATCTCCATTAAAATGTAAGCTCCTTGAGGGCAGGGACCATGTTTTTACTTTTCTTTGTATCCCAGCTCTTCCCACAGTACCTGGCACATAGTAAGAACTTAAGAAATGCTTATTTGACTGACTAACACATAATTATCACATTTATTGTCAATTTTTCCATATTCCATATTGTGTATTTATATCTCTTTAAACTGTATATTCTTTCAGAGCAAGACTAAGTCTATTTATATTCTGTATTACCTAGCAGAGTGTCCAGTACAAAGTATTTATGGTCTAACCAGAATTAGGGTGACTATGTAGTCAGAAGAGATAACATTATTATTTTTTTAAACTGTATGAGATTGTATAAATGCCAATTCCATTAGAGTTTCAGCTATGGTCTTCAGAATGGAATGTGTGAATTGGGGAGGATTATGATTTAGGAAACTTCCTTTCACTCATTTCCAGTACTAATACCTACGACTATTTCTAAGCCCAGACTAGCTAATATAATTACCAATAGAATTAGGAGGAAGCCTGAGACAGGTTGTAGGAGACAGTACTTGGTAGGTGGATCAAACCAATGATAGCCACTCCCTCAGATCAGTAGAGATAGCCCAGGAACTATCTAGGGAGATAGCCCAGATAACTTTGTACTGGGTTTCCAAAAGCCTAAGAAATTGCTGTTCAAGTGTGTCAGACTCTTTGTAATCCCATATGGAATTTTCTTGGCAAAGATACTGGAGTGGTTTACCATTTCCTTCTCTAATGCATTAAGGCAAATAGGTCAAGTGACTTGCCCAAAGTCAAACAGCTAGCTAGATTTGAACTCATGTCTTCCTGACTACAGGCCCAGCAATCTTTTCAATGAGCCACCTCGCTGCCTCCTGGGCAGCTAAGGAATAGAATAGGAATAAAACTATACCTCTTTAAACCTCCTATCCTCCACTCCTGACTGTAGACCCTCCTTCCAGCTTGGCACCAGCTGTCATTGTACAGGGAGCCCCCCTTGTGGAGATGTGACAGGGTGACATTGCTAGTTCTCCAGCTCCTACCCCCTCATTAGGCACAGCTACACAAAACTCAGAAACAAGCTAGTTCTTGACTTTTTTTATTTCTTTGTTCTGTGAAATTGGTCAAGATCAGAAACATATATGGTTCCATTGGTGGAAATCTCAATAAAAAATATGCATTACCAGCTCCTTTGCCTCTATAATCTAAGGACCACTGAACTGTTCCATCTGCTTAGAAGCTCAAACCTCCTATATGTGTTTTTCTCCACCTATTTGGGTGTGAACTCCTTCCTGAGAACAAAGGGACAGTCTTGCTTTTCTGTTTGTATCACCAGCACTACTACAGTGCTCTGCATATACAGTGCTAACACTTGAGAATTCACAAAGCACTTTACTTGTATTACCTCATCTGATCCTGACAACAGTGTGAAGGTAGATGCTGTTATCATGCCCATTTTACAGATGAGAAAACTAAGGTTGAAAAAGGTTGAGTGATTTGCTCAGGGTTACTCAGCTAGTCAATTTCTTCTGCAGGATTCTGGAACTCGATCCTTCCTGTTTCTAAATCTTCCAGACTATCCATTCTGCCACCCTTAAGCACTGAAGAAATACTTTAGGATTTAATCATTCATTCACTATTCCATCGGACTTTCTGCAGTGAGCTCTTACTTTCCCACTCTGAAGGACTGCATCACATAGAATACCTGCAGAGATACGGACTGTCATTTCATGTTTTTCTGCCCTGAGATAATTAAAGAATAGTGGTTAGCCCATTTCAAAGACAGAGCTCTTTACTAAAGAAAATGGACCGTATTCAGGCTTATGAAACACATACAAAAGTGTATTTTTAAAAGCATGCAAATCACTTGTAGTACCTGACCACATTTCTGCAAAGGGTGAGATTAAAAATATGACTCATACTCAGCATGGAGCTCTGACTCCAAGATGCTTTAAATAGGAGCCATAAAGATGAAAAATATAATGAGAACACTTGGAGGGATTATTCATGTTTTAGAATAATTTATAGCTGGTTATTTGGATTTTGTGGCTCTTTCCTTCTTTTAAATGAATAGAGAAATGATATATGATCCATAGGGAGAAGAGCTTCATTTGAATTTCATGTATAAGATATATTGAAATTCAAAATTTAGTGCCTCAGTCCTAGGAGCACTGAGTTAAATTCAAAGAAAAGATCTGAAGATCTTTATGACAAGACCTTTTAGGGGCAGGGTAGTATGGAAGAGAAGACATTACTAACTTAAATTTTAATATGTAAGGATGCGTTTTAAAAAATAATAATAATAATGTTGATAATCTGCCTGTGACACATACTGACTGGGCAAATCTTAATCCCTTAATGTCCTTGGCACCTCTCTCAGATTATAAATTATAGAAAAAGTGTTGATCTCCAAGCGCTTTCACTGGCTGAAACCCATGCCTGAAATATTCTCCCTCATGGAACACTCTCTCCTCATCTCTTCCTCCTGACTTCCTTGGCCTCCTTCAAATCTCAGCCCAAGTTCCTTGAGCTTCTTCAAGAAACCTTTTCTAGTCCTCCTTAATCAGAGCACCTTCCTTCTGAGATTCCTTCCACCTTACCCTGTACATATTTTCTTTGTTCATAGCTGTTTCACTTGTTGTCTCTTTTCCCCTCCCCCCATTAGACTGTGAAATAGGGCCTGGTTTTTGTCTTCCTTTGTATCCCCAGGATTTAGCAGTGCCTGGTGCATGCTAAGTACTTAATAGAAGCTAGTTGACTGACTGATCAACTTAATTGTGTTGGTAAAAAAAATTTCCTCATCTGGGGGGCTAATAATAACATATTTATATAGTTACATAATTGTCACAAATGCTTTCTTGTAAGGTAGGCAAGCTATTTTTATTCATGTTTCAAAATGAGAAAACTGAGTCTCAGAGTATTTAAATTATAGAAATAATAAGTGACACAGGTCATTTCAAGGACCATCCACTGTGGACAAAACTTATGTATCAATGGTGGAATTAAATGGGTTTAGAATTAGATATTTGAAATCCAAATAATAGTCACTGAATTTTTATTTCATTATTTTTAAGTGGAAAAAGCCTAGAGTTTATTCAGTGGTTCGTGTGTATGTGTGTGTGTGTGTGTGTGTGTGTGTGTATGCGTATACTGGTTGTTCAGTCAGTTTCTAGTCATGTCCGACTCTTCCTGATCCTATTGGGGGTTTTCTTGATAAAGATGCTGGAGTGGTTTGCCTTTTCCTTCTTCAGCTAATTTTATAGATGAAGAACTGAGGCAAATAGGGTTCAGTGACTTGCCCAGGATCACACAACAGTTAGTAAGAGTCTAAGACCAGTTTTCCTGACTCTAGGCCCAGCATTCTAAACACTGCACTACCTAGCTGCCCTGTGTGTGTGTATATACACACATATATTTACCATGGCAAAGCTTCATTCTAACTTTTTAAATGATCCTCTACAAGGAAACAGAGATCTTCCTAGGACCTTTACTCCAGGATCCAGGAACAGACCTCCTACTACTTCCATTGGGTAAGAACTCCCTCTCTTCTTTCTTACAATATAGCTTCTTTTCAAAATGATATTGAGTTATCTGGTATAGCAGAAAGGGCCCTGGATTTGGAATCAGAGCCCGAGTTCAAATCTCAACTTTATTATTTTCTACCTGTCTAACTTGTGCAATTAATTTACTCTCTGTTCTCTCCAAGTTGGGGAGCCTAAAGCCCTGAGGGCACATGTAGCCTTCTAGTTCTTTGGATGTGGACTTTTGACTGAGTCCAGGTTTTACAGAACTTTTGTTCTGTGAACAAATTTTGGTCTTGATTTGTTCTGTGAAGTTTGGCTTCAGTCAAAGGGCTATACTTAAGGACCTAGTGGGCCATACATGGCCTCAAGGCCACAGGTTCCCCATCTCTCATCTATACAATGAGAACTCTGAATGAGAAGATCTTGAATGTCCTTTCTAGTTAAACGTGCCATAATTCTGTATCCTACTTCCACAACCTTGGGGTCCTAGGGCCACTTGTGTGACTTTCCCAAAAGAGTTATTCTAATGGTTTGAAATTTAGGTCAACTAGGAAGACAGGCTGGCACCTTCAAGCAATTTTGTGGGGAAAAGTATATTTGGGAGAAGGCGGGGCTTTCCATAATCCTTTAAAAGACAATATGAAAACAGTCTTCAAACAGGGTTGTCTCTGTTTAAAATGTAAACTTCTGATCTACAACTGCCTTTTTTTCATTTCTCCTATCACCTACTACAATTTTTTTCTTTTATTTTTCTTTTTGCATTTAAATTTCATTGATTTTTTTTGTTATTGCTTTTATATCACTGTCATCTTCTAAATGCATCCCTTCCCTTGGTCCTTAGAGATCTTTCTCTTGTATCAAAGAACAAAAAAAGAAAAAGGGAAAACAAAGCAATTCAGCAAAACCAATTCTAACAATATATGCAAGGTTCTACATCCATAGCTCCCCACCTGTCTAAGGAAGGGGGGAAGTATATTTTCTGCTCTCTTCTTCAAGGCAAAGCTTGAACATCAAAAACATCTAACATTCAGCTTCATTATTTATTATTGTGACTGTACTTTACATTCACATCCTTATTGTTTTGTATATTATTTTTCTGGTCCTACTTACTGCATTTTGTATTAGTTCATAACTCTCCCTGAGCTTTTCTGTATTCTTCATATTTATTGTTTATTACAGCACCATATTATTCTATTACATTCATTTACCCAAATTTGTTTAGTCATTCATTAATCCAATTCTTTGATACCATGAAAAAAGTTCTCATAAATATTTTTATCATAAGTCTCCCTGGGATGTATGCCTAGCTGAGGAATCTCTGGGTCAAGGGGTATGGATATCTTAGACTTTTTTTTACATAATTCCAAATTGTTTTTTAGAATGGTTGTATTAATTCACAGTTCCAGTAACAATGCATTAGCATGTCTATCTCTTTGCAACCCAATAGCACTGACTATTCACATAAAAAAATTTTTTGTCAGCTTTCTCAATATGAAGTTGTTTTGATTTGCCTTTCTCGTATGATTAGTGTTTCTGGAACAATCTTTCATATGATTGTTTCTGGTTTCCCATTCTTTTGAGAACTATTTATTCATATCCTTTGACCACTTATCCATTAGGGAATGGTTCCAGGTCATAGCTACATTGATTTTGTTCATGAAAAAATCTACTATTATTTGTAGAAAAAGGAGAATGCTTTAGCTTTTGCTTCTTTTCATCCCATACTGACTTCTTTGTTTATACTTATTATGTTATATAGCAGGAATTCTTAACTTGGCATCTGCAAGCCTGTTTTTTTAAAAATACTTTTATTTTAATGTTTTATTATATATTTACTTTTATTTAATTTATATTTAAATATTTAAACATTATCTTTTACACTTAAAAGCATTCTGAGAAGGGGTCCATAGATTTAACAAATCTGCCCAAAGGTTCTGATATAAATAAATTTAAGACCCCCCTCATAAAGTGTATAGTTATTGTTTTATCTATATGAATTGGCTTTCCCTATCTAGAGGGCCTTTTGCAGGCACTTGCTATCATAATCAGTGTAAGTAGGGTCCCATGCCTATTGCTTGAATAGATAAATGCTCAGTTTCACTTAGCTCAATTCAGCAAAATCTATCAATCAATAACTATATATACCATGCGTTGTGGACACAATGGCAGATATAACAGTTTACATTTGCAAACATTTTTCAGTTTACAAATGTAAACCTAAAGTTTGTGGGATTTTTTGCTCCCCAGATTAAGTTTCCTTATCTTGACTAGGCTAGAAATGTTGTGGCCTCTCATAAGCTCATTCTGCTACCTGATTGATCAGTCTCTTATTGAATTGGAATAGAAGCTTTAACTGGTCTCTTTTCTGACCCAGGCCAGTTCCACCCTCCTTAGGCAACCTGGTGGCCACTTGCTCACAGGGACTCACCACATATGTCCCTGGACTTAGGACATCTGATAGGTTCCATCAGGACTCCCATATTCAATTAACCCTCCAGTCTTAGCCTTCCCCTCTAGCAGGGATCACAGGTGTGAGCCACTGCCCCTGCCAAGACCTTATATATTAGTGGGAGGTGCAGTGACAGATAAGTTAAATATATATGCAAACTAAATCTAAATAATTTCAAGAAAGAATACTAATAAATGGGTAGGTATCCAGGAAAAGTCTTCAGTCGGAGCTTTTGTTTTAATAATGCATAGCTATAATAATAGTTATATTTATTGTCATTTTGCCTTGTGACCCTTCTTATCTCTTCATTTCCTGCTCCCTCAACTAGCTTCCAGGCTAACTTTGTTTCTCCAAGGATTATGATCCATTATTAAGATAAGGGCTTTACTGTTTTGTGTAAGGATAGAAATCCTTTGTAGTATCCAGCGGGACGGGTCAGATGGTCTTATACCAGATATTCATTCCTGCACTGGCTTCTTCCCTCTATTCTTTCCCCCCAGCCCCGATTTAGCT
>CM053596.1:192418050-192457972 GCA_028646575.1 Pseudocheirus occidentalis | reverse complement strand
TAGTGTCTTGATTTCTTATAAAGTCATTTGCTTCCATTTGCTCCACTCGAATTCCAAAGGAATTATTCTCTTTAGTGAGCTTTTGAGATTCTTTTTCCATCTGGCAAATTTGACTTTTCAAGGCATTCTCCTCATTGACTTTTTGGGCCTTTTTGCCATTTGAGTTAGTCTATTTTTAAGGTGTTATTTTCTTCAGTCAATTTGTTGACTCTCTTTTCATGGTGGCTATTTCAAAGTAGTCTGAAAAAAGTAATGAATGGAGATTTACAATTATTGAAGAATATGACTTTTCTCAAAATATTTGCATATCTATATGTATGTATAGTTGTGAAATGTTCTTGCTCTACCATGATACATCAAAGGAGTTTTGATTTTATTCCTATGGACACTCTCAAAAACTCAGTACCTCGTGTCTCTGTACACATATGTGTATCTAGGCTGAACAGGTAAATACATGATCTCTTCATGGACCTTCACATATAGACTTTCCAGCTTCTAAGAGGGTTTATGATCCTTGACCTTGCCTTCTGGAAGCCAAGGTTACATCCATGCTATGATGTGACATTGGAGAAGGATTTTAGAGGAGGCACCAAAACAGACAAAAGGAGAAATATGCAAAGAAATATAATGTGAAACATGAAAAACAAAAATGTTTCTATATGAGTAGGCTATGCACATGGGTGCCTCATTGTGTTCCTCATTATTTAAAGATAATTACAAAAGAACTGATATTTAATTTTTAAAGCATAATTAATATTTTTGAATTCTCTGTATCAGTACATGCACTTCTGTTCCTGTATCATAATGGGTTATACCATACTATCCAGAAAGTCAAATAATTTAAATAACAGCGCTAGATTTCAAATGCTTTGTAATAGAACCCCATGTACTCACATGGACTAAGATTCTGATATGTGAAAATCCTGAGAATATAAAATTCTTGTTCAGACTTTTCTAGACCTTTGCTGGTACTCTGTGCCTCTTACTAGTACTCCTAACAGCTTCCTTCTGGAAGACTCTGACTTTTCTCTCTTCTTGCCATGGCTCTGTTGTGCTATTTTTCTCCTTCAGCTTAAATCATCCCTTGATCAGTTTCTTCTGCCACATTCCTACTCTACTGCCCCTTCTGTGACTTCCTCCTGGCCTTTGTATTATTCTTATTGTCTCTGCTTAGTCTTCTGCCAGCTGTCCCCCACAACATTCCACCTACCCTAGAAATCCAAAATGATGACAGTTCATCATCACAAAGCTAGTTTTGATGACTGTCACATATTAAGTTCACTGTCTTCTGGAATATTGTATCTAGTGCCATTTTTTTGGTTAAGTATTATAATTTGCTAGAAAATATGCTAGGTTCATGGTTCTAAATCTGGTCTAATGGACCACTTAAAGCCTGAAAGTTATGAGTTACAATTTCTTTAATAAAAAAAAATTTAGTAATCCCCAAGTAAAAGCAGTCCACAAGGAGGTTTAACAAAAATAGCCTGTAAGGAAGTTCTCTTGCATTTCAGGAGCTCCTCATCAGAGTCTTAGAGCTCTCTTTATATATATTCCTTACCTACAGGGTCCATAATTGGCTTGGGGGCCGGGGCAGAGATGAGGGAGGAAGGAGCTGAATTAATTTGGACAAAACATTTCATTCAGATTGATAATGCCATGAGCAAAGCATCAATACATTTAATATTCTTATTAAATGTTATTTGTGAAATCACATTGCACGGTACCTTCAGAAATTGTGGTTTGGGTTTTTTCTTTTTTAAGTCGTCACACTGTTTACTATTTTAGTATTAGTTTTTCTTAAATACCTGTGTTCAAATAAAATATAATGTGATTGAACTGTGGTGTTTTCTTTATCAGGTAATTAAAGAAGCAATTGCTGCTTATCCCCAAAATGAACGTATTAATTGGGTAAGGGAATGGCCTGGACAAACAGTTCTTTGTGTATCTCAGATCTTTTGGACATCTGAAGTACAATTATCGATTAGGAATGGTTTAAAGGTAAATATTCTTAATTACATGTAAAAGAAAGTAAATTGGTAAATGGACAGATCTGTGGGGGACAGGTACCAACAGTGAAAGGTAATGGGGAGGTACCTGCAGATTCTGCAAGATAATCTTTAATGAATAATGATAGTAAGGTGCTGGGGGGGGAGGTGTGTGGAGGAGAAGAGTGTGCTAGCATAGAAGGAAGCTTCTAGCAGTGACTTTTGGCTTTAATAGCCTCCCTTCTGGTTGGTTTAGTTATGTCAGTGCTTGTTAATCTTTTAATCAGTCATGTAAATCTTAATATTGCCTGTCAGTTGGGGATGTCTAGTGTAAACCATGGAGTTTCAAAGTAATTTGTAATGGGGTCAAAGCATCAGGAACGCTAATAACCATAATATAATCAAATATTTATACTAGGGATATATGTCCTGGGAAGCAGTATGGTGTTTATGGGATAAAGGGGTGTCATTGCTACCAGGAAGCCCTGGGTTCAAATCTTGTCTCTGATATCAACTACATGTTTCAGAACCATAAATGCTGGAGATTTGATGATCAAGTCAACAAGCATTAATTAGTTAAGTAATTATGTGCCAGGCACTGTGCTAAGTACTAGTAGTGTTTATTATTCTGTTTCCTAGATTTAGATTCTGGAAATACATTGTCGATAGGAGGAAAAGCTCTGGGCTTAGAAGACTTGGGTCTGAATTAGTTTCCGACATTTGCTAGCTGTATAACCTTGCGCGAGGCGCCTCTCTGATCTTTTGAGTTGCTTTATCTGTGAAGTGAAAGCGTTCAACTAAATGTTCTCTCAGGTCCCTTCTGGCTCTAATATTCTGTGATGCGTTTTCTTAGAGAATGTCTGTAGTTTTTCTTGCTGCATGCCAGCTTAGTTCTTCTCTTCTTCCTGTGTCACAGCAGTCCACCACCCTGCCACGTCATTTGAAGTGGTGCTTAGAAAACCTTCAGCATTTTTCTTTCTTGTCTGTACTATGTTGACTCTGTGACTTGCTGTTCTCATGATAATTTTTAAGTGCCTTTTAAGAATAGCTAACTTCCTTGATTCTATATTCGCAAAACAAATTTTTAATGTGTAATATGTGTTTTATTCCATGATATTTCTCACTATGTGATAAATTGGTATTCTAGTACAAACCATTTTAGTGAGTTTGAGTGTCATGGGCCATTTTTCCTAAGATCCACCTCTAGAATGAGCTGATCATTAAGATTTGGGTCAGTGTAACTAAGGAACGAGATCCTAAGTCTTACTGAGCCTAAAAAAATATAGGATGCTTGGAGCCTTTCCATAATCACTTTAGTATTACTATAAGAACAATGCAATAAGAATAATTTATGTGCGACTAGATGGTGTGGTGAATAGAGCACTAGCCCTGAAATCAGGAGGACCTGAATTCAAATGTGATCTCAGGCACTTAACACTTACTAGCTGTGTGACCTTGGGCAAGTCACTTAACCCCAACTGCCCAACCTTCCCCCCTCCAGAAAAAAAGAATAATTTATGTTTTTGCATGTTAGAGAATAGTAGTTATTATAATAATAAGCATAAGTTGCTAACATAAGTGACCAGAATTGGTATGTCAGTGGCATGGTAGCTGGGGCACTGGACTTTCAGTTTGGAAGTTTGAATTTAAATACTGCCTTCCATGCTTGCTACCTTTGCCTCCAAGACACTTACCCTCTTTCTATCTGTTTCCTCATCTGCAAAATGGGGATGGTAGCATCTACCTTAACATGTGAAGCACTTTATAAAGTTAGATTATCATTAGTTATCATTATTATTAATTTCAAGAAGTGTTATATTATGTTGAATAAATGTCTTCCTGTTTCCTTTGTTATCTTTCAGGCTCTTGAGGATTACCTAAATCAGAATTCTAGGCAGATTGATGACATTGTCACCTTAGTTCGTGGAAAACTCTCTAAGCAGAATCGAGTGACTCTTGGAGCATTGGTGGTGCTGGATGTCCATGCTAGAGATGTTCTTGCATCTCTTGTGAAAAAGAAAGTCAGTGATGAGAGTGACTTTGAGTGGTTAAGTCAGCTTAGGTACTACTGGATTGTAAGTAATATCAATGAATCTCATTATAAAGTAATTTTAGTTCATAGCTTTTCAATTTATGCTTGCCTACTGCCATAGAGAATACTCTTACCAGTGCAGATATTTTTGCTGATGATAGAATATACACAATCAATCATTTGGCAGAGTACAGATTAAAGGAACCAACAGCTACATATAAAAATAATTTTAAAATAAAAATTATTCTTTTAGTTGCTGTTACTGCAGAGTTAGAATTAGTCCAGCCTGGAATTGGATTTTACAAATTCTAATATACATGGTATCCCGATGGTCTTAAGTTCAGTTTTAAACTTTTTAGAACATCCTATATTTATGTGGCACCTTCTCACACATGGGAACCCAAGACAGGGTCTATTCTACCCTAGGTTCTAGGTAATCTCTGAGTCTGCATCACAAGATGCAATTAGCTCAAAGCAAAGGTGTTTAATGAAAAAGCATTGTAAAAAAAAAATAGAAATAATCAAGGAGGCTGGCATTTGCCTGTGATCCAAGATACTAGGGAGGCCAAAACTGGCACAGGAGCTCTTAGCAGTGGTGGGTTATGCCCATTGTGTATACACATTAGGTTCAGCATCGGTATGATGACATCCTGGGAGCAAGGGGATACAAGGTTGCCTAAGACAAGGTGAAAATCCAGCTCAGTTTGGAAAAGGAGCATTCCTGTGCTGATCAGTAGTGGGATTTTCCAATGAGTAGCCCCTACACTTCCACTGTGGGCAAGATGAGGAGACTCAGTCTTCTTTTTTTTTTTTTTAAGGGAGGGGAACCAATAGAACATTTACCCCAATAAGCTTGGAGTGTACTATTTGGTGATGTTATCAAACTGTTCCCACTGAACTGGCTCTCTGCTGTTCTCACATGGTGCATATACTATACCAAGGAGCTACTCTCAAGAATTTGTGGTAATTGATAGGTGCTGGGTTGCTGCTAGAGTGTTACTCCCCTGGGCATAGAGTGACAAAGCTTCTCCCTGTTACCATATTTTGGTCTTCAGTTGAAAGTCCTTAGCTGAGGTACCATCTCATCTCCATAAGCGTAAGAATGGGCTCTATCATTTCTCTTTTAGCTTAGAATCCAGAGGTTTAAGCTTCACTTTGTTCAGTGAGAGAAGGCAGCCGCATTTTTAGCCTTTAAGTTTACTTCCTTTTCTTCTTTTTCTGGCTTGGGAGCAGTATGTCTTTTTCTAAGCTTCTGTCAGACTTAGGGTTAGACATACACCTTTAGCTTTCATCGGTTCCTGATTACCCACCTGCAAAATCATTTTTAAGAGTGACCTTTCCACAAAATTCCACGAGAAGTTGGTTTGTGACCCCTGAATTTTCCTCACATGCCAAGATCTGTTTGTCTCCTATTCAAATGAAAGGGAGAAGATTGGGTGAGGATTTTAAAAACTCAGATGTCCCATCATTTCTTTGTCAATCTTTTGTTCCAAATTCCTTGCTTTAATATGTATATGTGATTAGCAAGAAGCTGCTTGGCATGTCCTCCATTGTGCAATGTAAGCATGGGTAGTAATAATAATAATAGTCATGCCTTCCGCTTGTGCAGCTTTACAGTCTGCCCTTGTTCTCACAGTATTACTGCTTCATTATTCTTTTTCCTATTTTTTTCCCTCATTTTTATTCCTTAGTTACTAGAGAAAGTTTCCTGCATAGTAATTATGTGTTTACATTATTCTTATCAAGAGGAGATCTCTCACATTGAGAATCATTAGCTTTGCAAGGAGTTAGTATATATGTATACATATGTATGTGTGTATGTATTGGTACCTTCTTTTAGTAGAAACATGCAATGACACACTGAGCATCTCCAGTGGTGTTCTCAAATGATATTTATATTGCACAGTGGTGAAATTTATCATAGAGCAAGACATATGCCCAGGTTCTGGTCAACAATGGCCACATGTTGCATAGCTATAGATTTCGTGTTTTCTATTTAAGTTACCAAGTTTCGTAGGCCTAGTTCAAAGTCTTTATTTCCAGTGATTTATGAAGATCATATTGTGGAAAGCATTTTTAATATTATTAAAAGAAATGTTATCATTTTGGAAGTGAGAGCAAAAAGAATTCTTCCTTACTATATTGATATTTATATGTATGTGTGTATATATGCTATATGTGTAGATATATGTAATCATGGATGTGTGAATAATACATATTTGTAATATGTATTATTATGTATACATACTAATAATTTGATTGCTATATTGTGATATACACATGTATACATGTGTATACATGGTGTGTATATGTATTACACACACCCACACATATATACATACACACATATCTGTATATGTTGTCCTCTATAGCTGAGTGTCTGTCATTACAAGGCTCAGATACGATTATGCTCTAGTACAGAAAGAACATCTGTTCATGCTCAACTTTAGGGAGCTTAAAAAGTATAAAGCACAAAATGAAAAGTTTTAAAAGGATAAAGTAAAACAAGTTAAAAATATTTTAAAATATAATTAAAGGTTTAAAAAAATTAAATAGCAAATTTTCCTCTGACCCAGACATTTTCTATCTATGCTTTGAAATAAGACTTCTTGGAGTGTCTAGGTGGCACAGTGAATAGATCACTGGCCCTGGAATCAGGAAGACCTGAGTTCAAATGCGGCCCCAGGCACTTAACACTTACTAGCTGTGTGACCTTGTGCAAATCACTTAACCCCAACTGCCCAGCCTTCTCCCCTCCAAAAAGCAAAAAAAAAAAGAAAAGAAAAGAAATAAGACTTCTCAGTTTCCTCATTTTCAAAATGAGAATAATAAAAATGATGGACTACAAGGGTTCTTAATCTGGGATCCATAAACTTATATTTGAAAATATTTTGATAACTATATTTCAATATAGTTGTTTCCTATATGTATTTAAAAACATTATTCTGAGAAAGAATCCATAGGCGCCATTGGACCACTATGATATAAAAATAAGGCTAAGAACTCCTACTGCTGAAGCCTCTTCCAGTTCTAAAAAGCATTGATTCTGTGAAAAAAACAACAACAACAAAACCAAAACACCTCTGACACTAGATCTTGACTAACTACTAGGATCCAACAGAGATTAGCAGTTTTAAAAACCAGATGGTACATGGCTGTCCAGACTGTGCCAAGCCATCAAAAGATACTCATCGCCATCAATGTGCAATTTATCTTTGAATTGCTACCTGCTTGCCCAGTGGAGAGAGGAAGGAAAAATGATGCGAAGTACTGAAGTTGTTGTGAATCCCAAGTAAAAATACTCTCCTCATTGTTCTGATAACATTATGTGAGACAGATTTATTTGCCAATATTGACGTTTCCTGTGGGTCAACTCTATAATGAAGCTCCCACCTCCCACCACCTCCTGCCCCAGTCCTTTCTCTACTGCTGCGTTGGCTTCTCTTTCATAACTCCTGCCTATTCCTCCTCTAATTTTGTTGGTGCTAATGAGTCCTGGCAATAATCAGCATAGCTGTCTACTTATTTTTCTCCAGGTTGTTCTCTCCTTCTGGATCTGTTAATTACCTATAATCACAGACAAACATTGGTGACATTACCATATACCAAAATAACTCCCCCTTCATCCTGCAGTGAGCAGCTTAGACAGTGCTGGAAACTTCTGCCACTTTTTAGATTCTCCAGATGGGGATATTAGAGTAGAAGGCCTTGATTGTAGGGTACTACAGTGACAATTAGTTCAGGAAAAAGTAACCCGCAGAATTAACTATGCTATGGAGAGCTTTCCTCTCCTTTCTTCTTCTCTCCCCTCTTATGTTTTTTTTTCTTGTTTTATAAACTGGGTGTCCCTATCTTGCCATGGCTCAAAGTATAAGGGATTTAATAGCCTGGTCCTACACTGATGACCTATTGCATTTTCTGGCTTAGTCTAGTTTGTCCTTCCTTATAATTCTCTTACCTTTATGTCTCCTAAATTTCATTATCGATTGATTCTTATCTCTCCTTTCACTTACAAGGGCCTTTACTCCTTTATTCTACCTTTTCTCTTTTAACTTATCTACCTCATTGACCTGGCCTTGTCAACTGCTTTCCTTTCCTTTTCTTTGAATTCTTCTCTTTGGATCCTTACTATTTAATCCCTTCATCCTTAGGAATGAACGCTTCTCCTCCTATAAACTCAGTTTTATCAGATTATTGCTTTTTATTTGAGGAGAATATGATTGACATCACAGGATAAATAAGATCATCAAAATATGTTCACAATAAACATACTCTAATTTGAAGCAATGAATCCATTTGAAAGCTTCCCTGTTAAAGATACTCATTTTATTTCGCTACCTATATCTTACAACTCCAAGAGTTGTTTATAAAGATCGCCAAAAGAATAGAATTTTGGAGCTGGCAGGAACTTGGAGATCATATTTAGCCAAGCCTTTATTTTACAAATGTGGGAACTGAGGCCTAGATAAGAGAACTAGCTTTCCAAAGCTATATAGATCATTAGTGGCCAAATGAGGGTTATAACTCAGCTCTTTTAACTCCAAGTTCAGAACTCTTTTCAATATATTTAATCTTGAAAAGTCTAAATTGGATTTAGGTTCTACTTGTAAGTTATAAATATAGCTTACATTATAAATATAAAATGTATATAAATATAACTTATAAATATTCTATGTATAAATTCTGTTGCTTTTGTTTATTTGCTTGATCTTAGGAGGAACACTTAGAAACAAATATGATCAATGCTGGTTTACGCTACGGATATGAATACCTAGGTAATACTCCTCGTTTGGTTATTACTCCACTTACAGACAGATGCTACAGGTAAACCAATTAATTTTTTAAATCAAATTTTAAAATTTTGGACAAATATTAAAACTTAACTACCTAATAAGAAAAGAAAAAGAAACATTATACGTTTCAATATTTAACCTTAAATATAAAAATAAGAAAAAATTGTCATGTGCACAGCAGAATGTAGAAGATTCAGAATATACAGCAATAAGTTTCCATTTCAAAAAAGCCTGTATGTTAAATACTACATGTTATGTTGAAAGTTGTCCATCATTTCTTTGCTTCTTTGCAGGTTTTCTTTTGTTCTTTGCTGTACACTTTCTACTTTGTTCTTTTCCCCCCTTCCTTCACTCTCTTCTCCCCTACAATTAAGCATGGATATATTTATATATAGATATTGATGTATATATACATGCATATATAAACATACACACTTACATATATAAACATATGCTTTCCCTCAGAGAGTCTACTCCTAATCTTGTTTTTATCTTTGTACATCTCTTTTTTTCCTATCTTTCCTGACTCTTGTACTTTACTTCTACTCACTACCTTGACTTCCTATTACTTAACCTACCCCCCTCCAGGGATCCCTCCCTTATCTTCCCATTCCCATAAATCTAAACACCCTTTTGTACACCCTTTTGATGTATTTCTTTGCACTCCCATCTAAAGATCCCTCCCTTATTGTCCCAAGAATCCCCCTCTTATCCTCCCATTCCATTGATCTAAACACCCTTCTGTATCCCCCTTTTTAATAATCTGTTCCCTCATCCTCTAAAGATCCCTCCTTTATCTCCTCCCTGCTCCCTATTCCCTTAGAATTTTATTTCTTTCTAAATTTAGATTTTTTTATACTCATATATATATACGTATGTATGTATGTATGTATGTATTTTCCCCTCTTAAACCCATTCCTGGTGAAAGTAGGTTTCCAGAACTAACAGCCTTCCTCCTCTATCTAATTCCTCTGTATTGGTTCTTCCTCTTGCACCTCATTTGTATAAGATACTTATTCTTTTAGCTATTTTTAAATGGTTTTACTTTTTAAAGTCATATCACACTCAGGTCTACTCCAATCTTTCTTATAAGCTACCTAATTACTAGTAGCAATCTTAAACATAGGTTTTAGATTTTTATATGCATAAAAGATAAACATTCTGTCTTTATTGAGTCCCTTGTAATTGGTCATTGATATGTACCGTATATTTCTCTTGGCTCTTGTATGTGAAATCTTCTGTTGAGTTCAGGTTGTTGGGTTTTTTTTTTAAATAAAATCCTGAAAATCTGACAATTCATTAAATATCCGTCTTTTTCATTCAGATTTATGCTTAGTTTTGCTGGGTTTGATATTTTAGGCTGGAAACCCAGTTCTTTTGCTTATCGACATATAGCATTCCAAGATCTGTGATCTTTTTGCGTCGCCAGTGCTAGGTTGGGTGTGATTCTAATTGTGGCACAGCCATATGTAAATTATTTTTTTCTTGTTTCTCATAATATTTTGTCCTTGAGATGAGAGTTTCAGAATTTGACTATAATATTCCTGTGAGTTTCCTCATAGGATCTCTTTTAAGTGGTGATTGGTGAATTTTTTCTATTTCTACTTTCCTCTCTTGTTCTAATGCTTCAGGACAATTTTCTTTAATTATTTATTGTATTATTATATTAAGATTCTTTTTTTTAATCATAGTTTTCAGGTAGTCCAATTATTATGTTTTTTCTTCTTGATGTGTTCTCCACATCAGTTGTTTTTCTTAGGAGGTATTTCACATTCTCTCCTATTTTTTTCATTCTTTATATTTTGTTTTTCTATTACTTGATCTCATAAGTTTGCTGACTTCCCCTTTCCCAGTTCTGATTTTCAAGGAATCATTTTCTTCCCCAAGATTCTGGATCTCATTTTCTAATTGGTTGACTTTCTTTTCATTATCTTCTTTTTCTTGTGTTATCCTTATTTTTCTTTTTAGTTTTTCTTCAATCTTTCTCATTTGACTTTCAAAGACTTTTTAAAGTTCAATGAATTCTTTTTGGGCAGGCGACATTACTCTTTGGGGTAGAAGAGGGTTTCTTTGCTTCAGTATCCTCCTCTGAAGATGAACCTGGTCTTCTCTCTCCCCATAATAACTCTCTGTGGTTGGATTATTTCTCCTTTGCCTGTGCAGTTTTTTTGGTAATAGTTTAGTTTTTAGAATTACCTCTACTGCTGGGGTATGGGGCAGGGGCAGGGTGGAGTGGTTCTTCTTGCCCCTACTGTGTCTCTGCAACATAGCTGAGTCTGGTGTTCTTATCAGCAGAGGTTCCCTAGATCTTTCCCAGATCAGAAGTTCAACACTTGTCACTGTCCTAGGGTAAAAGTTCCTGTGGCTGGGGTGGAGGCAGCTTCTCAACCTAGCTAACCCCAGGGCTTGCCACTCGTTTTTCTACAGATTTCTGATTGTCCTATAAGAATTCCCTGAACTGCGTCTATTCTTCTTTATTTTCACTGCTATGTTGGTCCAGAAGTGCTATTTTTATGTCTTTTATGGAGGAAAATCTTGAGAGCTTGAAGTGTGCTGACCTACTCCACCACCTTCCCAGAATCCTCTCCAAAATCAAACTAATTTATAAAACTATTACTGAGGCAATAAATTTTGTCATTAAATTAGCTATGACAGTTTCTTAGGTTATAGAATGCTTACAGAATTACAAATCAGTTGTTTTTTTTTTAAATAAGGCTATGTTGTCTTTTGATAAATACCATTTTGATTTGTCATTCTCTCAGAGTTTTTAAGGATTTGAGTTTTGGGTCCTTAAGATTTTTATTTTAAATACTCATATTCTTTAAAAGGAGGATTCATTTATATACTTTGCATTATATTGAGGCTTGGTATAGAAATTATAATTGATGTGTTCCTGCCAGGTTAAACATGAATGAAATTTTGTCTGTTAAAATCTGTTTTTGCATTGACCTTCTATGAAAAATTAGGAATTTCTGCCCCCTGCTCTTGCCACCTTTGTTACCATCCTTCATCTGTCCTTGTCACTATCCAGATCTTGCTCTGATGTTACAGTTGTATTCCTGGTTTTACTGTTCTTGCTGTATTGCTGCTGTTCTTCATACTGAGTAGGGCCCAGGGCCTTGGATTTTGTGCAGACTTTCTGACTCTGATTCTCTCCAGCTGCTTTCCCAACAATGTAGTTATGCCCCATTTGCAGGTCCAGAAATGTCCTTAGCTCTAGACCCAGACCTGTATTTTAGTCAGACTTTCTGGACAAGATAAAACAGTCAGAATGCTTTACTTGTTGGAATGTTGTATCAGCAAGCACCCTAGCATACCCAGGGTGGCTGCTAGCACAGGTTCTTAGGTCTGCTTTTCTAAAGAAAAGCAACTCAAAATGGGTTAACAATCTTTCTTTAATCAAACAAACATATCAGGGGGAAAAGTCAGCACCCTGAACTCCAGAGAATACAAACCCAAGTTACAAGCACAAGTTACAAACAGACCAAGAATCAGATCAGCAGATGGACTTCCAACCATCTGACCATCACATCCATTACCTATTGAAGTTACCAGAGAGGGAAGCATCAACATCTGGGTTTTTCAAAGCTGGGGGGCTCAACAGCTTCCCAGAGTCTCATCTGGTCAAATCACACAACTCTTCTCAAAGTGAGCCCCAAAGCAAGGCCTCACATCAGGGCATATATATAGACTTCTCCTGGGTCAGCCCTCTTGACCCACTGTCCAATTACAAAGCAACAAGGTGTGGCTATACCCCCCCCCCAAAAAAACCAAGCCTCTTGCCAAGGGCTCCACATGACCACCAAATCAGGGAACATTCTCAGAGCCACTTAAGCAAAGGGGATAGGGCCAGGAAAGAGCTTCAGATTCCCATTACAAATGTTGAGACTGTCATCTTTAGCTCTCAGTTTCTTGTTCTCTGAGGTAGAACTGAGATTGGAGTACAGGTAAAGATCTGAATTTCTTTGTAAGAACTGAGGACTTTGAACTCTTCTGGTGGATGGGGAGGTGGCAGAAGATAGAAGGAGAAATTTGTTTTCAAAGGGTCTTCTTTAGACCTTGGATAAAATTGAATCTAATCTATTTCCTTGCACCTTAGGAAAATAGGAACTTAGGATCCTTAGGAACTTCTATTGACTCATGTGCTCCCCATGGGTAAGCAATGCTGATGTTCTCCACGTATTGATGCCAGTATTTAGCAAACGTTAACATCTCTGCTCTTTCTAGGTAACAGCCTCCAGCTTTGAGTTTTGAGCCTGGTTCTAGATATATATTCATAACTTTGGGAGTAATTATGCTAAGGAGATCTTAGTAGTGGTTCTAAGGGATGCTTTTGAGCCTGGGTTTGTAGGTAACTCCTTAGTCATTAATATTCTACTGAAAGGATTACTGTATCTTGGAAGACATAATTTTTTGCATGGGCCTGTGATTTTATTGTTTTAGGGGGCTCACAGTGAGGACTTCCTTTACCCATGCTGATCAACACTTTATTTTTGCATCTAGAATGGTAAAGAATTGCCTAGGAGCACTGAGACATTAAGTGGCAGGCCCGGAGTCACACTGCTTTGCTGACTGTACAGCTTCATTGGTTGTCAGAAATGTCACTGTAAAATCTGACTACAGATCTTCAGTGATCTTATCATCTTAGGCCACATTTGGTCATATTATGGTAGGATGATATCAAGGTGATATTTGATTATCTTGTGTTCAGGTACTTATAACAATATTTTAAGAATTGGATCACCATGAAAATAATTACAATTTATTTGAAAGATCTGTTATTATAGATAGGTAGAGAAATTCTATAAATAACTTGAAAAGAGCCTCCAGTCAAATAAATAAAAGCCAAACAATTTGGAAGACTTTTATAAACTGATGAAGAATGAAATGAATACAACTAAGAGAACAATTGATTCAATAACAACAATACTCTAAAAACAAGTAACTAGATCAATACTGTGATCATCCATAATACTAGAGAACCAATCATGAAATGTCTTATCTACATCAGAGAATTTGTTTTGCTTGCCTTTGCATATCTGTTACAAGGGATTTGTTTTTCTTTTCTCTCTTTTTTTAACTGGGTGGGAGATTGGAGGGAGAGAAAATATATTTCTGTTTACTAAAAATTTTTGAAAATAGAGAAGAGGAACATTCATTCCATTCAAATGGAATGTTAAATAGTTTTAGATGATATTACTCTATTATTGGTGTTACTTCGTCGTTTTGCTGTGTTATATGAGACCTCTCTTGTAAGGAGAAATAATCCAACCACAGAAGAGTTACAGGGGGTAACCTTTTAATGTCTGTAATGCAAAATCAAAATACATTAATAAAACTTGAAAACCAAATTAAGCAAATAAGTTGATACTTTGGTGACTTTGAAGGAAAGGTTAGTATAAAGAAGCATAATGAAAAAAATAGGTTTGAAAATGATGTTCAGGAGTAAAGAAAAATTTAATCTTGACTTTCCATTGACTACCCAGAAACCTCATGCTTATATATCATGAACATTTTGTTCAAGAAAAGAACTGAAAATACTGGACATGGTCAGCACCAAAAAATAAATAAAAATAAAATGAAGTTGACTATATTTTAATAGACAGGAAGTGACTCTTCACTTCTGTGGGACTCATTGTTGAATTTGCCATGTAGTCTGCTTACTTTTCAGAGCTAAGATCCAAGTTAATATAAAACTTTAGAAGAATAGAAGAAAATGAGAAAAAGATGTCATGAAAATAAAGCAAATACAGCCTGACCTATTTAAAAGAGCTATTGATGCTGAAAAATAGAAAACAGATAGAAGAAAAGATAATAATATTGCTTAAACTGGCATTGAAAGCTTTTCATGGCCTTACTCCTTAACTTTCCAGGCTTCTTGCACTTTATTCCCCTCCAACAAGCTCTGCTCTAGTTACATTAGCCTATTTGCATTTCCCTAACACAAAGCTACATCTGCAGTCTCTATGACTTTGCATGGGTTGCCCCCTTGGTTAGAATGTTCCCTTGCTTCTACTTCTTAATTTCCCAAACTTCCTTCAAGGTATCTCTGGTTTCACTTTCTGCAGGAGACCTTTCTTGCCCTTGAGTGGGGTACTCTCTGTACCCTCTGTGAAGACTCCTCAGAATGAGAAGGGAGAGAAACTATCTAGAAACCATAGAGACTTTTGTATGACTGGACAGACCTGAGTCCTGGGTTTACACAACCTAGGACCCTTCCCCCCTTCCCTTGTTGTCATTTGCATTAGGCCCCTTTCAGGAGTTTTACTCCTCCACCTTAGTATACCACAAGTTTAAACATTAGGCCACTTTCAGGAGTTTTTGACCTCCACCCTTGCTTGTGACCTTTTCCCCTCCCTTGCTTTGACGTTTACCAGAAAAGGCCATGGATGATACCTTGGCTTCCTGGCCCACCTCCCTGCCAATAGGAGATAGAGGGAGAGTTTCTTTGTTATCCACCATTGGCTTAGATTTTACGCCAAGACTGGGAGCCCACCTCCCAGCCAACAAAGAGAGTGATGGGCTTCTTTGTTATCTGCCATTGGGTTAGATTTCAGGCCAAGGCTGAGAGCCTGCCTCCTAGCCAATGGGAGAAGGGACAGGGGAGGGTAAGGAAGGGGTAGGGGGCTTGACCACCTTAGGGTATAAATTTTTGTTCTATCTTTTGTAACAAGCCTCCTTTCCTTGATCCCCTCCATGGAGAGGACTGCCCTCTTCCTGTGGGAGAAGAGAATAAAACTTCCTGTTCCTTTCTCAAGATGCCTCTCTTTGACTTTCGATTATTCTTGGCTAGGGGATTTTTAGGGTCCCCATACCCCACACACCCTTCTTCCCAGTGCCTTCTCCTTTTAGATTACTTTAATCTGCTTTGTATGCATTTTCTATGTGCCAAGTTATTTACACATTGTCCATTCCCATTAGAATGTGCTCTCTTTGAGAGTAAGGACAGTTTATTGGCCTTCCTTTGTATTCTTAGTGCTTAACATAGTGTTCTGCCCATAGTGGGCACCTAACAAATGTTTGTTTGCTGACCAATTATAATAATTTCATACAGAAGTTCAATTGATAGAAATCAATTTCCATAAGAAACCAAATGAGCCAAAAATGTTCTTTGGTCAGCAAACATGAATTATTTGTGAAGTGGGAAATATGGATTCCAAAGGCAATCCTGGTTCACAGTATAAACCTGCATGTAAATCCTAAAAGAAGGATGATAGAAGCTTATGAGCAGTACAGAAGCAGTAAAAGAAAAAAAGTTTATAGAAAATTTGACAAAAAGATCCAACTAAATAAATGTCACCCTGGGGACATTTCAGAATGAAGGAGGATAACATAAAAGAAAAAAAGATCCATAAAAGTTTTGTAAAAAATTACAGAATCTTTTGGGCTTTATTATAAGCCTGTTTGTGCATATAGAAGAAATGGAAATTGTAATACAGAGAAGAAAGCTAGGGAAGGAAATAGGCACAACCAAGGATCTCCAGAGGAGTTCTCTACTAGAGGAGATTCCATTTTGAGATTTTTAAGAAGTTGAAAAGGAAGCAAAGGAAGATAGTAAAATTGGGGGGGGGGGACTGAAACTTTATTATAAATGAAAAAAGGTACCCAAGAGAATATAAAAAAACTATTGACTTAATTGCCTACTTTCCCTTTCCAAATATGAGAAATTTTCATAAGAATAATTGACGCTTGAATTAAGAGGAAAGGAGGAGTATAGCTGGGCATGGTTGCTCTCTAGCTTGCTCCTCCCTGCTGAGTGGGATGAGGTGAGGCAGGAAGATGGTGTAAGACACTGCCACTGAGCTGGACTGGCTGGTGGAACAATCCGATCCAACTGTTGGGCTGAAAAAGACTGGGGAATTTGAGTATATTGTAAGCTATGTATCAGCAGTATAAGAGAGCAGTCAAAGAAGCTACTGCAATCTTATACTACATCAAGGAAGTCATAGTGTCCAAGATAATGCTGTTCAGACCACATTTGAAGCCCTGTTTTCAGTCTTAGGCATTGTATTTTAGGAAGTTGTGGGTGTTAGGTGATACAATGGATCGAGTACCAGGCCTAGAGTCAGCTCGTCTTCCTGAGTTCAAATCTGACCTCAGACACCAACTGGCTGTGAGAACCTGGGCAAATCACTTAACCTGTTTGCCTCAGATTCCTCATCTGTAAAATGAGCTGGAGAAGGAAATGACAAACCACTCGAGTACCTCTTCCAAGAAAACCCCAAATGGGATTAGGAAGAGTCAGACATGAGTGAAGTGACTGAAGAACAAAGGGAAACTGAAGAGTGTCTTTAAGAGGGCATGATACAGTTCAGGAAAAACAGTCATAAACTGAAGAGAATCCAGAAGCAGACAGCGATGATGGTTAAGGGTTTTGAATTGGTACCATGTGCAGATGAGTTGAAAGAACTGGGTGCGTTGTGTTGATTCTGAAGGGGAGGAAGCTTAGGGGGAGGAGATGGCAACTGGTCTTTAAGTCTTTGAAAGTTTGGTATGTGGAAGAGGGGTTAGGTTTGCTCTACTTGACCCCATCAGAAGTAGGAAGAATGGGTATAAAGAAGCATATTTAGGCTTGAGGTAAGGAAAATTGTCCTCACAGTTAAAGTTATCCCAAAGAGGGATGGGCTGCTTTGGCCATGAGTGAACTCTTCTCAGTGCAGGTATCTGAGCAAAGCTGTGATGATGCCTGAGTGAAAGAAGTGAAAACTTCTCAGAATATACTAAAAAAATCTAGTAAGTCTGTTCATGGGAAACAGATCCAAGTTCCTCTTCTCTAGAAATCACATGATTTACAAGGACTCAAAACTCGGAGCAGTGGGGAGTCACCCCTCTCCTCAGTGACACCTCAGCATAAGATATGCCAAATAAGGACAGAAGTGCTTTCTCAAATGTACATTGGATGGTCTACTGTTTCCTTGCTCTGGTACTTGAAGTAGATTGCTGCGCTTAAATTGTGCACCTGACTTCCAGCCAATGGAAGAAAAGGATCAGGAGGGAGTGTGGGGGAGAATTCTACGTTTGGGCTTTATAACCTCACCATTTCCTTTTGTAAATTGCTTCTCCTCCCTGACCATTTGTCAGGAGGGTCGCCCTTTCTTGAGATCGTAATATACCATTCTTTTCTACTTCCTACTTTGAGAAACCTCTGAGTATTATTTGGGTAAGGATTTCTGTTGCACACAGTTTTGGGGGTGCAGACATGCCCCAAACCCAATTTTGACTGAGATGTTCAATAAAAAATAAATTGACAAACCTAAAGCATAGGTCTTTCTCTGCACATTCCTGCTCCTGAAGCCCCAATGGCTCTCTTGCTTCTAGGAGAAAATGCAGACTCTTCTCTTTGGATTTAAAAAACCTTCATTTTCTAGGTCCAACTTACTTATCAGCTTCATTATACATAGCTCTCTATTCTCCCTTCCCACTGACCAACTTAGTGGTTGTTTCCTGCACGTGATATTCCATCTTACATATCTCTCTACCTTTGCCCAGGCTGCCCCTGATTCCTGGAATGTGTATTCATCTCACCTCTACCTCGGGGAAATCTTAAGGGTCTTTCTATACAAGCCTTATCATGATCTCTATAGCTGCCCTTCCTTCCTGGAAATGATTATGTGTGTATTTTCTCTTTCCTTATCTTTGCTCATTTGGTCCTACCATAATGGAATATAAACTCCATGACAATAGCGATTGTTTCATTTTTGGTTTTGTATCTTGACTGCTTAGTATAGTGTCTGAGAGCACCTGGTAGGTGCTTAATAAAGGTTTGTGAAATGAATGAAGAGCACAGTAATATTTTATTGTCATTCTTATAAATATAATTCAGAAATGTTGGATGACCACGTTATAAGGGAATTTAATCAAGCTGTTAGTATTTCTTTTTTCCTTTTCTATCAGTGATAGTAAGAGAGCCTGATTATACATTTCCATTTTCTGAATGTTTAGTAGAAAAAAAATTAAGTTTTTCAAATTCATTGCTCTTATTTGGTGAACTACTTTTGTTTATTAAGTAAAATATGGCACCATAATGCCACTTCACTAGTGTCCTTGGGAATGGTAGACTGCTAGAAAGCTGAATTAGATCACTGTGCTCACTGTGCTGTCTTTATACAACTAGTTGTACAATTCATTGCACTGGTTTTGTCTTTCTGACAAGATTATAAGCTCCTTGGAGTTAGGCACTGTGTCTTCTACTTCTTGATACCTAGTGGGGCACAATTATATGCTTAATTAGTACTTTTTGATTAATTGGTGATAAAGGCAGAAGGGGAAAGGGATAAAAATCCAACTTCAAAAGCAGCCTTGTGGCTTCTTTATAAATGAAGCTGTTGGGGAAATGCATTTTTTTTAAAAAAAGAGAGAAACACATTTTAAAATGATGTTTAAAATGATATTTTCTTGGAGATAAAGCAACTTTGAAATATAACCCCAGCCTTACAAACAATTTAAAATTATTCTGTCTTGTATATGCATGATAAAAGAAATCACATGTTTATACAAACATTTATTTTATTAATTTCAGAACTTTATTTGGAGCCCTTCATCTTCATCTTGGAGGAGCTCCTGAAGGTCCAGCTGGTACTGGGAAGACAGAAACCACCAAAGATTTAGCAAAGGCCGTAGCAAAACAGTGTGTTGTTTTCAACTGTTCTGATGGATTGGATTATCTGGCTTTAGGAAAATTCTTTAAGGTTTGAATGATTTCTTGTGTTTTTTAAAAGTAGGAAAACATTTCACAGGAAAGAATATTTTAGTGTAAAACCATCTTATGTAAATAAGTATCTAAAGACTTATTTCTATCTATAATACTTTTTCTAAGAGTTATGAACAATAAAAAAATCTGATTTAGTAAGTAATATAAAAATTCTTATACAATAAGTTATTGTAATTCATTAGCAGTTAATCTGATTGTAGATAAAGCTAATTAAGTTTCATTGTTTATGTCAAACTTAATCTGACTCAGATTCCCATCTTTTAGGGGTGTGACTTTATTCTCAAGATATCAAAATATATAAAAGATAAATGAAAAATAGGTCATCTGGATATTCATAACTAATTAGGCATTTTGCCAATTCTGTATACAGATCAGTCTAGTTCTTCCATTTAGAAAGCTTCAACTGTACTCCTATGCATTGGTTCATTCTTTCCTGAAATGAAATGTTGCCTTTATAAAGACGTGGGCACGAAGGCTGTCAAGACATTTAGATTTTGTGAAAACATCATTCAGGTTATCCGTTTGTTTTTAAAATTTTTGAATTTGGGATATTTAAATTGGATAAACAGTGATTTGGATAACTGACTAAAATTTCACTTCATCTAATTTCTAGATCATTGAACAATCACTGCAACATCAACAATAATGGTTAACGTGCATATGGCACCTTAAGATAAGCAAAGCACTTTACAAATACCTCATTTTAGTTTCATAATGACCCTGGGAGATAGTTTTAATTACTGATTCCATTTTATACATGAGCAAACTGAGGCACGGAGGTTAAATAATTTGCCTAGGGTCTCAGAGCTAGTTAGTATCTGAGGGCAGATTTGAACTCAGGTTTTCTTGACTCTTAAGTTCAGTGTTTTCTTCACTGTACCAGCTGACTGCTTATCTAAATGTTTTTGGCCTTATTACAAACTGCATATGGACTGTTTCTATAGTGAACAGTACTTGAGTATCATATTGCCCTCTATTTCCCATATCTGCAGTTTCAACCATGTATACAAGTGTCCACTGAATAAATACTTAATAGAAGACATGCTAACTGAAAGTTGGATAGTTGTTGGACTGCTCATGCTCATTAAAGAATCAATAATTAATATATAATGATCCTTATATTTATTTAATTTCAAATGCCTATTATTTTTTAGATTATTGTATACATATTATATCTCACTTACCCATATTTCATGGGCTTGTTACCCTCATGTTCTGCTTAGTTGAGTATTTTCCACGCCTAGGTCCATCTCCTAAATCCAATGCTACAGCGAGTGAAGCCAGATAGAGTAATCTCTCCAAGCAATAACAACATACTATCTTTTGGATACTAAATTGCTCTCCCTTCAGAATCTGCTCTGATTTGGTTTTCATTTAGTGATATTAAACAGACCTATTACTAGGGTGAGGCAATTGAGACGTTTCCCTAGAATGCTAAGCTTTAGAGAGTGATTATGGCAGTATCTTTTTCTCATCTAAGGACCCTCAGTCCTTTGTCTTTCCCTCCCCCTTCCCTTCCTAAGAGGGGCAAACCTTTCAGCATCATACAAACCTTAACTGGGTGTGTGCTTCTTTCTCTTGGCAATCTCACATTCACCCTTTACTTTCTTGTCTCAGGCACAATGATCCCTAGTTATGGCTCTGATAATAGTCAAAATTTATATTACCTTTTACAATTTAAAATCGTTTTTTATTGCATTATCTCATTTGTTCCTCACAACAATGCTATTGTTCTCATTTTTAAAATGAGAAATCTAAAACTCTTTTTAAGTTAAATTTATCTTTCTAAAACTTTTATTTATTGCTTATTTTTAATATTATTTTTTTCTTATATTTTGAGTTTCAGATTCTCTTTCTCCCTCCCACCCCTTCTGCACTCACTGAGAAGGCAAATGACCATATCAATTATACATGTGAAATCATGCAAAACATATTTCCATATTAGCCATATTGCAAAACAAAGCAAGAAAATTATGCTTAGGTTTGCACTCAGGAGTTCATTGGTTCTGGAGATGGATAGCATTTTTCATTATGAGTTCTTTGGAATTGTCTTGAATTACTATATTGATCAGAACAGCTGAGTCTTTCACAGTTAATTGTCATTACAACATTGCTGTTACTGTGCCCCCAGTTCTTTTCACTTCACTTTGCTCATGTAAGTCTAGGAACCTGAAATTCTTAGAAGCTGAGTGACTTGTCCATGGTCACACAGCAGTGTGTCTGTGGCTGGTTTCAAACCTATGTCTTCCTGACTCTGTCTAGTATTCTTTCTAATACATCATGCTAATAACTTGTTCACGATGCACCTTGGGTTGCCCATTTCCCTCTGCAGTCAACAACAAATATTTGTGAGAGAGCTGCAAGTTAAGGATGGTGTCTGTGGCTATGCAACAGAATAAATCTAATTTGTTCATTCCAGGATGAAACTTTCATTAGCATCATCTGATTAAATCACCATATTTTAGAGAAGCTATGAAAAATCTGATAAACCAAAATATAAATGCCTCATAGGGTAAGCAATGGAAAGATGGATATATATTAAATCTATTTATAATCATCAATTCATTGTATTGGAAAAGACCTGAGAAATCATTTAATTTTCCAGATATGAAACCTAAGGCTAGAGTCATTTAGATAGGAGGTAGCAGAGCCAATACTCAACCCAGGTCTTCTGATTACCCATCTCATGCTTTTTCCACACCACAAATATATATATATGTACGTACATATATATGTATGTGTATGTATGTATATGTGTATATAGTGGAAATCTTAAATTGTTCAAAGCCAGAAACTGAATTTGTGAATAATGTGTTATTGATAAGAACATGAATATGAATGGGAGATTTTTCTTGATATTATTTTAAACTATGGAAAAGGTTATGTAGAAGAAAACCTTTTCTTTGCAATATTCTATTTGGATGAGAATGAAAAGTTTCACTATTGTGTTCTTCTAGGGACTATTGTCTTGTGGAGCCTGGGCTTGCTTTGATGAGTTTAATAGAATTGATTTGGAAGTACTTTCTGTGGTTGCTCAACAAATTCTTACCATCCAAAGAGGTAACACGTTATTCTTTTTTATATTACCAATTAGTAGGATAAATGTATATAGTAACAAGTGATATAAGTCATATTTTGACTTAAATGTATCAAAATATTTTGTTCTTTTACTTGCAGGTATTAATGCAGGCAGTGACATACTAATGTTCGAAGGAACAGAACTAAAACTTGACCCAACTTGTGCTGTTTTTATAACTATGAACCCAGGATATGCTGGGCGTTCAGAACTACCAGATAATCTGAAGGTATAGAAGGAATAATGATTTCATCCATATTATATTCTTTTTATTTTTTATTTTCTTCATGCTATTTACTGTGCTTGTACTCCAGCAATAAGGCTATGTTATGTTTGGTTTTCACTTGTATTTTTTAATGTGGTGATAAAAACTCCCTAGACAACCTCTTACTCTGCCATCTCCCTTGGACGTCAACATGATTAATTTAGAATATTTCCCTGTATGTACCCTATTTATAGTTTCCTTGCTATTGACACACCCCTGTGTTAATTGTCCTCTTATATAAAAACAGTTAGGTTACTCAGGGGCTGGAACCTCTGAACTTGGAGTCGGGAAGGCTTAAGCTAAAATCCAGTCTCAAGCATGCATGTTTGCTGTATGTGACCCTGGGCAAGTCACTTAACCTCTGCCTCCGTTTCCTCACCTCAAAATGGGGATAATAACAGCACATACTTCCCAAGATTATGTTGATGATTATCTGAGATAATATTTGTTAAGTGCTTTGCAAACTTTAATGTGGTAAATAAATGCTAGATATTATTATTATCATCATTATTGGGCTGATAGCAAATAGAGGATTCCTAAGTAAAACTCAGAAAGGTTCCATATGCTGATCTTTAACATAATGTTTGACCACAGCTGATTTATCAATCAGATAAGCACTAATTAAGCACTTCCTGCTAAGAATCATTTAAGTGCTGGGAACAGGACAAAAATAAAGCAACCTATGCCACTAAGAGCCTAAATTCTATTGGAAAAATATATATACACATACACTATATATACCCTGTGTGTACCTAGTAAAGCAAATGTAAGGTCATGAGGGAGGAGTACAGTCAGTATTTCTGGTAAGGAATGGATTATTTGCAGAACTCTCTATTTCTAAGTATTTGCTATAGTTCATTTTTTATTCTCCTTTCCACCCTATCTCTCATTATCCATAAGCATGTTGACCTGTAAGTTAATTTCATGATAAACTAATAAGTAATCAAAAATATAATTGCAAAATTTTTTATCTTAAATGTGTAAAATGTATGAATTAAAAAAAATAAAGCCTTATATCTCATTACACTAACATGATAGAATATTTTTTCTTTCAATTCTTAAAATTGTCACTATGTTGACTGGAAAGATTTTAATGCAAATTGATACTATTGCAAAATATATAATGATACATTTCATTAAACTGATAAATATTGAAGAGAATTATTGTCTGATTATTCATTTTAAAATATATGATTATTCTCTCTAATAGGCTCTCTTTAGAACAGTAGCAATGATGGTACCTGACTATGCCATGATTGCAGAAATCGTCCTTTATTCCTGTGGATTTGTCACTGCTCGACCCCTATCAGTAAAAATTGTAGCTACTTATCGTTTGTGTTCAGAGCAATTGTCATCTCAACACCATTATGACTATGGGATGAGAGCAGTGAAGTCAGTGCTTACTGCTGCTGGTAATCTGAAGGTATGAGACACCGGTGTTTCTTGCATAGCATTATTACATTACTTAATCACACTGCCATGACAGTCCTTTCATCAGAAAATCAATTTGCTAGTCATTTCAAACACCTGAAAAATTTAAACAGTTAAATTTTTTTTCACCAAATGGACAGGATATTCCTATATTGCATGGAAACATTCTGGTTTTTGCATACATTATAAATGATATCAGCATAATTTTTTTAAAACTTAATTGTTTTGTAGTTTTGTATCTGTATAAAACTTATGTTAATATAAATAACAATGATTACTTATATCCTTAATTTTATACAGAATTAATGATGTGTAAGTAAAGAACAAAATATGTTTGTAAATGTTTTGAGACCTTTTGATATTCATGTGCATATATTTTGTTTTTAAGGGGACTTATAATAATTAGTGGATATATATAATTTTAATCAATATGCTAATTATATATTCATGGAATTGTAATTAGCAGTTGACTTATCTTTACAGAGCATATTTCATTTTTAATTCATACATACAACAAATATTTACTGAGTTCCTACCTTGTGTGAGGTAGCTTTCTAGAGCTAGGTACTGTCACTGTGCTGCTGCTAGTCTAGTAGGAATTTGGTTGGAGAATGGGGACCTTTAGGATAAACCAGGTGTACAAACAGCTAACTTCCAAGACAGAAGAGGCACAAAAAATGCTGTGGAGGACGGGAGGGAATGTGCAGTGCAGAGGAGGCACCCTAGGTGGGGATTAGTGGTTGGGGGAGAAGCAATGCATTCCATCCACAGAGGACAATATAAGCAACCACAGAGCAAGTAAAAGCACAGCCTATGTTTGGGGACCATTAAGTTCAATTAAGTTGAAAGGTTTAATACCCAAGCAAGTCGTGGGAGATAAACCAGAAAAAAGATGATCAGGTTCAGATTGTGAAGGTCTTGATGTTAAACTAATTATTTTGAACTTAATTTAAAAGGCAGTAGGGAGCTATTGAGCATTTTTGAGCAGGGGAATGACATGATCAAAGGAATCCTTTGACAAGATGAAATTGGCAACAACATATAATATAAATTAGAGAGGGGGGAGAGATAAGTCTGGGAGAATACTTCTTAGTCTAAACTATTGTACTTTGATAGATAACAAAACCAGAATAGTGTGTTGATATGTAAATGGAAAGGATGGATGGATTGGAAGACATTTCAGTGTAGAATCTACAGGATTCAGCATCTAATTGAATGAATATGTTAAACAATTGGGAGTACCAAAAGATGTGACCTAGGGTTCAAACCTGAACAACTAGGAGAATGGCAGTACTATTAAGAGAAACCAAATCAGGAGGACTGGTTTAGGGGAAGAATATGAGTTTGGTCTTACACATGGTGGTTTTAAAATGCCACTGGGGCATTCAGTCAGGAGAGGTGAAGAGACTGTTGGAAATGTGGGAGAAGAGTTCATATAACTTTTGTTTGGGTTATATTTACGAAAGAAATTAATCATAATTAAATTGACATGAAGTTCAATTGATTTTGAATTATTTCCCCTTGACTTGAAAGTCTTTTGTGTGATGATGTAATTTATACCTTAATTGGATTATTTTGCTGAGGGCGGGGAGGGGAACGATAAACCACAGTAGCTGCAAAATTCACTAATATGATTCTTGTTGTTTAGTGACTCCAGATAGAGTTCCTATGTATGCAAGCTGTTCTAAAGAATTTTGGCATATAGTGTTAAACTACAGTTTCATATTACCTGATCGCAACTGGCTTGTTTTGGGTTTACCCCAGTAAAGAATAACAATTAGAAGAAATAATTTGGATTTACTTATAGTGACAAAATTGCATTATGGTTTGGTAAAGTGAAATATAATTCAGAGTATATTCCATTTTATATACCTTGACTCTTTACTGAACCAAATATCCAGCAATAAATAAGTGCTATCATTCTTTGCCACAATTTGAATTACATTTACCAAGTACTTTCTAAGCATAACATGCCCTTGTTGGTATTTTTAAAGTTTATATTTTTGTCATAAGTTGTGGAGAAATATGAAATTCTGCATAGATAGAATTGTATGAAATAGCCACAGAATATTTTTATATAATTTTATTTTAGTATCCTTTGCCAAGCAGACATTTGGATGTAATGAATGAGTTTAATATGAAGAACAAGATTTACTATTGAGATTATTTAGGGCTTTAGGAAGAAGATATGAGTCAAGATTACTCTATACCAAGCAATACAAGATGCTTAGAATGAGTTATTTGACCAAGAATAGGCAGAAAGCTATAATAGGATGCTAAACAGTAGGATATTAGCTGCAGGGTAGAGATTTTTTGAAAATCTACCACAAGATAATAAGGGACAGCCCCTAGGAAATTGTTTTAGAACCGAGATCTCAGTGATCACCTAATCCAAACCTCTCATTTTACAGATGAGGCAATTCAGGCTCCAAGTGCTTGTGACTTCCTCAGGGGAGTAATTTGAAACATTGGGATTTGAACCCATAAAAATCTAAAGCGTACAGGCTTTCTGTTACCTTATGGTTCCTCCTTAAAGCAGATACTTTTAAAAGAAATGTCTGTTGTTTTTAATTATATGTGATTATGGTGGGGGATGGGTGAGGAGAGGTAAATCTTTATCTTTTTTTGGTTCAGTCCAACAAACTGTTTTGAACATCGTTCATGCAAGGCCCTATGCCAGGTACTAGAAACCTGTTATCAGCCAGTTCCAATTTTCACTCTGTTCATAAGGCACATTGAGTCATCCACAGTCATTTTTGGAGTACAAAGAATTGGATGGTAACACCAAAGCTACATTGTATATTCATCAGCCAGCTGTTTAAGACTGTCACCTTTCTGAAATGCTAATAGCCTTAGCCTAGATTTATATTTATACTTCCAGAGATTATTGAAAAGCATAGGTATAATGAATGGGTGGAATTCTTGTATTTCTCTTGATCGTTTGGTATGTTGACCTTTGAGATCAATTAAAATACTTTCAACAATATAAAAAGCTTGAATTTAAGGTGCTACATTCAAATTCATATAAATCCATATTTTATTTTGCTAGGCCTTAGGACTAAGCAAGTTGCATAAACTCTCAGTATGCTAGACAACTCTTTCAGGGAGGTTTTTTCACAGGAATTTCCTTTCACCAATAAGAGAATGGGTTTGAAACCAAAAATGAAGAAAGATAAAGATTATTAAAGTAAAACAAAAATACTATGGAAATACTATCTGTACTGAGTTATATATAAATAGAAAATGTATAGTAATCTCTCAATTTATCCAAAAGTAAAAAAAACCCAGTATTTAAAAATCAAAATTTTGCATCTAATTTCTAATTTATTTTTATTAAAAGTGTCAAAAATTAACGTGCTAAATAAATGATAATACATTCATTTTTAGCTGAAATATCCAAATGAAAATGAAGAAATTTTGCTCCTTAGATCCATCATAGATGTTAATCTGCCAAAATTTTTGTCCCATGATCTACCACTTTTTGAGGTAAGAACATTAATTTGTATACGGCATTAAAATCCACATAATTTCATTTATCAAATACTTCAATGTGTCAGACTCTAGATTCAATATTTTATAAAATAAAGGAAAATAGTATTTGTTCTATAAAACCACTTAAATCAAAAAAATTGTTCTTTTATTTACTGTGTGCCTGACTAGCTATATTGAATCAGATAGAAGTCAACAATTTAAGTCATTTACGAATTTAATGATTTCATTTTCTGGTCTTTGGTGCAGAATTTTGGTAGTGTTTATATTGAAGCTTAAAAAACCCCTTTAAGATATTCAGCTACAGTTTAACACTAAGGAAAAATATCGTAAAATGAAAGTTAAAATTGTTTTTATTTCCTTAGATAAAAGTAATGGAATTTATAAGAATTTGTGAGATAAAAACAGGTTTAACAAACTTGATATGGAATAGATATTGAAAAATTGACTTAAGATGTCAGAATAATAAGAGTTTTTAAAATGCTACTTTCCCTCATCCCCCAATTTCAATAGGGAGAATTAAGGAAAGAGATAGATTGACACAAAATGTATACTCCTCAGCTTTTCCCAGATACTTTTATTTTTAGGTACTGTATGTAGGTAGAGGCCTAGAACAGGCCTTTGCCTAGGGACCCCACCTTTTTATCAAGGTAAACTGCCTCCCACTTGGTGTGAAGACTTGCAGCAGTACAAGAGTTGGGACTGGGGTGGGAAATGCATAGCAGTGACACAAGCTGACTCTTACAACAACCGTGGGAAGCAGTTGCTATTATTATCCGAGTTTTAAAGATGAAGAAATTGAGGCAAACAGAGTTACTTGTCCACGGTCAAGTATCTGACCCTGGATTTGAATTCAGGTCTTCCTGCTTTCAGGCCCAGGGCTCTGTCCACTGAGTGGCCTGTCCAGTCCTTTCTCAGAAGCCTCCTCTCTTCTTTTAAAGTTAACACCTTTCTCTTTAGATTCTTGATAATTTCACCTGTAAAAATATATAGTGAGAAGAGTGCTGAACCTGGAGTCAAGAAGACCTGAATTCAAACCCACCTCATACACTTACTAGCTATGTGATCCTGGGCAAGTCACTTAACTACTGCCTGCCTCGGTTTCTTCAATGTGAATAATAATAGTACCTACTTCATAGGATTATTATCAGAACAAAATGAGATATTTGTAAAATGTTTAGCACAATGCCTGCCACACAGTAGGAACTAAGTAAATGCTTATTCCCTGTCCTTCCTCCCTGAAAAATTCCAAGTCATTCTCTCTCTTATGCAGTAAGCTTAATATTTGGCTAAATGTTTTCTCTACTTTAATCCCTTCCCTCTTTGAGTATCTTGAACTCCATATTCCTCACCCTTTTCAATCCCTTGACCTTTGTCTTGAATATACTCCATCCTAGACCTTTGCCTCTTTCTGCTGCCTGTATTTACTTCAGACACCAGAATTCTATCTAGTCCCTCTGTTCAGTGTGTAGGGAGCTATGCAAAGAATACGTGTCAAGCAGGTGAGGAAAGACCTGATTCTGGTAGAGCATTTCCATTATGAAGTAGACCAGAACAAGAAGTGCTTCCTAAAACCCACATTTAAGAACCAGTATCAAAGCAACTTTTTAAAAATTAATTTTTAAAATTAATTTTCTTGTTCACATCATTCATTTCCAAGAGATTTTGAGTTACAAATTTCCTCCCCATCTATCCCCTACCCCCAACCCCAAAACAGCGATCCTACTGTAAAGACCCTCCCCCTCATCTGCTCTCTTTTATGCCCTCTTCCAATGCCCTTCTAACTTTCTGGTAGGACAGGATGGGTCTCCCTACCCCAGTCCCTGTATGTCTTATTTCCCAGTTGCATGTAGTTAATAATAATAATCATGTATATATATATATATGCATACATACATACATGTATATATATATATATATATATATATCCTTTTTAACAATTGGTTGTAGAGCTTTAAATTCTAGATTCTTTTGGTTCTTCCCTTGTCATCCAACCCCAGTGGAAGGACAAGCAATTCAATGCAGGCTGTACATGTGTAATTACACAGTACATCTCCACAGTGGACATAATGTGAGAGGCTGATTATATGTTCCTCCTTCCTATCCCTCCCTCTTGTTCTGTTCTCTACCCTGTCCCTGTCCCTTTACTGAAGTGTGCAAAGCAACTTGTCTTGACAGTGAAACACTTGAGTTTCTTAATAATTTAGGGCTCAAGTACCTGTCTATTGCAGGTTCCCAATTGCAGGGATACCAGGCCATGAGATTAGATTAGGCCATCCTAGTCCTGCCAATTTCCTCAGTACTGCAGAGATCTGTGATCTCTTTGAAATGGGTATTCCCTCTGGTGATAGTTTGCAGCCTTCTGTGATTTACTAGATGGTCTTCAAGATTCACTGTAGAGAAAAAAATCTTTGTCCTGCTGTCAATCTGATGATGAGCCTCTCTCAGAATTTAGCTAAGCTTCTTTTTAGATAATAGACATGTTACATACATTCCATCACTAGCCTCCAGCTAGCCTTCTCTAAAAGTACAAAAACTGTAGGTTTTCTCTTGGGTCACAATCTAGTAGTCTGACCCTGACAAGGAAGAAGACCAAACAATTTGGGGAATCCAAAAAGATGGAAGACTTTTCTCCTATCCTTTTACATTTAGGAAGGGTTAGTTTCATATTCTTCAAGAGCTTAATTTGACTATAACAAAAAAGAATAGTTTTCATTAGGGGAGAAGGAAGAATATTAATATGTGATGGTTCTAAACTTATTAGTGGAAAGAAAGGACTAGAATGGAGGACCCCATGTGTGTAAAGGGGCTCACCTGTGGTGAGAGGCTGTCCTTATTTTGCTCAAAGGGAGGCAGAATAGACATACTTAGCTTCTTCTTCACCCCCCCTTTTCCAACGAAAATTTTCATTCCTTCTAGGAGGGGAAAAAAGAGGTTGGGACCAGAGGCCACTACTCAGAGAGAGGGGTACTAGAGTAGGGTTATATCTCTGTGCTCCCTTAAATATCATTCATCCAGGGGGTGTGATTATGTTTCATCTAATTTTTTTTGCTTTGTCATTTGGAGGACAAGGTAGACCTCAAGTTTAATACCTTCCCCCATCTAATACCAGTTCTATAATGAACACAGAAAATAGTCCCAAAAACCTATTTATTCAAATCATAGCAAAACAGAAATCAGAAAAGGCATACATAGCAGAATATACATATAAATATATATATACACATATATACAAATATATGTGCTTGTATATATATATATAAATACAAATATATGTGTTTGTGTGTGTGTATGTGTGTATATATGTATGTAAAAGGAGGGACCATCTGAGAACTGAGCTGTCATTTCTCATTAGCTCCACCTTGCTCCTCCTTTCTACTAATGAGGAAAGAGTCATATACCAAAGGGTTTTGGGACAGGGGTCATACAAGCAAATCAGAAATGCAGAATCATATTGTTTTGACATTGAGCATTTAAAAAAATCAATTTTAAATGTTTCAGGGTAAAAATAGGCAATTGTATTTTACATATAAATCTAATTAATACTAGTCAAATAGCCTTTGTTGATTTAAAATAACTAGCTTTCTGAATGATGCCAAGGTAATTGTATATTAGATATGATTTTTTAAAAATATGTGTCTCACCACACCAGAAGCACATGTATACATTTGTTTTCATGTATATATTCGCATACATTTCCTTTAAAATAGGTAATATGCTACTATATTATTAAATTATTGTTAAAATACTTTTATATTACATGAATTTAAATGTTTTATGTATATTTGGTATTAGAAATAGCAAAATTTTAGCATCTTTGTGCATAACAAAATATAAGAAATATATACATTGAAATATTCCCTTGGCAGGGAATTACTTCAGATTTGTTTCCTGGAGTGAAGTTGCCTAAACCAGATTACAATGATTTGATGACAGCTATTAAAAATAATTGTGATGAAATGAATTTGCAAATGACCAGATTCTTTTATGAGAAGATCCTACAAGTATTTGAAATGATGATTGTACGCCATGGTTTCATGATTGTTGGAGAGCCATTTGGAGGAAAGACAAGTGCATATCGAGTTTTAGCTGGTGCCTTAAATGACATTTGCGAAAAGGTAGGTTATTCATGAGCTAAATTCAGCAAAGGTCTTTTTGATGCAAGTGTTTTGTGATATAACATTGTATTAGTAAAATAAAGCTGACGTTGCCATATTTTGGTAGAACCTGTATACGTTCAATACTTCAATCAGTGTTTAATTTCTTCAGCATGTATTAATTTAGCATCTGCTATGTTAGCATCTGCCAACAATGTGCTGGGTGATAAACCTTCTAAGAACTTATAATGCAGTTTACACACACATACAAGGCTTAAGTGAATGATTGTTGTTGTTCAGTCATTTGGTCATATCTGAATCTTTGTGGCCCCTTGGGGTTTTCTTGGCAAAGATACTTTCATGGGTTCTTCCTCTATGGGCTGACCATTCATATGTAGGCAGCTCTCCATTCCTGTTCCATATCTCAGCTCATAGGGACTGCTCCGCTCCAAGCTCTTCACAATTTCTATTTCTAGGAAAACAAAACTTAACAAGGCTACAACATTATTTATACACATCACCTGTGCTATCATCTCAATTCACTTTCTGTCTGAGAAATCAACACAGACCAACAGACAGCACCCACATCACCAACATTCTCTCCCTCTGTTCTGCCTGATCCTCTCTGTGCTCATATCTGTTCCTTCCTTTTCCACCCTTTTGACAAACTCCTCCTACTGTGGGCTCCCATGTGATTACATTCAGCCTATTAAGGGCAGGAGAGATCTTCAAATTCCCTTTGGCCTGTTAAGGGCAGGGAACATCTTCAAAGTCCCTTAGGCTTATTAAGGTCAATACACTATATACTGTTTCCAGTTAAAGACTCTATACAGTCAAAGGCACTAGATTAGCTAAAACTCAATCCAGAAAAACAACAACAAAAATCCTATTTTGCTTGCCATTACACCCAGTTAGTAAGTATCTGAGACCATATTTGAACTCAAGTCTTCCTGACTCCAGGCCTGGAACTCTGCCCATTATGTCACCTAGTTGCCCCAAATGAATGATATAGCCAACTAAATTCTATAGATACATATAAAGAGGTAATCAGCGCAAGGAAGACATTGTATCAGTGATGAAAAACACAACTTGAGGTATAAGCTCTTAAGGATAGTTCAGATTTGAGTTATTAAATAAGAAGATGGATACAGTAAGGCAGTAATTCTAATATCTGACTAATATGTGATGCTTTACAGTTTTTTGTAAAGAGCTTTACATACGTTATATCACAACAACTCTGTAAGGTAGGTGCTATTAGGACTAGTATCTCTAAATTAGAGATGAGGAGATTTTAGCAAAAGAAACTATCAATAGTTTGACGTTGGCAGTGATGATAGTGTATTCAGTGGCTATTGAGGAACATAACCTGAACCAAACAAAAAATTCACATGAGGAATTGGTGAAAGAGTCTGTGCCGTAATAGGAAATGTACTACCTAAGATTCAGACAACTTGGCCTCTAATTCTTGTTCTTCCACTGACCAACTTTGTGACTTTGAGCAAGTAACTTCATATCTGAGGCCCTCAGTTTCTTCAAATGCAAAGGATTTCTTAGATAGAAATACATATATCTATATCTATAGAGAGAGGGAGATGGATGGATGGAGCATTTGTTAAATGTTTATTATGTGCCAAGCCGTGGGGGTTAAATACAAGTTAAAAACAAGACAGCTCTCTCCTCCCCTCACCCCCATCTTCAGGGTGCTTACACTGGGGGAAGATGATCCCTACAAGGTCCTGTGAGGCAGCGGCTGAATCAGATTTGTATAAAATGTATCTTGAGCAACTATAAAATGTATCTTGAGTCTCAAATGACTATTTGAGTATGAATTTACCACCAGACGAAACTGTATAAATGGAGGCAATGCTGGTGAGAAGATGGCTGCCAAGCTAGTGGTTGAGAAAAAAGCTCAGGGAATTTACTAAAAAATATAAATAAATCTGACTATGAAATCTTACAGTTTTATGATTGCATAAGGTTGGATAGGTAGAGTGGTATCATAGACTTAAAGAAGTAATTGGCATTTTGGAAGCATTGTGAGCTGGCATTTGCTGTGCAAATTAGCATCTTTTAATTTATTAAACCAGGATGAGTTATGTGATAGCTTGACTCAGAGTCTTTGCATTAAATTGCATAAAGCTGTTCGTGAAGGAACAGAACTCTTTTTTCAAGTCCTATCTACTTGTTGACTTAAATAGTATCAGACAGGGGACAAAGATTTCCAAGACTTTGTGGTATCTGGATATGTTTATGACTTGTGAACTGCCAAGGAAGGGGAGATAAGAGATAAGGAAGAAGTAAAAAAAATGTATTGAGGGAGAGGGCCAAATAAAGGAAGGGCTTTTGAAAGGTGGAAAGTTTCCACTTTTCCCAGAAGTCAGTATGGGAGGAAAGTATGGCACTGTGGATTAGATGTTTAAAATTAAATTGGAAGAAAGAAGAAGAAACATGGATTTGCCATAAGGCATAGCCTGAGGTTTTGAGATAATTGCTAATATATTCTTACAATTTAATCTTTGAAAATCTTGTTTTTCTGTGTTTGTATCTTTTTTTGTTTCCTGTTTTGTGTGTTCCTTAAAAAGCTTCTTGGACTCTGTTGTGTCTTAAGAGCTTAGTCAGGGATAGTCAGAGGAGAGGAATTCACAAGAAGGGTTTAGCAATAATATTTGTAGCTGTCATGCCATACTATTCACTTATGCTTAAGGTTCAATGTATAGTTTATTGGATCTTTTAAATTGGAATTGTTACCTTGTTATACCTCTTTCATTTAATACATGTAAAGCTGATTTTTTAAAAAACTTAAGTGTAGAAATTTATATTTGCTTTTTAAAAAAAATTATCCTATTTCCTTTGGCCTGTGACTCTAGCCAAGCCGGAGTGGGAAAACCCCCCTCTTTTCTGGTTATTTATGCCACTCCAGCCTGAGCTTACAGATTGTTTTTTTCAGAGCATATGGCTGAGTGCATTTTTTGGAGGGCAGCTCATTGTAAGACTCAGCATCCTAAGTAATGCTATCTCAACAGTATCTGGCCATACGGTCCTTCACTCCTGATGTTGACAGAATTTTGTCTGCTTCATAACTGAGCTGGCTGCTGTTGACCCAAGGGATGTGTGTGTGTGTGTGTGTGTGTGTGTGTGTGTGTGTGTGTGTGTACACACTTAGGACAGAATGCCTTTACTGGTCTGAGTTAATCCTGAGAGACTGGAGGAAATTAAGGTCTAGTTGGTTAAGCCACCAGAAGATTGGTGACTTAGAATGAATGCCGGCTTATGAGCAAGTCACTCCTTAAGACTCCTTTCTGAGATATGATAATCCCATAGAAGGAACAGTTCAAACCAAAAATGCCAATTCTCATACATCCCCCTATACCATCATCTTTAGCTTAATGGACTACTTTCCATCCCTTGAGTAAAATACAGTAGAGTTGGACCTATATAATGTATATATGACAAACTTTTTTTTTTTTTGCATCAAGGGATTGATGGAAGAAAACAAGGTTCAAATTACTGTTATAAATCCCAAGTCAATAACTATGGGTCAACTATATGGACAGTTTGACTTGGTATCTCATGAATGGTCAGATGGTATCCTAGCAGTAAGCTTTAGAGCATTTGCTTCTTCACAGGTAAGTATTGTATATTTCACCTTTTTATTATGATTGAGTCCATGATGTTGTTATAAAAATTATTTCTTGTATGATTTTTTTTCAAAATTTCAGTCATTTTTAAAAGTTGCATATTTAATGTGTGATGTTCATTTACAATAGATTGGCAGTCACAGATCCTAGCTTTTCTTAGTACAGGTTATGGGAATGGGCACTGTCCTCACCTGAAGGGCTATTAGGGGAACTGGCATTGTGCACATGGTCAATGGAAAAGTGTAGAGAAGAGAGAGGAAAAGGAAATGAGTGAAAGGAGGGAGGCAGTAACGGGTAACGCAGTAGCTGATTATCTCTTTCCTTGGTAAATACACAGTACCATCCAAGAGCTCATTTATCTACGCCAGTAGCATTACTTTTTTACTCATGTTTGCTCCCACTTCTGTCTTTACCTTTCTTTAGGTACACTCTAATAATAATAATGCAGGGTTCATTCCCAAATTTTTGAAAAGTGCTGATTTTCCATAGAAGGAAAAGTGAGGATTTACCAGTTTCCAGCTCTTCTGGGAGTGGGGAATTGAGGAAAGGTGTAGTATGTGTCTGCTGCTAATTCTGTGGAGTGATTATTGCCATTTCCAAGTGACAGAGTTTTGTCAAGATGCCCCTGGTAGACACATGACCAAATTCCCAAGACCACACTCACTTTCAATATTCAATTTAAATCCCACTTTCTGCTCCCCTGACCAGATGCTAATGCCTTTTCCTTTGAAATTAGCTTCCATTTATTCTGCATATAACTTGTATGTATCTAGTTTTCATATATTCTCTCCCTTATTAAATTGTCATGATGTCAGGGCAGTGGGGTTTTTTTTTGGTTGTTTGGTTTTGTTTGTTTGGTTTTTGTTGCTTTGCTTTATATTCCCAGTGCTTAGGATTAGTGCCAAGGACATAGTAAACAATAAATCCTGGTGGGCTAACTGACTTTAAGCTGAGGTATCAGAGAGGACTTTATGGAGGAGATGGTCCCTGAACTGGGCTTTGAGTGAGAAAGATTTTAGCAGGTTTTAGGTATGGAGAAAATGTCCCAAGAATGTGTGGACATGGCAAAGTACAGGGGATAGTTAAGAGTCCAATTTGGCTAGAATGTATAGCTTAGTATTTGAAGGTGAATATTATGAAGAAGGCCAAATAAGAAAGCAGTAGAATGGCTGCATTCATCAGTCTTACTATAACTAAAAATTCATAGTGGTTGATGGAATGCTTCATATGCAAAAGGTCAACATGACCAGCACCACTTGGCAAAATTTCTGCTATTACTGTCTCTCTTGATCCTCAGGGTCCTCCTGGCCATTCTGATTTTACAAACTATTCATTGTATCTTTAAATTTTTCTAACAGTCTAATGATATTGTCTTGGACAATATCTTAATTTCTAGGTTCATTTTTGTAAAAGTAGTAAATACACTTTATGTGTATTTGTCTGCATATCCACACACTTAGAGGGAAAGAAGGAAAAATGATTTTTATTAGAGAACTATTGATAAGTGATCTGGTAAACCATTCAAATGAGAATTCCCTTACTGTTTGGATTTAGTATCAGATGTATTTTTCTAATATTAGAGCACCATAAGTAATTCTACAGATATGAGATCAAGAGAATGTTGGCAATGATTCAATTTTACAACTTAAATTTGAGGAAAGTTGCTATATGCATATATCTTGATAGATTAATACCACAGGTTTCTGTTATAAGTATATTTATTTCCATTATAAATTGGGTCAGAGGGTACAATGACATTTTTCTATGACTTCAGTTTTCAGGATTCTATTGCTTTTGATTGTCATGAATGGGTTTTAATAACTTTTCTTAATTATTGGTCTAATGTTAAAGATGTTATTTTTCCCTTTCACTTTGCCCCAAATATAGTCTCCAGATAGGAAGTGGTTGATTTTTGATGGGCCTGTAGATGCAGTTTGGATTGAGAACATGAATACTGTTTTGGATGATAATAAAAAGCTCTGTCTCATGAGTGGAGAGATCATCCAAATGTCACCACAAATGAGCCTAATTTTTGAACCAATGGATTTAGAGGTGGCTTCACCTGCTACAGTAAGTACTTCAATTTTATTTTTTACTTATATTTACAGAACATGGAATTTCCAATGTAATGTGATAATTTGCTAATGTCTTTTAAATAAAAAAATATGTTTGTAATCAACAAATTATTTCCTTTGAGGAAATTTGTTTTCTCGACAAAGACCATATTAAAATGAACAAAATGTTTTATCTAATATGCTGTGATTCCATGGCAAATTTGAGATTCAGAAATGATTTCATTCTCATCTCTTTCTAATCATTTTGGAATAGGTTAAGAATTTGAACTAAAATTATCCTCAGAATAATTTTTAAAAATGTTTTTGTTATCATAGATAATGTATAATTTACAATATACATATGAGCTTATTCCTTTCATGAGTGTTATCTTGAAGAAAAATAGTTATCTTCTCATCTTCAACAGGTTTCCAGATGTGGTATGATTTATATGGAGCCTCAGATGTTGGGATGGAGACCCTTGATGTTATCTTGGTTAAATGTTTTGCCTGTTGGGATCAGTGCTATTCATAAAGAATTTCTAATAGGCTTATTTGACAGAATAATTCCAGTTGCTATTGAATTTGTTAGAAGACATACAAAGGTAGGAAAATGGGAACTTTTAAGAATTTTTTAAAATAAAAATTGAAGTTAATATAAAAACATTTTTTTCACAATTAGCTGTTTACCTCCATATCCTGGGCACAAATACAAAAGCTTTTGAATTTCTTGTATTTCAAGATTATCTATTTTATTTTTGTAATTGTCTCAGTTCTTTATTTAGTTAAGAATATATACCCTGCCTATTGTTGTGAAATGTATGACCTCTGAATGAATGAGGATGTGGATGTATCTTTAAGTGACCTAAAATGGGTTCTCATTAATTTATTATATTGATATAACCCTAACAGAGTTTTATGTTTTAAAATGTAATTGCTTTCCTTGAAGATTTTTAATGTTAGTGGTTGATTTGTTTCTTTTTAGTTTGTTTGCTTGCAAATAAATAAATGAATGAATGAATGAATAAATGAATGAATGAATGAATAGATAGATAAATGAATGGATAAATAAATAAATAAACAAATAGATAAATACATGAATGAATAAATGAATAAATAAATAGATAGGTAGATGAATAAATGAATGAACAAATAAATAATTAAATGAATGGATGAATGAATGAATAAATAAATAAAGCAAGAATGTTGTGTTGGATTGCTGCCTAAACTGAATGTGGTACATGTTTGATGGGAAATTTAAGTGCTTCTCTTGGTTATATCTTTCTTTTTCTAAGGAATTGTGTCCTACATCAGATACAAATTTAGTGAAATCTTTAATGAATCTAATGGATTGCCTGCTGGATGACTTTGCAGATGAAGCCAAAGTTAAGACCAAAGGTGACAGTGAAGTTTACTCTTCGCTTGAGGTAAGAATGATTATTTTTAGTAACTCATCAGTTAAAAACCAAAATCTTCTATTTTCTTAATTCATCCATCTAATGGTCATCTTCCTATTGAATTGAATGGTAATGTTACTGTTGAAATTGAATGACCATATAGGGCATAAGAAGTGAAAATTAGAAACCACAGTATACCAGAGAGCCACTATTGTTAGAACAGTTTAAACTCTTCCTTTATTTTTTCTCTTGAATGATAAAAAAAATTTAAAACTTTTATTTGCTCCCTTTACAAAATATTTAAAGTATTTCTCTACACTTATTTTTCACTAATATAGGGTATTTTTCTGTTTTCATTGACCTGGTCTCTTGGAGCAAGTTGTATAGAGGAAGACCGGTTGAGATTTGATAAAATTGTTAGAGAATTAATGGATGGTCCAATTTCAGATGAGACTAGAAATACATACAAATTGCTGAATGGTACAGAAAAGATCGTTGTAAAACCCATAACTATCCCATATCCAGAAGAAGGAACAATTTATGAATATCAGTTCATCAGTGAGGTGAGATTTCTAAAAGAAATGTTAATTTTATTTTCTGAAAATTATATAGTATGATAATGACTGTGTTAACCAACATTTGTGTCAAGGTTTGCATGTTAGTATATGTACCTTTGTCAGACTGCAATCCTGTACAATGTTCAAAATTTTTAAAATGCAGTTCAATAATTATAAAATTGACTTTTTGATTTCTTAAAAATGTAATAAAAGCTTTGGTACTTTAATTACCCTAGGGACCAAAGCTATGTTAGCTGTTTCTGTGTATTTTATATAATCAACATCTTGTATCCAATAGTGTTTTATAATTTACAAAACACTTTCACATGCATAGCCATTTGATTTTACAGCTTTATGAGGTTATCAGGACAGTTATTATTGTGCCCATTTCACATATAAG
>CM053596.1:192386492-192417550 GCA_028646575.1 Pseudocheirus occidentalis | reverse complement strand
CCACACTAAGGAATCAGAACTTTGAGGAGGAAACTACAACAAATAATTTTCTCATGATTTAAAAGTGTTTGCACTTAACCCAAAGTGCCTGATATGCTGAAGGAGTGGCTTACTTTACTACAGAATTAAGCTCAATAACTTTTCAAATGTGCACAAGACAAGGGAGAGCACAGAGCACTTGTTATAGGGATTGTTTTTCTATGTTAAAATATCAGGAATGGTTATTTTTCAGCTAAAATTACTAGGCTTTTAAAGTCAACACCCACATATAATATACTAGACACTACCAGATTGTGACATTTTTATTTGGTAGGCAGAACTTTTTATCTAAAAACATGTTTTCTAGGATTATAAAGGTAAAAATCAGCAGATTGTTTTGCAATTTATAAAGAAAATTTATTTTAGATTACCTTTGAAGCTGAGGAAGAAAGGAATAAGGTAATACTGCTATTTCATAACTTCAGTACTTCAGCAGATCTGATTTCACCAATGTAGATATTCCTTCTACTGGTACAGGATGAGCTACTACTACTCTTCATACATTTATCATTTATTCATCCATTCATTCATTCATTCACTAACCTGTGATTTCAAATGGAAAAAGAACTCTGAATGAGGAAACTCCTACCAATGCAGATAGGAACATGATCTGCAACCTGAACCTCTGGAACTCAAACCCAGATTTTCTTAGCCATGAGGCCAGACTTCCCTCCATTAGAATAACAACTATCATTTACGTAGTGCCTACTGTGGGCTGTGTTGTGTGTTTTATACACACACTATGTTGTGTACTTTATAATCATTATTTCATCTCATTCTCACAACTCTGGGAAGTAGGTATTGTTATTACCCCCATTTTACAGAGGAGGAAACTGAGGCAAATAGAGCCTAAGTGACTTGCCTTTAAACTTAAATCACTATCTTGCCATTATTCTTTCCTATTTAATATTCTATGGAATCTTAACAATAACTGCTTTTTTGTACATGAGTAATAAGTAATAGAATGTAATATTATCTGTGGATTTTCTGAAAGTGTTTTAAAAATGATTACAGAAGCAAAACAGGAAGATAGAGTAATATATACTTTATCCTGCTTTAATTTCTCCTGTCATGTCTCTATATTTTTGAAAAAGCTTTCCATTTTATGGAATTTGGAAGTATTTGGCAGGGCAATAGCCACAAAAATGTTATTTTTATTTTTTATGCTTCAATAATACGTTTTAGTGATTGTGGGTAACAGATCTCTCTATAGAGGCACTTTGGTTCCAGAACAGTTTATTTGTTGAATTCTCAAGGGTATTGTGAAGTTTGTATGAAGTTTGAAGTTAGTATGAGTTTGGTTTTGTTGTTGTTGTTGTTTATATGAGAATAATGAACTTCTGGGGTATAATTCTAGCTCCTGATCACATATTTCTAGGAATTTAGGAGAGGCTATATTTTTAAACCTATATGTGATACAGTTTCCATTATTTCATTATATAATCTGCATCACTCAGTAAGTCTGGGCTCCTTAAGGACAAGTCTTCTATAATTTATAGTGGCAATGACCTTATCCTGAATTGCTATCAGAAATCTGTGTTTCTATAAACAAATCTGCATGACTTACACATTTGTGGAATATTTCTTTGTTGACAGTGGCTGAATTGATGAGGATATAGCATGTACTCTCTAAGTATCTGTGAAAAATGGCACATACTTAGTAGACCACTTGCTCCACAAAGATGTCATTTTCTATGTGCTAATTTATTCTTTTCTCTGTATTGACTTATAACTATAGATAAAATAAAGCCTTTAACTGACTTATACCCTAATCTTTATGTTATATTTTATTAAAATAGCATATTCAACCACTGTCAACTAATAATATAACTTTTTTTTATTTTTCCCAGAGTATGCAGCACAACATGGTAGTGATTTAAAATATCCTTATCCATGATAATCCATGAAAATATCTCCAATTCAACTGAGCAACTAAAACTAAAACCTTGAAAAATTTCTGAATCCAAAGAAACATAAAAGTTTCAAACAGAATTCTTGTATATGCGCCTGAAGACTCAATCCCAGTGTTTTTCTTGCCTGACAATACCGTTAAACTTTTTATCTTATGCATAGTATAACTATGGGGCCCGTATTTTATAAATAAAATCAACATTTTTCATTCCATTTGTCTTCCTTTTCAGCTTCACAAAGAAACCAGTAAATAAAACTGTCAGTGACGGTCAACAACAAAGAATCTCACAGCAAGATAAAAATCTTGAAAAATACTCAGAGATGTTTCTATTCTATTTGTACATAAAAAGATGGATTTTTAAAAGTTCAAGGCAAGATTTGCAGGTATTTTTTAGTGTGTATATGTGTGTATGTGTTGGGGAAGGGCTAGGCACATCCATTTCCTTAAAGCAATCTTCAGAATGAAATTCCAGTTTGTTCTTCATGACACCTGTTTAATTCTTTCTTTAAAAGAAAAGGGAAAAGGGAAAAAAAATAACATCCTGTCAAATGTAAAAGAAGGAATCCTCCTATCCCAAGAAGCAAATCCTTCCTTCAGTTATGTTGTGTTTGGCCTTTTAAAAATCCTTTTGGGTTTTGGTTTTGGGGTATATTGATTATTTGCTTGATACTCAAGTTCTTTATGGAAGTAGTGAATTGCCTTGTTTAAGCCTTCTTCCAAAGGGACCACAGGCTCCCACCCCAACATTAGCTTAGCCTTTTGGCTATCGGGCTTTCTTCTCTGCCGGTCATCTTGGGCTTCTGAGAGAAACTGAATTTCACTACCGCTACCAACAAGGTTTTTAATTAATTGAGCAAATTCTAGAATTGTATGTTCTTTTGGGTTCCCCAAGTTGACAGAGCTACTAATATTGCTATTCATTAAAACCACAATTCCATTTACTAGATCACTGACATACTGGAATGCTTGAATTTCAGACCCGGAACCATATATTGTGAGAGGCTCCCTTTGGAGAGCTTGCAAAATGAAGTTACGGACAACTCAGCCATCATTCATATGCATCAGTGGCCCAAAAGTATTGAATATTCTAGCAACTTGCACTTTAACCCCTTCCTATTTCATGTAGGCATAACACATGGTCTCTGCCACTGCTTTACTTCATCGTAACAGGGTCTAGGTCCTATTGGATTCACATGGCCCCAGTAATTTTCACTCTGGGGGTGGACTTCTGGATCTCCATATATTTCCAAGGTGGAGGCCAGAAGAAGACATGCTCCAACACTTTTTTCCAACCCCAATATATTTATTGTCCCGATTATGTTGGTTTTTAATGTCTTAATAGGATTGTACATATAGTTTGGAGGAGAAGCAAGAGATGAGAGGTGATAAATCTGGTCCACTTCAATGTAGAGGGGCTCTGCAATGTCATGGATAGTTAACTAAAAGTTTTCATGGTCCATCCAATGTTCCAAATTTCTTTTCCTGCCCATAACGATAACCTCATGGCCATCCATCATTAGTTTGTCAGTAAGATGAGAACCCAGAAACCCTGCTCCTCCAGTTATCAAAATTCTTTTTCTGTCCTCTTCTGACAAAAATTTCACTGGAGGGTACTTCTGGGTAAAGCTTTTTCCAAGTCTCTGATTTTCTCTCATAATGGTGCAACAGCCTCTTCTATCTCATTTTCAATTTTCTGTTCTCCATTTTCCTGTATAGATCTTATGTTAACAAAGTTGCCCCAAACAGAGGCTATGTAGGTGATAAAGGCAATGACCACTAGCAGCTTCCTCCTCCTCCAATTGACCGTAATCAGCAGACGTAGCAGTGGCGCCTTACTCCACATCCCTGAGAGCAGCACAAGCCCAGGACCCTGCCATGTGCATGGGGACCCACCGGCACAATGCACATGGCAGGGAAGCAGCACTATACCCTAAATTGTAAACAAGGTATTTTCTTTCTACAACATAGTCTTGGATCTTAAGTGCTTTCTAGGCACTATTCAGAAATAAACCAATTTTGGTCATATTCAACAATCTTAATGGAGTCATTCTGAGTTTATCCTTCACTATTACTATGTGAAGTATTTTTGTTCCAAAAGTATTTCTATTTTTAACCTGGTCATGTGCACTTAGAATATTTATTAATTGTCTTTTTAAATTCCTCTTCCTTTTAATGAGGATGCATTAATCTTTCTTTAGTCGGCTTGGGGTGATGATTCCTATGTTTAATTAACATTGTGTGGATTTTCACTTGAACACCTATATTGACTGTTGTACATCTTACCATGCCACAAGTATATATTGAAGCTGAGATTATATAGGTATTAATGATCAAAATGGATTCTCTCTATTAGGCTTTTACTTTGGGATATCAGTCTGTTTCTTAATACAAAATGCTGTGCTAGATAGCTTTCTCCTAGACAGAGTAATGTTTGATTTTTCTTGACCCAACTATTTTAAAGTATCACCTTCATCCACCATTTCAGTTTGATCTCTGGATCCAAGCTTAAAGCCTGCAGTTTCTATTTTTTCTTGGCACACATGAACAGTCTTATACATGCTTTGTTAGTAATTCACACACCAGTGTGAAGTGCTTGAGTCAATATTTATAGAAGTTATGCAGATCCACTGCTTTTCCTGTTTTTCAGAGAAATTAGAGGCTCAGGCACCTCCCTTGAGGTACTGTCATTACCCATTATACTGATGATACACAAATCCTATTTTCCTTTGCTTCAACTTACAGTTTTGTTAAGTTGAACCTTTCTCCCCTTCTGGAGACTTCTCCTTCTCCAGTTCCTTTCTTTCTCAAGTGTCTCTAGTGTAGTTTTTTTTATTGATGTTGAATGGTTTATTTTGCTCTTTGAGCTCCTTTTATTCCTTATATTTCCTTTATTTTTAGGCTTTCACTTTCATTTACTGATTAAGAGTATTAAGAATTTCAGATATACTTTTGTTTTCTGGGTTTCATTCTGCATTTTGTTTTGTTGGTTGTCTTCAATTGAGTAATATGGTCAAGATTTCTACTTAGTGTACCAGATGGATACTGATGTAACCTTTCAATGTCTTTTAACAGGTCTTTAAAATTGACAAAGGCTACAGCATATATTATATGCAGATTGTGAAATATTTTTATACTGTCAAATATTGTAGGAGCGTGAATTTGTTCATCACAGTTAAAGAAGATAATGCTTAAAAATTATTTTGTTTTGGTTTAGATGCTCTGTTATTTGGATTTATACCAGCAGTTCTCAACCTGTGGGTTGCGACCCCTTTGGGGTTGAATGACTCTTTCACAGGGGTCACAGGGGTTGCCTAAGACCATCAGAAAACACATACTTCTATGGTCTTAGGAACCTCCTCTATCCATCTCCAGGCAGGTCTGCCCACATGCAGACATGCCCACATCCAACTATTAAAGGGTCAAGGCATTAGGAAGGTTGAGAACCACTGATTTATACCATCAGACTCAAAAGTGCTTTTAGAAATTCCACTCTAAGTATGTTCATCTCCTCTTCAAAATCATTTGAGGAATTAGAATTATTTTTGCCATTCCATTCATTATTCAATAGCAATTCTATAGTTTGTGTTAAATATAGATTTTTCAAACTCTCCAGGACTTTTCAGCTTTCCATTCTTCAGATAAAACTAACTCCTCTATTACTATTATTTCATCTCATCTAGATTTAAGAATGCAGAGATTTACTGCCCTGCATTGATTTACACAGCAAATTATGATTTTGATTTTAACCCACCCATGCCTTCTCATCCTGAGAATCTTTTCCATATTCTATCATATATCCTAAATTTACAGAGGAATTGCTCAAATAAGTTCTGTAAGCCTTCCTCTAGATCTTTTTACATTTTGCTACATTTTACATGTTACATTTTGCATCTGTGTAATACCACCCACTTATCCCTTCCCCCTCCTCTCCATACACACACATTGGGGGAAAAAAAATTTTAAAGCATTTTATAGTTAATTGGTTAACTCACCAGTACTGTGTAAAATGTGAATCAAATTGACCTTCATATGAACAACACATTGCTGGTCCTGAACTGACCACTATTTTACTCACTACTAGAAGTAGACTATGGGGAAGAGTTCTGCATTTTGTAACAAGATCAGGAAAGGAGAACATCTACATATGTTTGTATCTCTTCATCTTATACTTCGTTTTAGCCTCAAGTTTAAAAGATACCATGTGCTGGCAAACTTGTAACAAGTTTGCTGCTACATTATATGTTGGTTTACTGGAGGGGAAAGTGCTATTAGCACATATCTGTAACTAAATGAAACATCAATATAAATATCTTTTTATACCTTGTCAATTTTCCTTGAAAACTGCTTATATTTCCATATATCTATACTACACAGTTACCTGTCGATAATTTGATGTAAAGGCTCCTAGGTAAGCCACAATTCCGGATGAAATGAGGATATCACCAGTCAAATTAACATATAAATGCCCCAGGTCCAAAGCGCTTAGACTCCATCGAGTTTTCTCCCCTCCAAGGCCTCCAATCAATTGCTCAGCTCGCTCTAGTTTTTTGCTGCACAAGTCAACCTTGAAAAGTAAAGTAGTCTCTTCTTAGTGGCCAGAAAAAGAACAAGTTAAAATTGGCAAGATTTTGTGTTCACATGCCAAATTCCTTGTGCTAAAATATTCACATAATAATTTTGCTTTTTTGAATAGGAGAAAAACTTTTTACCAGTGCTTTTAAATCATAGAATTATAGAATTTTTAGAACTAGGAGGGACATTAGGGAATTATGACATCATATAAGTATAAACACATATATGTCTGCAATGCATACACAAATATATGATATCACCTTGTACGAAAAGTATCTATATTTAAGGAGGGATCAATAGCTCCTAAGAAACAAATTACCAACTAAGTTACACACAAATACTACTTTCACATAGAGGAATTCAAATTTTTTAAAGATTCTAATAATATTATGCTGATTTTAATATACCTCTTTATTATAAAGTTGATAGTAATCAACAAGCATAAACATTTCCATATGTCCAGCAGATCAGAAAAATAATTTTACATAGTAAATTTTAAATTTTTAAATTTCAAATCTTACATAGGTCCCACATTATCCTTCTTAAACTTATGTTCATTTTTAAAATGTTACTTTTGGAGGCAGTAAATTCAATTAATCATTGATTTGGTACTTACACTTAGAACACTTATCAAGAAAGCACCTACTACATGTTTTAGCAAAACACATGAAATCTCACTTTACTAAATAAGAAAAAAGCAGACTATATGTCAAGGTTACATGATGATTCATCCAAATGATTGGGGTGAATTCTTTTTCAAACCACAGAACAGTAATATGTCAGAAAGATATTTACTTTGAAGCATTTTAATGTGATTTTTAAAGAGACAACATGAATATACATAGGAAGAAGACAATGTCAAGAAAAGTTTGTGCTAGGGATTTTAATATAATTATTTTTATGATGTGAAAAGAATTTCCAGGTTTTTAAAAAAGTGTTTCTTACAACAAAGGAGCCAAAATTAAGGACTGACACATACCTTCCTTCAAAGATCCCTTAATTTAAAAAACAATAATATTCTTAAAACTTAAACCAATGTTTTCCAAACGATGTTCATTAAGGGAAAATGCTTCAGATAGAAAATTTATATGACAAAAAAAAAGATGTCTATGTGACAGATACAATATATATCATCATTCAAGAACTTATTGGATTCTTTATTATGTTTCAGCCCTGTTCTGGAATTGGACCAGAAAAATATGCCGTACTGAAGCTGGTTTCTAGGGCCGCTGCTGAGCTACTGTCTTTATGATACCAGTCAGGGCAAGCTATGTACCCAGTATTCATAAAAGCAGAGACATTTTCTCCATACATAAGTCCTCACAAGAACAAATTTGTCACTACAATTTTAACATCTTTGTTCACCTAGGCTGATGATGATTAGTGACTCATTGTAATTATCATAGAAATCGGAAAGCTGGAAGTCTTTCCCATAGTGATAGAACTAATTAGTGGCAGGACTGGAGTCAGAAGTCAGTCCTTATTCCTATTCCAGTGTGTTTTTCCACGACACAATGTTGTCTTAATTTGCTTAGAATTACTTAACATTCTTGGGGCATAGTTTGCATGATGGCCCTTAAGTAAGGCAGAAGATTACATGGCCTCTCCATTGCTATACCCTGAAAGAACACATTTATAGACTAGGAGAACTTGCCCTGAGCCAAGGGAATATTTGTTCACTTGTTCTCTGCCTCTGCCAATGGGAAGAAAGAGTTTGAAGGAAGGAGAGAGCATGGTGCCTTATGGAGTCACTGATAGACTGAAAACATGAGGAGCTTGAGGGGACACCATCTGGCTGCCAGTGACAAACCCAGAATTGAGAAAGAGCTGTTGCTACTACAGGCGGCTGAGTGCTGGCAGGGTACAAATCAACAGCTTAGGCAAGCTACGTCTTCAAGACTATAGGAGCAGCATAAGGAGACACTAGATAGTGTGTTTGAAGATCTTTCTACCTGAACATTCTGAGACTCCCATCTCTATCTTCCACCAAATAATGGAATAAGTGTAGTAAATACATAAGGGGATTAATGACAATGGTGCCTGCTTTTCTACTCAATTAAGGGATTTTAATATCAACAAGTTCCAACCCCAAAACCCCAACCTCAATTCCATGAGGGAATCTGAAGGCTCTGAAGAAATTAAAAGTGAAGGATCAGAAATAATAGTATTTGATTCCTGGGCTACATTATGAAATCAAAACTCCAGCCTGGTACATGAGGCCCTCCATAATCTAGTCCCAAGCTATCTTTCCAGCCTTATCTCTATAAACCTACTTGATTAGTCAAAGTTACTTATCTACTATCCCCAAAACATGACACTGAGCTTTTCTGGTCCTGTATTTTTTCTGACTCTATTTCCTCTAACTGAAATTCTGTCCTTTCCTTCTTTTCCACATATTCAAATATTACACATCCTTCTTTGCACCCTAGCTTAATATCTACCTACTCTATAAAGCTTTCCCTAGCCAAGCAATCTCTCCCTAATGACTTCTATATACTCCACTGACCCTGTAATGGAGGTTCATCAGAGGCAAATTGATAAAAATGTAAGAAGGAAGACAAGGACAGTCTCTGAGTACACCAAGGAGCCAGAAGTGGAATCTATAGCCAAGCAATGTCTAGCCATGACCAACAGAAGCCGATCCAATGGACGTGCTGAGACTAAGACAATTGGTTTTGTCCAGGAAGTGCTCAAGGACAGCAGCAGCCCTGTGGCATGACAGACATGATTTGGTTTCCACATATGTGTTAGATAGATTTGTTTGGGGGTGGCTATGTGGTACAGTGAATAGAGCACTGGCCCTGGAGTCAGGAGGCCCTGAGTTCAGATATATTGGTTCCCTAGGTATGTGCCCTCTTTTTTCCTGTTCTTTATGTGTCTAATCTCTCTGCCAAAGTTGGGTCTATTTGTGGGAGACCTAATGATAGTTTTATGGGAAATATGCTTAGTTTGTTCAGTTTTCCTATTATTTGATTTCAGTAAATGTCTTGCTTTCAGAGAACTTCAGCTAACTACTGAAAGATAATACATTGTTTGGAGATTGTACATTACCATGTTTATAGAAGTATGCATACACAGAGAAATTGACCTTGTGAAAGCTGTCCCATAGTTTTGTGTGGGACCTCGGCAGTGAAGTGAGGGAGAGTTCCCTGGGGTGCTACATGTATAGTGCTCATCTTCCCTTATCATCATTTACTACCATACACTTTGTTAACCTTTCATATTTATTTAGATTTTCCAAGGAGATCCTTAGCTCCTTCAGGAAAAAGACTATCTTAGACTTTTTGATAGCCTCTTCTGTTCCCCTCAATGCCTTGTATGTAGGTATGGGTTAAATATTTCTTGATATAATTTGATTTTGATGACTCTTTGTCCAGATCCTGTAGGAATATTTTGATTTTTCTTTCAGGATATAATCAGAATTGGGCAGATACTTCTTTCATGATGCTATCAATATAAACTATAATTATCTATAGAACTGATGATTAACAGATGTTTATACATTCAGAAGATGAACAATTTTCCCCCAAATTCATGGTGTGACCATAAGAATGAACATGTAGATTCCCATATTGGCCAAATAGAACGAATCCTCTCCTCTCAGCCTTTGAAGGTAGGCCACCCTTAGGCTTTATAAGAGCCGGTATAGGTGAGGGAGTAGGAGAATGGATATATTGCACACATCTGGGCCAATGTGCAATACTTAAACAACTGAAAGTTATCTTGTATTTATCTATAGTTGTTACATACCTGATTTTCTAGGTCAGCCTTTTTTTGTTTGTTTAATTCAAGTGTATCTTGAAGTCCGGCCAATTTATCCTGAACCTCTTTAAGTGCTGCTTGCTTCTTTCTAAGACCATCCATGGCAATTTTAAGTTCGCCTTCAGCCTGGGCCAGCTTGATCTTTTTGGGGGCTACAACTTTTGCCACTCTACGAAAAGTAGAAGTACAAGAAATTGGAATATGTAGCTAACATTTTATAATGCATCTTTATACTCAAATATGCATTTCTAGTTTCTTTGATACTAACTAAAAACTGATAATACAATTGGTTTTTCTAATATGACATCAAGTACCAATGAAAAAGAAAGCACCAAATCATAAAATATTTGAACAGTATTAGACTTCTAAAATAGAAGCTAAACCTAGCATGCATTTTCAAATTGACTTATTTTCATTCTTCAAAATAAAATTCCAAACTATTTCTACAACTGACTTATCATCAAAAGTATTTAATTTAATGTTCTACATATGTTAGCATACAAAAAAAGAATGGAAGAGGAATGTGCTTACTACTCAACCTATATTGTTACCATGTCTGTAGACAATTATGTTAGTTGTCCAAGGAAAAAATGGTGCCAATAAGGCCAATATCATGGCCCTTCCCCCTTTCAGGCATTTTTCCCTCTATATTTGTGGACTGTATCCTTAGCCTCAGTCTGCAATCTTAAATATAAGCTATCAGTCAAATGAGGGACTGGGTAAGACAGTGGACTGGATCATGCCCAATTTCTCACCACTATTTTAACACAATTTTGTGTGCATATTGAGTTAGGAATGCCATTTTGCTTGCTAATGATGGAATGTGACATTTTATCTTATTGTCAAAGTAATTTTCATAGATGTTAATAGGATCATGGGATTTGGTTTTGTGGGTTTTTTTTTTTAGTTGGAAGGGATTTGAGAGACTGGTCTAGTCCAGCTCATTCATTTTCCAGATGAGTTGACCAGGTTGGGGAAAGGTGGAGGAGAAACAGTGAAGAGCAGAGCCATTATTACATTCAACCTGCAGATTCATTATTGCTGGGCATATTTTGAGTTATCCCAAGAAATTTTACTATTATTGTGAAGCAAGCTACTGAGTTATCATATTCCTCACTCTAACCTACAATGCAATTTTTAAAGGAAGGAACCAGTGAACCTGAACATAGTAATGGCTAAAAGAAAGAGCTATTAAATGGAATTATATTGAGCAACATAAATAAGCACAGATATGTAGCTTCAAATTACCATGTACAACAGTCCTTACAGATGGCTAAGGAAGCCAGTTCATACTTAAATAGAAATAAGGAGGAGGAAGGGAAAAGTTCTCTGTAAGGGATTAGAGTAAGGAAAACCAAAGAACCCTCAAAGAGAAAGAAGAAATTCAATGAAGATTTTCTGAGTAAGGCCTATCCTTTAATAATGAAGTTCATATTTTTGCATGTTTGGAGAAATGACTTTAAGAATTCTTGCTGTATTTTGCCAGTGTTTCTCAACATAGTAACCAAAATATTTTTTACTTATCTTCTCTATGTGTTACACTATTTATGCTTTATATGTATAAACTTGTTCTTTATTTATATGATTTAGAAGATCATGAGATATTAGGCATATATATACATATGTGCATACATATATACACATGTATGTGTGTATGTGTATGTATGTTTGTGTGTATGTATGTATGTATAGGCTCTCCCATGAGCCTAAAACACTTAGAACCCTTAATATCTTAATCAATCCGAAAAAACCACCTAGAAATAACATACAACAATAAGTTTTCATATTAGGACTTACTTATCATAGGAATCCATTGCTATAACCCATTTGCATAGACCTTCTGCTGCTGTGGAAGCATTTCTAATCTTTTCTGGAACAAAGTCAGGATTTGGCAGATAATTTTTCCTGATGATATTCATATATGCTGGAGGTATGTTGTCCTTGTCATATTCATGAAGTGACTGAAGAAACCTAAGGTCACCAAGCAGTCTTTTAGCTGGACCCCAGAAGTCTTCTATTTTTTTTCCTGAGCCTGATGGATCAGGAATTTTATCTGCTTTGATTCCTTTCAAGATACATATAGCTTCCATAACAATCTTGACACCAGCAGGTGGACTCTTCATGGATTTTACCACTGTAATATCCTTCAAATAAAAATATTTTAATTACTACTGAAGAAATAAAACTATCTGATAAAACTATCCATAACTTGTTTGTAAGGTTAGTGGTGTGAATTTCTTATTAATACAAATAAAAGTTGTTGTCCTGGCCACTGAGCTAGAGTATTGCATTGGAACACATATCCATGAGTTTTAAGTCCTGATCCAAATTTCTACTTAATGCATCTGTACAACCTCTTGTTTACATATATTGCCTTTTAAATCAACAAATCCATGAAAATCCACTTCAGAATCTTTGCAAGTTATCAGGCACATGTGGAGATATACTGATGTACTAATATTTATATTGAGGATGTATTAGTATCTTAATAACAAACCAGATTCCTGTGAGATCAGTGAGTGTCAGGTATCATAATTAGCATTTAAGATTAAGAAAGATAAGTTAGGGACAGAAGAGAAGGATGAAATGGTCAATCAAGGAACAGCAAGGATTCCCAATGAGAAAAGGACTAAGTTCCTACAGCTACAATTCCTACAGGAGAGAACTGTAACTATAGAAGGGTTAACAAGGAATATAATATAAACCTGAATGAGGAAAAAATAGAAATTAGTCACCTAATGGCTGAATTTAGAGCGATATACTAATAGGAGATGATAAAGAATACAGAACCATCTTATCCCAATGCAAGGGTGGGAAACCTGTGGCCTCAAGGCTACATGTGGCCCTCTAGGTCCTTAAGTGCAGCCCTTTGACCGAACACAAGCCACAGCCCTGAACCCATAGTATTTCTTTACTTTCATTTCTTGGCTTGTGTGTCTAAGGGTGACTAGGTCAGATTATAGATGGAAACTGCATCTTGAGAAAATGGCAACATCTTCCCTAAATATTAGTCTTGATATAGTTCTTGTCTTGTGAAAAAAGGAAAATTTCACTATTATCCCCAACTCCTGGTAGACTCATTCAACTATGGTCAAAAGATCAAAATTAGAGAGGTAGAAAAAACCTAGGCATAGAAGCTCAAAGTCTCATCCTTACCCTCTTCTACCTCTCAAATTCCAAATGTTGCCTTCCTAGTCTTGAGTGGAAGAATAAAGCTAAAAGTACAAAAAAAGAAAGGGAATAGGGGTAAGGACTGGAAGACCTGGAGGGAAGAACAGGCACCTGTACAGGTTCTGACAAATGTGAGTGAGAGGACATGGAGAAAGGGAACAAAAACATTCCACAAATGAAGTGGACAATCTCAAAATAGAAACTCAGAATTAGTAAGAGCCCAAGAGGAATCAACAGGTGGTGGGAACAAAACCAAAGATGTCCTAAGCTCCTTCGAGTAGAATATAAGCTCCTTGAGGGAAAGGCCTGTTTCAGGTTTTTTGTTTTTGTATCCTTAGATACAAAGTATCTGGAACATAGTGGGTTCTTAATAAATGCTCGTTTAATTAATATAAATATCTACCCCTTCTGTTTTGGTAAATGCTGTCTCTGTCGCTCTGTCACTCACACACACACACACACACACACACACAGCCACCAAGGGGACCCCTGTCCTGCTTCTGAGGCAGTAGCTGTTGGGACTTGTGGAGCTTTGTTGAAATGAGTCAGGAACACATCGTTTCATGATAATATTTCAAAACAGAAACATAGATAGTGATGGAGACTCAGTACAGAATGACAGTGAGTCTGAATAAAAGCAGAGTCTACCTTCAAATATTCAGTTTAACAAGAGACTTAGAAGTACATATAACATGGAGATATCCAAGAACCAACCAAACTTTAGTGAAACAAATATTAAATCATTTGATTTGGTTACTAAGGCTAGTATCATGGATCATGAGGTTTACCTGGGCTGTAAGAGTGTCAAGTGCAGCTAGAGCCGATTCCAAAATCGGCAAGGCTTCTGCTAGATCGGCATCACATTCATCCTTGATTGCTTTTGCGGCCATAGCTTGCTCATTTGCTACTGCTTCATCAGCTTTCACTATTTTTTCAGTTTTGGCAACTTCTATGGACTCTTTCTGGATGATTACCATCATCTCATCAACTTCCTTGCTAGCCACTCTCAACTGAGGCTGCAGAGCTTCCAACTCATACTGCATTGTGGCCACTTGGGATGCAGCAGAGTCCAGTTTCTCCAAGCCCACCTCATACCTCCTTTTCATTTTCATGACCTCACTGAAAGAAACCAGAAGAAAACAAGATCAGTTACACTGTAAGCTTTCTGCAAATGTCATTCATCCATCACCCCCATCGTCAAACTATGTTCATAAAATATCATTTCAGTTACCCATGAGTTTCTCAGTCTTTTGTAAGGTCACAGGATCATTTATTTAGAGCTGGTCATTAAGACCTCTATTCTCATTTTACATATAGGGAAACTGAGGCCAAGAAAAGTAAGTGACTTGAGCAGGGTCACATAGCTAATGTGACTGAGGAAGGATCCAAACCCATGTCTTCCTGATTTCATGTCTAGTAGTCTAACCACTATCCCATGCTGCCTCTCATAACAGCTGTCTTTTTTTCATAGCAGTTTTCTTTTTCAAGGCAACACATGATGAATAATCTTTAAGATTTACATCAACATTTACACAATTATTTTTCAAGGAAGAAACCATTTTCCATGAACTTGTCTTCTATCCTTCCATCCCTCTTCCTGGTTTGTTCCTTCTAAAATTCCTATTTGTTGTCTTCAGGACCTCTTAACTTTCCATTCCTCATGGCTTTGATCAGTTTAACAAAGCATTGTCTTTCACCCTTGACTAACTCAGTTGTCTCTCATTCTCTCTTATCTCTTTGCCCTCTCACTATTCAGCATTGCTTGTTATTGTACTTAAAGGCACTTTAGGGCTAGTCATGCTTTAGATCTCACCATCATCTCAAATTAGACCATGCCCAAGATCTTGAATTCTAAAAAGATCCTCTCTGATCACAATACCCTGCCCTCTATTTCTCCTTCTGCCTTACACACACACACACACACACACACATACACACACGTATGTATGTATGTATGTATATAATTCATCTTTATTGCAAATATATGTATATATATAATTCATCTTTATAGCAAAATAAATTTTTATTGAACTTTTTATTTAACTCACCTAAGAAACTATAAAATGTTAAATTAAAGAGGCATGATAGAAGCCACATTTATATTTATAGCTATACATATAGGCAAATATATATATATATATATATATCCCAGTTTAGATCATTTAAAAAAGTGACATTTTATTCTTACCTCCTTTTCTTTTCTAGTAAGGTTTTGAATGTGGAGATTAATTCAAGATAAGAAGTAGGCGTAACATAGTTGTGCCTTTGAAGTTCAGTATGGAACGATTCAGATAAGGCAATAGTGGAAGTATGGAAGCTTTTACACATATCAATACAGCCATTTCGTGTTCCTTCTGACATTTCAATATCTTCTAAGAAGCGTGAGGCAACTGCTTGTAATGCATCTTCAGGCCATGTCTATTTTTAAGATAAAAATTTGGTATTTCATCTAATTTAAGAAAATCTTAATAAATTTCTCAGTATTTTTCTTCTATAGAACAAATTTTAATTTTATTAGCATTAATAATACTTGAGTGTCAGAATAGGGGTTTTTTTATTAAAAATCTAAATAAAAACGTTTATCAATAAAATTGGGGCAGCCAGGTAGCATGGGGGATAGAGTGTCAGGCCTGAAGCCACATGTCCTAATCTGACCTCAGACACTTGCATGACCCTGGGAAAGTCACTTAACCTTGTTTACCTCAATTCCTCATCTGTAAAATGAGCTGGAGAAGGAAATGGCAAACTGCATTAGTATCTTTGCCATAAAACCCCAAATGGGGTCATGAAGAGTGACTGAAATAACTGAACAACAACAATAACTTTATCTAACTTAAGAAAAACCTGACACAACTCTCAACATTTTTCTTCCATAGAACAAAATTTAATTTTATTAGTATTAATAACACTTGAATTTCTGAATATAGTATATGGTCTTTGAAAAAGAAATCTAGCCAGTAAATCACAACCACACAATAGTTATACAGTTTTTTTTATACTGAAAATTTAAATAATCACATTAATAAAATAGTAATAACTTAAGGATAAACATGTCTCTATTTTGATTGAAAACCTAAATGTAAGCTTACTTGTACTAGAAGAATTATAATTACCGAGTTTTCTCTCTATGTAGCAATAAATATATTCTTTTTATGGAATGGTTGGTTTCATACAAGTCTACTATACAGGAGAAAACCTTGGTGAAATCATTTGGACCTGATATTTGGGACAATTCCTGGTGGGAGAAGTAAAAAGGGGACTAGATACAAAGGAATGAAACTGAATCTCAGTTTCTACCAGGGAGGAGCACTTTTAGCAATAGAACGACTTGATAAATTGAGGACCCAGTGGGAGACTTCTGTTAATGGAAAACATGGTTATAATCTTCAAGAGAATAAAAAGGATGGGGCAGAAAAAAAATCTGTGCTTTTGCTACTTTTGGTACTAGCTTCTCTGCTTCTTTCTGTCCCTTAGGTCTCAGCAACTGTCATTCTATTTCTAATTTTATGTCTAAGGTATTGTACTAATGTTTAGTGTTATCAGTTCATACATACATATGCATATTTGCATTCACATATACATACAGATTTATTCACCTCTTCTTTTTTTTTTAGTGTGTTTCAAATATAAAGTGATATGTATGCCAGTAAACCCAGCAAATTAAGTGAGCTGAATGGAGATTACCAGGAGATTAGCCATAAGAACTGACACCAAATATGATGGGACTAATGTCAAGAAGACAAGGTGTCTAAATATGCAGATTTCCAGGGATAAATAAGGGATAAAAATATAGAGATCTGTTTCTAAGTTTATATAGATCTCAGCTAATGTTCAGAAAATAGACAGTAAACCAGTGATCTGTCCAATAAGTGGATAGGAGGGCAGGGAGCTGTCTTTAGAGTAGAAGGTATCAGGAAGACTGTTCACTGGGTCATGATGGCTGAGTTGGGCAAGATTAGTATACACCAGTAGAGAGAAGGGTACCTGTCCTTAAGTCTACAAGAAGATTGTGGGTCATGACAATTGATGTTTTAGAAAGCATATATTGATGGAGTTTTCATATTAAGGAATTACAGTAAAAGGAAGCTGAATTCTATAGCTACTTTAAATTCCTATAATTATTTATTGTTTGTAGATGGTCCATAATTAAAAGTTATCCAGCTTATAGCGGCTTGTTTTGTACTTAAGAAGATTGCTTGAATGTATTGTTATTGTTACAACAATCCCACAAGGGATATAGGAAAATGGAAGTGGGGAAATGTGGAACAACTATGTTCCTGAGGACATACATATAAGAAACAATACCAAGTTTCTGAGTACTGATAAGGTCATGAAACCCAGGGGATAGCTGTGAACAGACTTCATAAGATTTTTTAGGAAATGGAGATTATATTTCCTATCTTTACACATGAACACCCAATGGAAAATTTTCTTTATTTTGCTTCCCTGGAAAATGACACACCTGAGACAGAAAGGAGAATTAGGGTAATTATTTTTGCATATTTATACTCACTGAAATTTTCATTAATATAGTAACTTTTATGCTTAAAAAGGGATTAGTAGATAATTTCTTTATTTTCTTGACTTCTTAGATGGGAATCTGAGAAAATATCTTTTCCTTTTGACTTTACCTAACCAGGACATTTTGCTAAAATGACTTTTATGTGATAGGAAAATATAACATAAGAAAGACTTGAGTGTCTACAGATGAACATGCAAATTTAAAATGTATAAAACAATACCTGAAACCAGTCAATGGTGCAGCAATTAACAAGAGCTGGAAATTTTCGAAGACGATTACGGAATGCATCTCCAATTGGACTCATAGCCAGGACCACATGAAGTTGATCTCGACAGCGATCAATGAACATGTTAAAAAGAGCTATGGGACTACCATCTGTCTGTTTTGTTCTATCCCGCTGGCGATCTATCTGACGCATTTTTTCACATATTTCTTGCTTTTCATCTACTGCAAAAAGATTTGGAACTTCCCCCGCATTTAGCAAATTGTTAATATCTTCTAGAAATGATTCTCTTTTAATCTGTGTATCTGTAAACAAGAAAACACCCTGCATTTCTCCTTCAGATGATTTCCGTAAGATGAGTTTTAAATCTTCATGCCACTCATAAGTACCATAGCTTTTGGATATTTCAACCTGGAAAACTGTATAATCAGCCATATGGGCAGCTAATCTGGTGACTGACTGTCTACCACTGCCTCCAACACCAACCAGAAGAGCGTGACTTCGAGGTTGCTTAAGGATCCTGGAAATTCTGCTTATATGTTCTATGGCAAATCGGAATAATACAAGCTGCATGGTTTTCTTGGTCATATTATTATATTCTTCAAGGTGACCTTCAACCACAACGCGAAGACCATCCACATCACTGATTTCCCTGTAGGTAGTGTCTTCCCTTCTGGGATCATGGAAATCACAAAACATTAAACTGCGCAAGTCATCTTCTTCCACCACTCCATCACCATTAAAGTCCAAAGCTTTAAAAAGTTGATGAAAATTTTCTCCCATGTTAGTTTCCATTACTTCCTGGATATAACTCACAAGCCAGCCTCTATCTGAATTATCTAGTAGACGATCATAATATACTCGAAGTACCTAAATAATAAAAAGTAAAATGTTCAGTATCAAATGTTGCTATTTGTTTTATTGGTATTTTAATAAGGTTAATCTAAAGAAAAAATGATGGAAAAATTCAAGAAAATTTCCATAGGTTTAAAGAAACATTTTTCTTACCAAATTTCTTTTCAAATACCTCACTGTGGTTTGGGAATGACTTTGGGCTCCTTAAGACCATTTAAGTTAGGTGAAAGATCTAGTAGGTTTTATCAAATTATAGAAAGGCTAGTATAGGTCTAGTGACAAACATATTTCTGTCATTCAACAGCCAGACTAAGTATTGAAAGATTGACTCATTGTAATGATAATGGAATTTAAAGATCCCCCCCCCCCCCGTATTGGTTTCGGGTTGAGTGTTGAAACCCAGAGCTTGTGAATCTCACTTGTGGGATGGACTTGTTGATGTGAAGAAAGAGGGCTGAACTGGGAGGAGTTTGGGCTATGGATTTAGAGAGAAGCCCAAGCAGAGAGAAGGCCCAAGCAGAGGAGACCAGAAGGACTTTGGGGGGGCAGTATCATGTAGGCAGAGAGGAGAATTGCCAGGTGCTAGAGCTGCTGAGAAAAAGACTGCTGAGGGCCAGTTAGAGCTGCCCAGGACTTTTGAGAACTGCTACCCAGAGCTGCTGAGAACTGAGGAGGCATGGTTGTGATGCCGGTATTTTGTCTGTTTGTTTTGATGTTGTTTTTCCAGATTAGTCTGCTGGTGAAGAGCAGAGCTGTTGTTGTAGAGGTCCTGGAACCTTGCTGTTGGTTCAGAAGCCCTGAAGGAGGATTTTCTTGTTGTATGTTTACAGAAATCCTGGAATAGGGTCTTGCTGATGTTTTCAGGGATTCTGGGACTGTTCTGCAAACAGAGTGAATTAATGAGGACACTGGGAATGTATATTGTAGCTTTGTTAAGCTTTATCTCTCCAGGAACAGAGATTACTGAGAACTTGCCTCCTGTTGGGGCAGCTAGGTGGTGCAGTGAGTAGAGCACTAGCCCTGAAGTCAAGAGGACCTGAGTTCAAATCCGGCCTCAGACACTTAACACGCACAAAAAAACCTAGCCCTGTGACCTTGTGAAAGTCACTTAACCCCAATTGCCCTCCAAAACAACAACAACAAAAAGAACTTGCCCCTTGTCAAGATGGAAGGAAGGGCCTTTCCTAGGGTTTTCATCGCTGGGAGGATATCTTAACCTTGTTGTAGCTTAAGGGTAGATGGCCTTTTGTGCTGCCTGCCCCTTTTGAGAAAGTGCTTGGCATTAATGGATGGTATTGTAATTCAGTTATGATCCAGGGGTGGGAAACTTTTGACTTTTTTGTGCTCTTTGACTGATCAAATGAATGTGCTTTGTTTATGATTGGAAACTAATCGCCATTTAAGAAGAGAGACTTTAATTGATTAAATGAATGTACTATCCAGGGGTGGGGTACTTGGACCTTGGTACTTTGCAATTGAATTGAGAGCTTACTCGCTAAAAGAGTTACACTGTATTTTGATTTTCTCTGTTCTGTGAATGTTTTGCTTTAATCTGTCACTGAATAAAGGGAGTTTGCTATGCTGGTATTCCAAACCTTGGAAGTTGCCTTTGCTTAGCATTACACTCATAACCAGAAGGTCAGTCATTAGGTGAATTTTTCAATTCATGAAATCTTTGTTGAATAAAGGGAATGAAGATACTGATGAAATTGCAGACTTCTAAATAAACATAATTAAATATTAAATTATTAAATAAACATAATTTACCAATTATCCCAAAATATAAAATTTGTCAGCATGAATGCTGAAAATAAAATAATTAATTCCTTGGTTAGTATGTGGTTAAAACTCTAAGGGTGTTTAGAGATCATATCTAGTCAAAGTCTTTATTTTGCACAGACTTGGAAACTGAGATCTAGGGAGAATCTGTCCTCATAGGTATATGAGAAAGGATTGGAATTCAGGTCTTCCTGACTCTAGATCCAGCACCTATCCACTGTGCCAACTAAATGCTTCTATTAGCTTATTTACAATTAGAACTGTGATTTCATTGGTCTAAGAAATTCCAGGTGAGGAAACTGCCCTACCAATGGAGGCTGATACCTACTATTCTACAGTTCACAGACTTGGAGAGCTGCCTTGGGCATTAAATAGTTATGTGACTTGCTCAAGGTCACAGAGACAATATTTTGGAGGTAGGACTTTAGCCAGGGAGCTCTCTAAATGCTACATTGCCCCTTCCCTCCAACTCTTCTTCTGTCTTCCAACACACATACAAACTTGCATACTGCATAACTTGTATATTGTGGCTTTGTTGAGCTTTGTCTCCCCACGAACAGAGATCGCTGAGAACTTACCTCCTATTAGGGTGGCTAGGTGGCGCAGTGAATAGAGCGCTGGCCCTAGAGTCAGGAGGACCTGACAGACACTTAACACAAAAAACTAGCCATGTGACCTTGGGCAAGTCAATTAATCCTGATTGCCCTATCTTCCCCCTCCAAAAAAAAACAACCCTAAAAAAAGCAAAAAAGAATTTATTTGCCCTAGGTCCAACTTCTCTTTCCAATTTTACCTAAGTGCCATTGATATTGCTTCAAATACTGGGATGCTGAGGTTCCAGAGTTTAGTCATGGCATATCGCTACAGAAACACGGCAGATCTATTGCATTTCATGCATTCGTTGTGTACCTTTCAGTTTCACAAGCGCTCTGGGAATAATCTGGATTAGCTGGATCTCACATCAAGCTCTCTACAAGCTCACTTTCTTCTTGACCACTTTTTGCTTTGTTAGGTGACATTGCTCAGCTTCTGTCATACTTGTCCAAAACGTTTTACAAATGTGTTTGTATCCAGGGAAATATCCATGGATGTTTCCCTGGGCTTCCGTGTCTCTACTTGGCAAGAAAATTAAAATTTGCTCTTTGAGGTTCCTCCATCCTGTTCATTGCTGTGATTGCTTTAGATTCATGAAACTCTTCTAATATGTGATGGGCAGATTTTATTTTGTCTTTTTTTTTAAGTTTGAAATTTTTCTGAGTTGAAAGCTTGCTTAACAGGTCAGGCTGGAGATGCTACAATATCATAATATATTTTTATTTCTGTCCTCCCCCCATTCTCTTAATTTGCCATTTTCTTTGACCTTTACTGTCACCAACGAATGGTATGACTCCTCATAGCTAACTGAAAAGATTGCTGTATCTACAACCACGTAAGATACTGTTAGTTTCATTTCTTCAAAAGTTGCTAGAGAAGACCGTGACCAATGCCTTCTGATTCTCTCCTTGAATAAAGGTCTTGCTGCAGTAGATGCATGAAGCTTCTACAAGGCACAAGTAGTCTATCAGTCTTTGCCCTCTTACTTACTGGTCACAAATCACAGTAGCCAAGTAATGGCTGAAAAAGATAAATTATAGTTATGTTCTGTTCTTAAAAAGGCAAGTCTTTGTGTAATCATTTTAGAAATGTTTCCCTCAAAAAAAGGTTCAATGTTAGTTATCTGGGAAATTCATTTATTCAGAACACCTCCTTTAATCCAACACATATTGATTAAGCATTTATCCTGTGCAGGGAATTCTGTTAGGTACAACTCTTACAAAAACAAAAAGCAAATACCCTCAGGTCTTGAGGGACTTACAGGTTACATAATAAGAGGAATTAGTGAACAATAGATGACTGTCATTAGAATGTAAACTTTATGCTAGAAGAGACCTAGTCACCTAATCTTTGTATCTCTCCCAGCACTAGCACAATGCTCTGTACCTAGTAAGCAATTAATAATGTCTTTAGTCTCATTTGGTCATGGCCTTGCTAGATTAGATGAGTTATTTCATCTATTATCTAGCCAGTCATTTAGCAAGACCATAACAGAATGAGACAAAGGACGGGGGAATTTTTACTGGGAAGGAGGAGGAGGGAAAGGGAAGGTATAAAGAATGAAGTGGTGTTCAGGGAGAGTGAAACAGAATGGGAGAACAGAATGACCATTCCTGGGGAGTTAGAGAAAGTGCATGGGTATTGGTTATCTTGGAGGAAACTAGAGAAAAAAGGTAAAAGTATAAAATTAAGGGGAAAAGGGGGTGGCTAGGTGGCACAGTGAATAGAGCACCAGCCCTGGAGTCAAGAGGACCCGAGTTCAAATCCAACCTCAGACACTTAACACTTACTAGCCCTGTGACCTCGGGCAAGTCACTTAACCCCAATAGCCCTGCCTTCCCCCCTGCAAAAGCCAAAAAAAAAAAAGTGAAGGGGAAAGGAGTCAAAGATACACATCCTGATAGGCAAAACAGAAGAATCATGGAGGCAGGAAACAAGAAAGGTGTGGCTAATTTTACCAGCAAAAATCATGGATATTTCTATGTAGCCCCTTTGGGCTATATGTACCTAACATAGTTACTCTGTTAATAGCATTTATGAAGTCCTTATTGTATATCAGGTACTGTGCTATGCACTGGTATTATGAAGAAGGGCAAAAAACAGGGTCTCCGCCCCCAATGAGCTCACATTCCAATGTGGTGACAGCATGTAAATAAGTCTATACACATAAGATACATAAGGTACAATTAGAAGGTAAAGTGGTATAGAAATGGTGGATGGTAGTACAATGGAGAACTAGGAAAGGCCTTTTGCAGAAGGCAGGGATTAAGCCAAGTCTTGAAGGAAGCTGGAGAAACTAGGAGTTGGAGGAAAGGAACTGGAACATTCCAGTCATGAGGGGCAGCCAGGACAAATACAGAGCAGGAAGATGGAGAATCACGTGTGAGGAACAGTGAGCAGGCAAAGTAACTAGATCATAGAAAGTCTAAAAAGGAGCAAGATAGCCAGAAAGACACTTAACCAAGGCAGGTAAGATAACCACTGGTGCTCAATAATGCTTGATGCCAGGACCTTTACAATGCAGGGAACTCAGCTCAACATCAGGTGAGCAGAAAGACCGAAAGGCAGGTCAGACTTTCACAGCAGTTCCCTGGAAGTCAGTCAGTCAGTTGATGAGCATTTATCAAACACATCATGAGCCAGTCACTCTATTAATCATTGTGTATATAAAGAAAGTAGAAAAATAGACCCTGTCTCCCAACGAACTTATTTTTTAGTGGAAGAGGCAGTGTAAAAATTAGATATACATAAGATATATAAGAAATAGGTGGAAGATAATCTGACAGGGATAAACATTAGAAGCCATTGGGGATGGATGGTGGGTAGGAGGTAGACAGGGACAGGCTCCCTACAGAAGATGAACTTTGAACTAAGTCCTAATGGAAAGCAGGGAAGTTAAGAGGTAGAGGTCAGGGGACAGTATTCCAGGCATAAAGAAAAGCAAGGGAGAAGGACCTTGATTGGAAACAGTCCAGGTGAGAAGGAATGAGGGTTTGAACTAGGGTTGTGACTGTGAATAGAGAGAGAAGTAGTGTGAGGTATATGAGAGACATGGAGGTGAATATGACAAGATTTGGCAATCATATGGATATGGAGGGTGAGCAAGAGGGAAGAGTAGAAGCTGACATGGAGGATTGTGGGTCTGAATGACTGGGAGAATGGAAGTGTCCTCAGCAGTAATAAAGAAGTTCAGAAGAGGGAAAAGGGGAGAGTATCTGGGGAAAAGATAATGAGTTCTTTTTGGAACATGCTGAACTAGAGAAGCCTATAAAACAGTGGTTCTTAACCTGTGGGTCGTGACCTCTTTGGGGGTCAAACAACCCTTTCACAGGGGTTGCCTAAAAACATTGGAAAACACATAGTTCTGATGGTCTTAGGAACCGAGACACTGCTCCTCTGTCTTCAGGCAGGTCTGCCCACATGCAGATAAATGCAGATAAATGCAGATACGCCCACATACCAGTATTAAAGGGTCGTGGCACTAGGGAGATTGAGAACTACTGCTATAGAACATCCATTTTGAGATGAGATAAGCAAGAGACAGTTGGTATATGACTATGGTTCAGAAGAGAGCCCAGAGACAGATGTATAGACTTGGGAAGCCTCTGCTTGGTGATGATAATTGAACCCACAAGAGGTGATGAGATCACCAAGTGAGACAGCATAGAACTGAAAGGAACGCAGGCCCCATACTGGCCTTCTGGGGGACAATCACTATAAGTGAACATGACATGGATAAAGAATTAGCAAAGGAGATGGAAAAGGTGATCAACATTATCAAAAAGCTGTAGAGAGGTCAAAAGAAGGTCAGGATTGAGAAAAGGCCCTTAGACTTGACAATTAAGAGATCACTGGTAACCGAATGCTCCTTTTATGCTCTTCTTGGACTCTGTTCTTCCAGAAAGAAAAGCCAACTGTTGCCCCTTGGCTTCTCCTGCATCCACAACTAGATGTACAAAAATGCTACAAGGACCTGGCACACTGAGCACCAAACAGAGGCTGACCAGGTATGACATATCTGATCTGTGCTTTCTAAAGTTACTTCTTAGAAGAATTTTAACAGGCAATAGTATATCATCTGGCTTACTTCACAATTCTACCTTGGGTCATGCCTCTGTGTCCTTACCAAAAAATGTTGGACATCAAAAATATATACAATCAACTAGTTTTTGTCTACATAGCTCTAACCACTGGATGAATACACCAGTGAGCTATTTTGGAATCATATATATATATATAATCTGAGTATCAGTCAAATGGGAAGTAAAAAGCTGCAAGAATGAGTCCAAATAGCTTTCCTTAATTTCCTAAAATAAAAATGTGAAAACTTTAATAAAACCATAATAGCTAATCCATGTTGTTAAAATGTACAAGAGTTTCTAAATAAAATTAAGCCTAAACTACAATGTGTACTTAATAATTTTTTCACTTTGCATTTACAAGGTATAGTTATTATAGATTATAATATTAATTTAAAATATCTATTAGAAATTTACAATAATCCAAAAAGAATAAAATGTTATCCATGTTCTCATGGAATTTACAACTTCCCCTCTCTGAGATACCTGTAAAGGAATTCCTCCTTCTTTCCAAAATTTTATCAGCTCCACAACAGACTTCCTGAGTTCATTCATTGTTTCATCCAGCTATTCTTCCCTAAGAGCCATTTTTTTTTCTTTTTGAAGGGAGGAAGGCAGGGCAATTGGGGTAAAGTGACTTGCCCAAGGTCACAGGGCTAGTAAGTGTCAAGTGTCTGAGGTTGGATTTGAATTCAGGTCCTACTGACTCCAGGGCCGGTGCTCTATTACTGTGCCACCTAGCTGCCCCCCAAAAGCCATTTCCACTTCTTCGTATAGCACACCGATGAGAACTAGAACAGAGGGTCCAAGTGTGGTAGGTGGCTCCTTTGTTGATTCCAACAAAAACAGACCATCAAATAAATGTTGACCTATTTGTCCCATTTTATAATTATTTGTTGTCTTTGAGCTAGTTCCTTGCATGCATGCTCTTGGAATAATGTGGCTCATTGAGCATTAAATGAGATAATGAATGCAAATTTAACACATTGCAAAGCTCAAAGTAATATGTAAATGTGAGTTGTTATTATTTCAATCTCACTCCAAGTTCTCTGAGAATGTTTTTTTACTTCTGCTGCATTTTTGCTATTAAAAAAAAAATACTGCTCATAATATATCACTATCCTCCTCGGCAGTATTTTATAAATTAGTTTGTCTTCTAAAATAGTATTGTCCTAGGCTTCCATCTCTTATGGCTTGCCAAGAAGACTGCGAATTTGTTGAATTAGCCTGTATCTGGACTCCCTTTATCCTCCATGATGTGTAGATAATTTTATATTTAGACTTTTTACAAAAAATGATGATACTACAGGGGAATATCTTAGCCTTTTTCTATTTCTCAATTTTCAGCCCCAGTGAATATGGTCAGACTGATGTTATTGTTTCACAATGTTTCATAATTTGATGTTGATTTTGACCTTCACCCTAATTAGTTCCTGGTTTGACAGTAATACATAGGCAGCTGATTCTAAAACAACCAGGTACTTCCTGTTTAGTAAGAGGCAGTCAATTTCATTGTTTTGAATACTGTGTGGGGAATCATTTACTTGATCAAATGAGCTAGCCTGGTAACATAATAAGCACTTAATAAATGTTTATTCCCTTCCCTTGCCATGTCCAGAATCTTGCAACATTTTTCTGGTAGACATGCGACTTCTGAGCAGTTCACAAGCCTTTGACTTCTTTTATTTCTCAAACCTGAGCCATATTGTCCAACATTTTTTTTTTTGCTATCCTCTTCCATACTCAGCTTTTCACTGAAGTAACCAAGTATGAAATGATAAGTTGTCTTGGTTTATAAGATTTGGCAAAATCATGGTAAAATTTAACTTCTTATCCTCAATATTAGATGTTGCTACACAAGTTGCAATTGTCTTCATGAAAACCTTTTTGCTTAGGTTCATGATAAAAACTTTAAGACAGAAAGAACAAGTATCTCAGGAAATGATGTTTCTTAAAGTCCACCAAATTTGTTAGCCTCTCTAAAGGAAAAATCGGACCATCCTTCCTTATAGCTACAGCTTCTTTTCTCTTGATTTTGTTTATCATAAGAAAAAATTGATTGATTTTTTTGCAGTTTGCCTCAGTTCTTCCAATAAGAAGTTGATATTTTAGTTATTGAACAAAGGTAAGAATTTCACATACTGCCAGTTAAGATACTATGTACAGACAGCCTAGAAATGATGCAATTCTTGGAACCTTTTGCCCTTTTCTCTGTTACTCCACCACTGTTGTCACTACAGAGAAGGGAGATGCACAGAAAGGGGCATTTAACAGTTTTCTTTGTTTTCTTCATTTGGCCACAGCCAAAAAGATAAAAAAAGTCAGCTACTAGAATTTGTTAGCTAGCTTAGCTTGGTCCAGGGAGGCAGATATGGTTGGTCTCTAGGACAATACTTGAATCCTTTACAGCACTGGAAAAATTTCCAGAGCTTAATACTCCACTGATACAGTATTCAAGGGTCACCTCCATACCACAGTGAAGCATAAGAACAAAACTTTCTTCCATTAAACTATAAGACTTGAAAATTGCTTTAATAACAAATATTCATTAAGCACAGATATTCAAGGCACTGTGCATTAATGAAGAGCAGGTTGCTTTGCAATTCTGTTTCCACCCATGTCTACACTTCAACAATGAAAATAAGTACTTTAGTAAAATAAAAGCAGTTTATATAATAAAATTGTTCCTTCTCCAGTGCTAGATTAATTAGAAATCAAATCAAAAGACATAATATAATTAAAGAGATTGTCAGAAGCATCACTTACATTCTAAGAATCAATAGGAAGGATGGAGAAAATTTCAGAAAAGACAAAACAGTAATTTTTAAACATCCATTACACACACATCACACCAAAACATTCCAACGAAATGGGAAAACTTCTGTTAACAATCTGAAGATTTTGTTTTCATGATGACAACTACACATTTCATCCTTGTGTCCTCACAATGCCTAACACAATACCTTGTAAACAGTTATTACTCAAGGAATCTTTGTTGAATGAGTGGAGCAGAATGACTGAATTTTTCATCTCAATGTTTTGGTACAAATGATCTCTGCCTAGTATCAGCAGGCTTCTGTCACATTAAAGTTTACCTCATGCACCCAAAGGCGCTTAATTGTATTCTGGTCTTCTGTGCTTTCAGGTCTTGATAAACAAACACCCTGAATGACACGAGAGAAATCACGGAGGTTGAACAGGTAGTGTGATTTAGCTGGAGTTGGCAAAAGATTCTTCATTGCTTCCTTATACACAATCATCGTGCTATTGACAATCTGGTCAGTCAAGTCTGAAAACTCTAGCGGGAAGCTGTAGCTAAATAACATTAAAAAAGAATAAGTAAAGCATGAGATACACTGCACAGTTAAAGCAAAAAAAGATACTTGATTGTGATGATATATTTATTTCTGAAGAGTTCAAATTCTTTGTCTCACAAAATAATGGGGCTGATTACAATAATAATGATAACAGTAATACTTTGTTTCTTTCAAAGCTATTTCAAATTTATGTTCTTACTGTATACTCATGGCAATCCTAGAAAAATCAGTAAGGCATATATTATTCTCATTTTATGTAACTTAGTCAAGGTCACTAAGGCAGTGAGTTGTAGAACTAATAGAAAAGAAAGTAGATGTTGCCTGATCTTGAAGTCAGAACTTTCCCCAATAATGCAATATTTCCTTCTAGGTCTAGGGCATAGTTGTAGCTAATTCTCTGTGACAAAAATTAGTCACAAGGTATGCTTGTTTAAAAGAAAGAGAAAAGGAAAAAGGATGATACGATTTAGAGCTGGAAGGGATTTTATAAATGATTTTGAATGTTCTTCCTGATTTCACAAATGAGAGATATTAAAGGACTTCCTAAACTCACTCATATATTCAATAGAATTAGGCCTGTAACTGTGGCACTCTGATTCAGTGATTTCTCCATTGAGAGAGAGAGAGAGAGAGAGAGAGAGAGAGAGAGAAAGAGAGAGAGAGAGGAAGAGAGAGAAACAGAGAGAGAGAGAGAGAGAGAGAGAGAGAGAGAGAGAGAGAGAGAGAGAGAGAGAGTCAGTCAGTCAGTCAGAAATGGGTAGGTGGAAGATAAATTTTTAAGGCTCTTTATTCCTATGGTATCCTGACTAGGAGCCAGTGCAACTTCTTTCTTCACCATTGTCTCTGAGTAAATCTGAGAGATGGCCATAGTATTATGGATCACTAGGGTGGCCCAACCTAACATGCATCTATGGTCAAGGTTTCTTTGGTGATAAATCCTATGCCACTTATTTTAGAACTCCAGGAAACTACTTTATGGGCTACCCATGTATTTCACAATTCTCCACAGGAAGAAATCTACTTACCAAATGTTGAAATGCCAGCTTAAGATTCTAGAGAAAATTGTATACATGGCATTATCATTAAATTCATTAATGGTGATCATATTAAAATGCCGCATATATCGAGGAGTGACTGGGTTTCTCCCACCACCTAAATATCAGAAAGTCTAACATTAATAATAAAATGAAACTTCAAAGTGCTCATTTAATTTTTAAGATTTTACATGATGAAGAAACTTGCCAGATGGTAAAATTTATACAGCAGAGACTGAAGCAAAGGGTAAACAGCCCATCTAATCAATTTTAGCAGAGTTGACAGTGTCTGGATAACTTTAGACTGTGGGTTTGTTTTCACTCTATCAGAATAACTGGCATCTGCAGTTATGTGGACTTTGTCTTCGGTTAGATTGAAATCTCCAGGGGAAATCAGATCTGACAGACAAATTCAGTGAGTTTGTTTTTCATGGTACATTTCTGTGGCTAATCTCTGTATTAGAGACCAGAAGCATCAGATTATCCCTTAAACCTGCCAGTGAATAAGACTAAAATCCAATTTGTCTATATTTATATAGCCAGAAACTCAGCATATCCTCTCATTCTCCAAACTCCCCACAAAGTGAATTTCCTTGAGATCTGATCAAGAAGTTTGCATGACTACCTAATTTGACTTACCTATTGGATTATGCTTATCAAATCTTATAAAAGGAGTAAAATATCAAAATGTGAGGCCTTAGCATCTACTTCACATATTCATAATAAACACATTATATCTTACTGTATATAACTGATAAGTATTTAAGAAAAATCTTTTAAAATTATATCATTTTTTGTATATACTGGGAAAATTTGTTAAAGTAATCCTTTGGCAAATCTTTTTGTAAAGGATTTTAAAACGTGAAATCATTGCTTAATGTATCTTTTGATAAATGCAAATTTACAATTGCAAATTGTGTAAGCAGTTCTTTATTAGTACACTTGAACCCTGAGTAATACGGGGCGGGGGAGGGGGTTATGTTCCTGAAAAACATGACAAAACAAAATCACACAACTGGAGGAATTAAATCTATGGATGAGAGCCTAAAGGGACCTTGCTCATGCCTTCCCCACAACTCTGGCCCCATTTTATAGATAAGGAAATTTAAACCCAGAGATTCTCTGCCACTTGTCCAAGTTGACACAGTAAGTGGCAGAACCAAATTTATTCCACGTTCTCTAACCCCAAATTCAGTTCT
>CM053596.1:192337213-192363715 GCA_028646575.1 Pseudocheirus occidentalis | reverse complement strand
ACAATATTCATTGCAAAAACAGTAGAAATCACTACACTCTATTAATAGATGTAAAAAAGCCTTTGACAAAATACATTATCCATTTCTATTAAAATATTTTAAAGTGTTCGAACAAATAGACCCTTCTGAAATATATTAAATAGTATTTGTTTCTAATATAATTCTCTCTAAAACAAGGATATCCATTATCACTAGTCTTGCTTGTTATAGTTCTAGAAATGATAGCTAAGTAATAAGAAAAGGAAATTAAGGGAATAAGCATAAGCAAAAGGGACTCACAATTACCATTTTTGCATATGATATGAATATCTACTGAGAAAACCATGAAGAACTGATTAAAATTATTTTTAAAAGTTAAACATTAGCAAAAGAATATAAAATAAGACCACAGAAAACATCAGTCATCTTGTATGTAGTCATCTACAAAAAAGAGAAAGAGATAGAACAAATACATTTAAATAGTATACATTTTTAAATTTTGGGAGAGTCTACCAAAATACAAATATAAATTCTCTTTATAGAAATGTAAACTTAGATAGACAGAATTGCTCATTGTTATGTTGTGCCAACATAATACAAATGGCAATGCCAACTAAATTTACTTATTCAGTGCCATATCAATCAGCCTATAAAAGTATTACTTTACAGAGCCAGAAAAATAATAATGAAATCCATCTTAAGGAAGAAAATGTCAAATAACTTAAGGAAAATATTGGGGAAAAAAGTGGGAAGAATGGGGCATTATCAATACCAGATCTCAAACTATAATATATAGCAGTAATCAACAAAGTGATAGTGGTTAAAAAACAGAAAAGTTAATTAATAGGACAGATTAAGATCACAAGATCTGGAAGCAAATGAATACTGTTACATGGTATTTGATAAAACAGAAGGCCCTCAATAGTGGGATAAGGATACAATTTTTGACCAAAATTTCTAGAAAAACTAGAAAGCAGTTCAACAGAATGAGTGGAAGAAGCAATATGTACAAAATATTTATAGCAGAAGTTTCTGTAGCAATGAACAATTAGAAACAGGGTTTGCCCATCACTTAGGGGAATGACTGAAGTAGTTCTGGCATATGAATGTAATGGAATACTATGCCCCATAGAAAATGACAAACAGGATGAGTTCAAAGATATTTGAGAAGCGTTAAATGATACAGAGGGAGGTGAGAGTGTGGTTAGTGAAAGTAATTCCCTTGAAATTAAAAAAAAAAGATAAAGGTGTCAATGAATCATTTAAAGAAAATTAAGCACCGGCTACATACCAGGCACTGTGCTAGGAAATATACAGAATGTAATAAGCAGAGGAGAGATATAATGTGAATAAGCAAAAGGAGTTTTAGAGGGCAACACAGATTAACAAAACAGTTTGGGAAGGAATGTGCTAAATTCCACATATACTTAAAATAAAATATATAGGATGGTATTCATGATTTAGCATAAAATCATCTTTTTCTGTTCTTTGAATATGGAAATGTTCATGTTTGTATTTGTCAGGATAACAAATAGTAAAAATGTTAAAGGTCAATAATTCCCTGAATTGGCACACAGTTAAGAAGTGGAGAAAATAGTCTGTAGGAACAGAGGCAAACCTTCACAACGCCCAGACCCTTAGGCTACTGTTTTAGTGGATCACAAATACGTAGATAGAGCAGTCATTCATTATTTCCTTTGTTTTTCTAATTTAAAAGTATTTTCTCTTTCTTGGTGTTGTTTTTATTTTTCTTTATGTGTATTAGGAAATAAGGATATTTATTTATGCATTCACTCATTCATTCATTTACAAAGCATGTAAGCACTCACTTTTCCTTTTCCCTTTTTTCCCTTTAAGCACAATGTACAACAAATGTCACACTTAATTCTGTGGGCATTATGATATTATATTCTGAGATAGAATTCCTTTTTTTTGGAAGTTTTGAAGTCTAGATGATCCTTGAAAAAGTTTAAAAAATTTTTTAAGGTAATATACTTAACTAGAGAAAATGAAAGGCATACTTGTGCTTTTTTAAAAAAAGACTAATTTATCAAGGATTTACATACTATATTCACTAAAATGTTCACCATTTTATTTTTTAAAACATAAATATAAAAGTAACACAGAAAAATGAGAAATGGATCTCCTTTTATAAAATTATCACCCAAGTTGGCTCAATACTCAATATTTTAAATATCATGCTGATTAAAAATAAATTATAAAAAATGTTCAGTCTTTACTTTCTGATTGCAACCTTTGAAAGGAAGATACTGTCATAGAATCTTGCTTAGGAAAACATGCTAGTACAAATTAAAAAGTAAGCCTATAATTAATATAACTGGTAGTGTTCATCATAACTATTTTAAAATAACTATAATAAGAAAACATTCTAATGGAATGAATCTCTTTCTGTACATATACAATGAAAAAAAGAAACTAGAAATATATCAATTGGAAATGTTTGACCCCATAGTTCAATATATTCAATTACACATCAAATTAATTACAATTTCCAAAATAATCAGAAGGAATTGTCCATATTGTGCAATTGAATAAATGCAACAGATCTGTGCAATGTGTGAAAAATAATATTTGCCTACTCCAAGAGATGCTGACAACATTTCAGACTACGTTATGCATAGTTCAGTGTTTCTCTTTCTTTTTTAGCTAATTATTTAAATATGCCCTCAGATAGTCAACCATAAAAAAGATACAGAGGAAAATTTCCTAGCCTTTGTACAAATTCTGAAGCACGCATGTTTGATTTGGGATTTAAAAAATCATTTTAAATTACTAAATCCAATTCCTAGAATATTTATTTGTTCAACTGTGATGACTACCTATTTTCTTTTCAGTTTAATGCTATCACAAATAAGATAATGAAAAAGAAATGGAAAAATTGCAAGAAGACATTGAAGACCAATAAATCCCATTTCACACATGTATCATGTGATCCTTAAAATAGGGAGATAGTGTTAGGTAGAAAGAACAAGTAGTAATATTCTAATTTTATAGAAGATGTTAGGAATCAGAGAGGTTCGTCAATATACCCATGTTTACAGAGTCAATCAAGTTACAAAGCTCATCAGCTCATATAACTCCAAATTCCATCTCATGACATCATATTTCTGGAATCACCTATATCACAGATTATTGACTCCTGGTTCTCCTTGCCAATCCTACAGTCAATTTTAAAATTAAAGCTAAAATTAAGTTCATCTACTAGACCTCTCTCACTTAACATCCAAGATTATTACCTGTAATGCTATGCACTTGAAGAATGTGCTCGTACTAAAATTATTTCACATAAATATTAACAAGTTGGTGAACTTTATCATGCAGTCTAGAAATTGTCTCCCATTTCTTCCCCATTGCTAAGTTTGCTGAATATTTTCTAGCAGTGATAATGACTGCTTTTTCTATCATAACTGTCATTGTAGTACAGGGCTACCTCTTGTAGCATTGACTCAATCAACATACAAATGTTACTCAGCAATGACAGCAAGTATAATAATGACACTGATTTCACTGGCTTGGAATTGTAATTGTATTAGTCTAATGGAGTTGATAAGATCTTTCTCAAATGTAGGAAAGTGGGAGAGAAGTTTTATCCAGGATACTCCAGGGTAAATCTTGGGGCAAGAGCAGAGGTAAAATTGCTTTATATTGAGGCAGCTAGGTGATGGAGTGAATACAGCACCAGCCTTGGAGTCAGGAGGACCTGAGTTCAAATCTAGCCTCAAACACTTAACACAAAATCAGCCATGTGACCTTGGGGAAGTTACTTAACCTCAACTGCCCCTCCATAAAGCAAAAAAAAAAAGAGACTGTTTTATATCTATAACAAGAGATAGAGATATTGAAATTGAAAGTCATTAAACATGGAGAAGAAACCAAGGTCAGTAGCCACAATTATTGATGTGAGAGTTGAACAGCCCAAGTCAGGAAACCAGGTCAAAACCAGTGGCATAATCAAGTCCAAGGAAACATAAGAGGTTTGAAAATCAAAAATTTAATACTGGTATTGAGTCACACCTACATCTCAATCATTTGTCAGTTCATAATTGGGATTCCTACTTCCAGTCTCTTTCTTCTTCAAATTATTCTATAGAAGAATACCCTCAAATTGTCATCTCATCTATGCAGGCATTCCTTCCAAATTTACAGATCACAGTCCATCCATGATTGCCAATCCTGGGGAACTCTTGTCTATGTCCTTCCATAAATTCATCACAGAGGATTTACTCAACATGCTTGGGACATCTCTCCATGTTCTATTTGCATTGCATAGACAACAACAGAGAATTCAAGTTGTTCCTCAGTTATGCTTAACTCTGGTTGGCCCATCTTCATACACACACACACACACACACACACACACACACACACACACTCACCATCTCATACCCTTCCCTGAGACATACTTTTTTTAACCACTGTCACCAAGTTGGTCTGGTCAAGTATCGAGATTGAAGAGGAATTTCCTACCAATGGTGAGATATCCCAAATGTTCTAATTTACAACCATTATTTAAATGACTCCATGTACCTTCCTGACACAAAGAATTTTTAACACTGATATTCATCCATGGATATTGTATTATTGCAAATCCTGGAATACTACAAGTATCTAAAGAATTGCAGTTAAGAATCAGACAACAAGAATTTGGCATATAGTGGATACAAAAAAAATGACAGAATATGAAAGACATCAGAGAAAGGTATGATCATATTTCATGAAGCTACCATATTGCTATTGCTAAAGCACACCACTGGCCATATTACTACTCTTCTTGAAGAACTACAGTGGTTCCTTGATGTTCCCAGGACAAGATCTTTAGTTTTTATAGCCCTTTACGAACTGGCTACAGCTTGTCTTTCAAGACTGCATTTATTTTAATTCCCTCACACTCTATTTACTGACCAAATTGGTCGACTTAGTGTTTTCCATACACAACATTCCACAACACACCTAGATATGCATAGATACTCCACCATGTCAGAAATATTACCCTAAACCTCTTAAGATTACAGTCTTTCAAGATTCAGTTCAGGTGCCATTTCCTATACCAGGGTTTGCCTTATGTTACCAGATGTCAGTACTTTTCACCCAGTTCCCAAAATGACTGTATGTAGTTGCTTTATATTTGTTTATCTATGTTTACTCCTAGTAGAATTCAAGCTTCTTAAAAGGCAGACTTTATTTTTTGTCTTTTTGTCTCTGGTGCTTAGTGTGGTGTCTTTATCCTAAAAGGTACTTAATAAATATTTCTTAAATTTAGCAAGTAAATTCTAATTTATAAATTTATGGGTCTATGAGTACATGTAAATTATTTAAATCTACATATAAAGATCCTAGAACTGATTTCTAACTCCCCCTAAATTTGCTTTATTTAATAAATTCTCCTCACCATCACTGTTTTCATTAACTTCCACAGCAACCAACCATAGGATCCATTAAGGAGCAGACAATCATTAAGCCCTAGCATCATTGACCAATCACCAATGTATATCATTTTTACATGTAACTAACCATATCTTCATAATGTTTTTTCCTTATTCATGGTTTTTCACAAGAAATTAATGGAGTTAGGCAAGAAATGATTATTTGCAACATAATTTGCCCATGTATCTTGCTCATAGTAATGTTATAGCTGGAGTAGGTAGTGTTAGACATTATAGAGATAAATCCCTACTGCAAATTAGCATTTGGAGGTCCTCAAGTCAGGACTCTATATCTCCTTTCATTTATCATCCCAGTACATTAATAAAAAAAAGATTTAGAATTGCCATCAATGTAAACCATAATCTACAAGATGCCAATAAATCTAAAAGGAACCATGTCACTATAAACCCAATATATAAGATGGAGAGCAAATTTATTACTGCAAACACCACCCACAGACCAGGTTTTCAAGCCACATAGAGATAAAACAGGAGTTTTGAATGACTAAGCTCTAAGGCTGTAAAATTCAATGAGCCTAACTTAAACTTAGTGAGAAAAATGAGGAAAAGCAAGAAAGATAACATTAAAGAACAAATCAGATGACAAGAATTGTCAGGACCTAGAATTTTAATGGCATAATAGAAATTTCTTTTTGCCTGGTAAAATATGTTTTGCATTACCTTCATTTTCAGCTTTGGCTTCTATCTCACACCCTCTCCAAGCCTGTCAAGGAGAAGATGAGACAAGTGATAATATGAATCACAATTTTCCCTAACTAAGACAGGGGTCCCAAACACTGTGCTGACAAATAAAGGATGCATTATGAACACTTCAGTTCAATAATCCAGTATTCCCTAAGTAGTTAGCAAAAGCAGTGTGAAATAAAACACTTTCTGAAGTAAAGCCCCAGGTTGAAAATACCTCTTCAAAGTCTATAAAGATTTTTTTAACATTGTATCATGAGGTGTTAACTGTTTTTTGGTTCCTAATACTTTTTTCTCACTTTAAATATATTGGAATGAGTACAATGAATATATCCATGAGAAACTTAGCAGGACACTAAGCAAAGATGCTCCAGATATGATTAAACATCGTATTTATGGCATGCATAAGGAAAAAGCATCTCCTGTCATATTTCTTTTTCCTTTTTCCTTTCCATTGGTCTTCAACTTGTTTCACCATCCTTCTCTCTTCCCTTTTTTTCCTTCCCTTTGTCCCTTTGTTGCAAAAATTAAATTTACAAGTCACTGGCCCCCAGTTACAGTATAGAATCTTGTTGAAGAGTTCTAGAGCTGAAACAATATAATTTTCAAAACTCAACAGCAACAGATATAAATATATCCTGAATTTAAAAGATATTTTCTATGGCATACTGGTCACTAGAAAGAAAGTAGATTAAGAAATCAGGCAGAAGGAAAAAAGAGATAAAGACTAGAAAGATAATGAGGGAGAGTTCTTTCTCTTCTCTCCCTTTCACTTGCTCTCTTGCAGTCTTTTGTCCCTAATTCCTTTCAAATTTCAGATTCCTTGTATCCATTATGAAATTTAGTCTACCAAAATCTAGGAAAGGAAATGATCACAGAGTCATAACGGTTTCTTCAAAAACATATAATGTGATCTAACTGTATCTCCTTTTTTTGGACAGTTTATTAAATAAGTTCAAAGAAAGATGCTAGATTGCCTTGATTTTAGTAAAATGCTTGAGATAGTCTCCCATTCTGGTGGAAATGCTAGAAAAATGTGGACCTGACACAGTATTTACCTAGATTTGGAACTTGTTGGATGATGAGACCAAAAGACCAAAACACAGTTTCTGTCAAGTTGGAAGATCTGAATGGAGTAGTTCCAGAATCTATTTGATTCTGTGCCATTTAGTATTTTTATCAGGTACTTACTTATCAAGTTTGCAGATGACTCAAAGCTAATTAAAAAGAGAGGTAACAAAGATAGTTAACAAATAGCATGACGGAGTCTGGATCCAAAAAGTTCATGATCTTCTAAAACGGTGGTTTTCAACCTATGGGTTGAGACTCCTTTGGAGGTCTAATGACCCTTTCATAGGGGTCGCCTAAGACCATTGGAAAACATATTTCTGATTGGTCTTAGGAACCGAGACAACGCTCCTCTGTCTCCAGGCAGGTCTGCCCACATGCAGACATGCCCACATATGAGTATTAAAGGGTCACAGCATTAGGAAGGTTGAGAACCACTGATCAGAGGGAATCATTTAAGAGGGATGAACGTAAAGTCTTACACTTAGGTTGGAAAAGATCAACTTAATTAATATAGGATGTTTCATTCAATCTTTGTATTTCCTCTGTGTAGAGCAGTGCTGTCCACATAATAAGTTCTGTGTTAGACAGAGGTAAGATAGGAGACACAGAGAGAGAGAGAGAGAGAGAGAGAGAGAGAGAGAGAGAGAGAGAGAGAGAGAGAGAGAGAGAGAGAGAGAGAGAGAGAGAGATTATTAAGTTTTATTTTGGTACCAGGCACTGAGGATACAAATAAAACCAAGAAAGATGGTACCTGCCTTCAAGGCATTCCAATCAGCAAGACAACACATTAAAAGGAGGGATGGGGGTAGCTAAGTGGCACGGTGAATAGAGCACCAATCCTTGAGTCAGGAGGACTTGAGTTCAAATCCGACCTCAGACACTTAACATTTACTGGCTGTGTGACCTTGAGCAAATCATTTAACCCCATTTGCCCTGCCTTTCCCCCTCCGAAAGGAGAAAAAAAAGAAAGAGGGATAGCAATTGAGTGGAGGTGGCAGGGAAATGGCACAAGGTCTAGTTTGAAATAAAATGAGGCTCTAGGAGATAGATGTTTAGCCTATACCTCCTCCCTTTCATCTTCCCACCAGGGTAAGAGCTTATAGAATGTGGCTCACCTATCAAACCCTGGAATCTCAGGGGCAAAGTGCAAGAAGATTCCAGTGTATGGTTTGGGTGTGGAAGAGGGTTTCCATAGTGGAGGCATCATGGGAAAAAGTCTTTTAAAGTATTAAATTTTTACTTACACAGTTCAGCATTCTCTTCCTTATACTAAATTCTTTGAAAAGGTGTGGGATTTGAGAATGTGAGTTTGGACTGTCATTGAAACTGATGCTTTTCCTTAAGTTTCCTACAAATCATAAGATTATTTACCCTTGTAAATATTTAGTCTCTTTTCATTCACAAAACAGTACCAAACAGTTGCTATCTAATTTAACAGCTTCTGTCTTTCCTATAATAGCTTCCTCTCTGATGTTTTATATATCATTTGTTTAAAAAAATACATGGTGAAGAGCGGCATATCTGCTCTGTTCTTCTGGTAGATGAATATGATTAAGTCTCAATGTGGTACTCATAAGTTGCCAAACATCTTTAAGTTTTAAAAAGTTTTAAATTCGTGTAGTTTTAATAGATGAGTTCATGCAAAATGTGACCTTGAAGTCAGACAGTTTGCTTTGGCATTTCAGACCCATACTTTTCTTGCTGTTACATACCTCCACCCTATTGATTATGACCTGATGCCTTTGGTAGGACAATGAGAAACAGAATTCCTAGAATGAACTTGGATAAACTTTTATTGTGGCTGTGTACAAATCAACATTTTTTTTTCAATAGAACAGAGTAGCTTCTGAATAAATTTCATTGATTTCTTATTGCATGATTCTCTGAGAGCTATCTGTTACATAAGCAAGGCCATGTTTCTGGGTAGATAGAATGGGACTGTCAGTATGCAGAAAGTACAGCCAGAACATTCCTATTGGCTCTTCTCCAGAGGCACACTCAGTCCATGCTCTATGACTGTACACCAGGGAAAGAATAGTATGTCAGGGCACTGTGAAATAGTTAGTAAAACAAGCTCTCAATTTGGAGGCAGGGCCCAAGTTTTAAACCCTTGTGCTGCCACCTACTAACTGGGTGATCTTGGACAAGCCACAACAAATCTCCAAGCCTGAGTTTTGCCACTCTCTGTTAAATGGGAGTAATGACACTTGTTTCACCCTGCCCTGCTCCGCCCTGCCCTGACTACCTTAAAGGTCCCTTCAGAGATTCAAAGGAGACCATTTACATAAGGTACTTTGTGAACTATATGGTACATACACGGTAGGTGCCAGCTATCAACAGCATTATCACCATCATCATCATTATTATTGTAACTATTATGGGTGCATATTGTGGTGGTGAGCACATCCGATTTAGACTTAGAAGAACCATGTTCAAGTCCTAATTGTAATATTACTAACTGCATGCCCATGTGCAAATCACCTCGTTTTCTCTGATGCTAGATTTCTGTCATAATGTTCTTCATCAATTCTTTGATGGATCTGTGATCTCATGAATTTTGGCACTCTGTAAAGTGGTTTACATCACAGCCCTTCCATGCCAGCTCATCCTGTGCATCTATAGTCCAAGAAATTCTCCTGTATAGTCTCCCTAGGGGACTGATACAGCTGGTATGCAGGCATTAAAGCCTGTTAATATTGCTTGAGCAACAGAGCAGTATGCTGGCTATATATCTATCATATCCTTTTCTAATCATGGTGCGTCTTAATCATACTTCTGGATATTTCCTGCCACTTCTTGGGAACAAGTCATGAATGGTAGCATACTGAAGTCTACGTAAGCCTGTCATATGTTTTTGGATAGCCCTTTGGGTCAACTTCAATTATTATGTTTCTGACAGTGTTTCACAATGCACAGCCACAAAGCATATAAGTAATAATATTGGCATTAAAATGTTTTTTATTTTAGGAAACAGTCTGGAATCTTTAAAAGTGCTGCAAGTTTTACCATTATGACCCAGCTTTTCCCCCCCACTTATTAATTCTGGATTCTCCTTCTTGGTGTAATATAGATGGTGTCCCAAAAGTCTTAAAGCAATTTACTTGAAACTCTAAGTATTATGAGACAGTACTTAAATAGAATCATATAAGTACAATATAACTGCACTATAACAGTGCTTTAAGGAATTATAACCATAGTCTGGCCCAGGTGTCTTCTGTGTGCTAATAGGAAAAAAGAAAGACTTCTAACATTCCAAACAGATATTCTGTGAAAGACTTAGAGGAAGATATGGACTGTAATTGCAGAGGATGAGATAGTATAGAGAGGTTGCATTCTGCACCAGAGAGATAAAATTAAATTCGTCAAAGAAATATATACAGACACACACACATACACACACACACACACACGCACATACAGCTTGTAAAAGTCATTGGGCAATTGTAAGCTTTTATAGTATATATAGATTGATATGTAATATATACATAAAGAAGGTGATCTATACATATATTTGCACAAACATATGTGTATGCACAAATAATTATAGATGCAGATACACTAGTAAGCCAGCTACTTAGGCTTTCCATTCTAACAGTCTGTACTGACAGTCTCTAAATTCTTTTGCCTTTCCAAATTTGTAAGTAAAAACAATGTTTTATCTCATACCCCAATATGCTTATATTTCTTTTTTAAAAATAGATTATACACATATACTAGTGTTCTAATAATTGTTGACATGATAATATTTATGTATAAAGCCAAATTTAAAATAAATGTATAGATGAAATCGTATTTGAGCCTAGAGTCAACGTGGAGCAACCAGTGTTGATTGAGTATGGGAGGGAGATGTTCAGGCATGAACTAAGGAAAATCACCTTATATTAAAGTTGTTGAATGTATTGAAGTTATACAAGATTGGGATAGAATGAACAATTAAAAAACTGCTGTGACAGTTCAGGCAAAAGGCGATTAAGATCCTGAACTAGGGTAATGCTTGTGTTAGTAGAGAGAAGGGGACAGATGTGAAAGTTCTTGTGGAGATTTAATTGGAAAGATCTGGAAATTGATGAAGAACGAAGAATCAAGGATGATATTTGTGTGAGATATGGTGAAGACCCCTCACAAAACTTTTAGACCAGGGGACCCTCATAGAATTAAAGGTAGGGTTTTCAATTTGGTTTTTCTGTAAAAACAAGCTGCTGACCCTGAAGTGTTCAAGGAGAGGAGGATAGGAACACAAGGTACAAACACATCTGCATGGTTACCCAGGTCAAGAGATTAAGGAGGATGGGAGTTGTACAAGAATTCTTAGATGACTAAATCTGCAGGATAACCATATCTGCTTAGTTCCTTGCCCAGTTATATTGTAAGGGCAAGTTGATAGTGAAGTGTTATAGAAACAAGGACAAGAACACAGGCTTTGATCATGTCTGTTCATTAATCAAAGGAAAAGGGGGCACTGAAAAATGTAGGAGCTGTGCCAGTCAACGGACTGCTAAACTTACAAATAATTAATTGCATCTTCTTACTATACATATGTCATCCCTGTCTTTGGGTTAGATTTATCGCATTATAGATTGGGCCCTCAAAGCTCAGGAGAATGAGCTGAGAAGAAAGAGGCTAGGGAGCGAGATTACAATTAGGTAACAGAGATGGGGCTATAAAAGTATGTATCTTCTCTATGCCCGGTGCGGTCTGACACCAAGAATGTATTGAATACACTCAGTGTGACTTATCTTTTTCTCCTGAGAATCTTAATGAACTCCTTTCTATTCTACCTTGAGAAGCCTCTGAGTTTAATTTGGGTAAGGGTCTTTGTTGCCCAACACAGTACTGACTTTGAGGAACTGACCTTAAACATTGATAGGAAAATTTAGAAGAGAGATGGGTTTGAAGAGAAAGATAATGTAATGAGATCAGCAATATAGATTATAGCTCATCCATGCTTGGCCATCCAGTGCAGTTCATTCAGCCAAACCAAATGGTTGGAGATGAAAGAAAGGTGTCAGGCTCTTACTTGGCATCCACTGTCCTGTAATGCTGAACCTGTCACAACTGCCTAAAACATGAGGTAATCTGGGTGTGGGGGGAAGAGAAGGGTAATTTATGGGTGCAGGTGCCAGAGATACCTTGTTTTTAGTTAGATCATAACCCTCCTGAAGGACCAACACTCAATGTAGGGAGTAAAGGTCAGGGGCATGAGAGAGCAGAGTAGGGTAATACTAGGGATAATGAATGTACAGTTCTGTCTGAGATAAGCTACACTGTCCACATCTTTCCACACTTCAGTGTCATGACCCCCTTGGTATCCCGCGGAGATGCACAGACCTCACATTAGAGAACACTGATCTAAACAATAGACCTTCTTCATTCACTGGATTTTTCCCAGGTAGAATGAATGACTAAAGTTTTGGAATGATTGTGGATGGAATTTCAGAACATTGTATGCTCTGTTTGAATTGTTCTGGGCTCTGATGTAATCAGCAAGAATTTATATGCAAACAGGACTATGCAGAGGAACTAATCTTCTATGGTAAGCTTCTCTTCTACCTAGACTCTAAATTTAACATTATCCATGAAAAACACCTTTTGCAAGCATATATCTTTGTTTCATGCCTCCCTTAATAATAGGAAAATCAAATAAAATTAGAAGAATTTTTTTTAAATCTTACTATTTTACCAGAATATATGGAAGACATTTTGTTGGATAAGTGTTAAGGTTGTGATTTCTCTTACTGCTTTCATATAGACATCAAATAACCAGCACAGCAGTATTTTGTGTCACCTCCAACATAGATTTCCTTTATGTATACTTGATGTCATATAGCTGATCTTTGATTATTGGGCCAGTTAGATTGCACAGTAGATAAAATATCAGGCCTGGAATCAAGAAGACCTGAGTTCAAATATGACCTCAGACACTTAGTAGGTATGCGATTCTGGGCAAGTCACTTAACCTCTGTATGCTTCATTCTCCTCATCTGTAAAATAGAGATCACAAAAGCACCTACCTCCCAGGGCTGTTGTGAGGACCAAATGAGACAATTGTAAAGCACTTAGCCCAATGCCTGGCACAAATGTTAGCTATCATTATTATTGTCTTATTTCATATTAATTCCACATACACACAGTATATCAGGTTTGAAATTTTACTGTGTTCACTTGCTCAAAAACTTTTAGTGACTCCCTCTTGCTTCTAGGATAAAATTCAAACTCTTTTATCTGACATTTAGAATCCAGCACAATCTGACTTCATTCTACCTCACTTTCTAAACTAGTTCTACACTGCTCACCCTCATCCACTCTACTTTCCAATCAAACTAACTTTCCATGTTTTCTTACACGTTATTCTTTTTTTTACAGCCCCATGCCTCCGTACAGATGATCCCCTGTCAAGAATTCTGCTGATCTTCTACTCTGCCTTTTGGATTCTTTAATCCTTGTCATTTCATCTTAAATGTCCTTTCCTAACAGTCTTTCCTATTCCCCCAGGCTTTGTAGTACTATTTTTTTTTCCAAAAACTAGTTTGCATTCATTTTGTATTGGTTAACCAGGAATATGTTGTTTCCCAACAGTAGAATATAAGGTCCATGAGGACAGATACTGTTTTTATTATGGCTTTTTATCCCTATCACATAGAACAGCACCTGGCCCATAATAGACACTTAATAAGTATTTATCACATTGAATTGAAAGGCTATTAATAGATTATTTACAAAATATAAAATAATTACTTGAAAATACCTTAAAATGGATAGATGAATGAAAAAGTGTTTATCGAGCACTCTGTGCTATACATTGAGGATATAAATACAAAAGACCATTTTAGCTTATATTTGACTAAGGAAACATAAGACATGAAGAGAAGGGATGACCAGGAAGGGATGTTTTGGTTCATAAAGTTACAGCCAATGAGAGTAGAGCTTTAGGAGAATACTTCCAGATATAGTGAACCACAAAAATCTCGCCAGTCATGACAATAACTTCAGAGGAAGATGTCCAGAAATAAAAAGGACTTTAAGGACTAATATTAATAAAATAAATAGAAATCAAGTGCTGAGTGGCTCGGGTGGTCCCTATATTCTTTTAGTCTCTTTGCTGTGGAACTTGCTTAAACAATACTATGTTATTACTGTTTCCTTTACCCATTTTCCTTTGTTTAAAGATATCAGGCTGAAGAAGATTCCATTGTGTACTAGATCTTCTCTCAACTATTATTTTTATTTTTAATTTGTTATGGGTCTTAATCTTTGTTCTAACAAGTTAGTGATCTGATTAAAATAAAATACTTTACTTGGAAATGGCTCCCACATTCTTAAAAAGTTATTTACTATTGGTTAAAATATAATAAATTTCATTCTTGGTGATATAATTTTGTGCTAGTCCTATTTAGTACCATCCAGCTCTGTTCCTAAGGGACACATCTGGATCACAACATCAGAAAGTATAGCTATGCTACCTAGACCCTTCCCCCAATCACGTTACTCCAATACTGTCTATTTGCTGGCTGCCTCAAGATTATTTTCACAGTGGTATCTTACTGTTGTTGCTATTTTCACAGTGGTATTTTTGTAAATGCTTATCAAAGTACTACAATATGAAATGTCCAAATGTCCCTTGACATGATTTTTCTTATTGCCTATGAATGCACTGTTTAGCCCCATTATACAGATAAGTAAGTTGATGAGGAAGTTTGATGTCTAGAATCACATAACTAATGACTAAAGCAGAATTTAAACTCAGGTCTCCTTTAGTGCAAGCCCAGAACTTTAACCAATATTGCACATTGCCTCAAAAATATTAGATCAAAAGGATTAGTTACCTAAGATAATGTTATTATCATCATTATTATCAAAAAATAAAAGTCTCAAGATTGGAGATAGGCACAATATTTGGAAGGTCTTGTAAGGATAGTAAATTATGGATACTTTTCTCCAGAGTCGAGTCTAATAATTCCAAAGACCTAAAGATAGTAAACTATTGATTATCTTTAGCAGTTTAATCACACTTCTTTATTAGAGTCCTATTTCTTTTTGACAGTACCCTAGTTGCCCAATTACTTTGTCACTATCTTTGGTTCCCTGTTTTTATCCAGCTCACATCCCAGCAGGATTTAAAATCACACAAAATCACTGTCTCTGAACCACAAGGTTCAGAGGACTGTGTGCCTAGTCTAATGTGCTGTATCTACCTAAGAGGCAAGCTGTTGTTTTCAACATAGGGAAGGGTGGAGCAAAGGTCAGAATGAGGAAACAAAACAGCTTCCTTATTCCTCCTCAATTAGAGATTGCACTGCAGCTTCATTGTTTTGTTTCAAGTGAATGGCCATAATACAAACTAAAAGTGAAAACAGGTTTGAATTATTCAACAGGACCTAGGCCTAGTCAATATTTCAATTCAATTAACACATTTATTCAGTGACTATAGTGTGTCCAGCAATATGCAAAGTGCTTTGAACCACTGTCTGTATTATGATGATTATGGCAATGCAGAAAGGATCTTTTCTAAACAAGTTTTATTCTTTTAAAAAGTACATAACCCCTCTTAACTTCAACCAAATTTAGAGTACTACTTGAGTCATTCTAAGTCCAAAGAGATCCTACCAATACATCTTTATGCCAGATAATACCTCACTAATTCAAAATCAAAAGACATTTTATTAAAACTGAATAGTAAGGTAAGAAAAAAAGGAATTAAATAGTAAAATTTCCTTACAATCGTACACAAGTAACCTACTTCTTCCATACTCACAGGGAAAGACAGTCAGTTCCCCCTTTTAATGCCTCTGTATCCTCAATATGCAGGAAAGGGGCACAATTGACTCTAACTCCCTGCCTTCATATTAAAATTTAACATCAGAAATTACTCTGCCTACCTTCTTGCCTACAGCTTTCACAGCTGGCATCATAATCCTGATGAGATGTTGATAATGGTGCTTTGTGTGGTACTTTTTATATACTCTATAAGTCTTAAAAAAATTGTTGGTTGATTTATTGATAGAATTGTTAGTCATCCTTTAATTATCCTTTCCTTTGAGATTGTAGCTGTTGTTTTGTCTCTAGTCATAGCAATTCTACAAAAATTGTTATTACTTCTTTTGAGGACTATACTTACTGAAGAAGAACAAGTTCACTGGATCCTTAACTTGTGCCCCATTAGAGCCGCCCTGGTCCCAGCTCAATCTCAGCAAGAGAAACAGAAAACAACTGTATCAAAGACTGAATATATTATTTATTTCTAGCAGTATCTCCTGAGAGGGTCACAGAAGATTCCTTGGTTGAAGATGAAATGACTTCCCCCAAAGATCTCAACCTTGCTTCCCTTCCCTAGTATAGATCAGCCAAGGTTGGGAATGCCTGGGAAGCCCCAGGCAGCAATAACTCACTCCTCAGGGAGAAATCCCAACTCCTGCCCCTGACTATGGCCCAAGTCCTTGGGCCATAAGGTTCTCTTCTGAGCTTTTCCAACCTGTTGATCAAATATCTGCCTATCTTGCTCTCCATTCCTTCTCAGTTAATGTCTGATATTTTTCCATGTGGTACAGGAAAAGAGTACTGGATTTGAAATCCAAAGGCTAGAAATCAAATCTAGACTTTACTACTTACCATTTAGGTTGGTTTTCTGCTGAATCATTTCAGTCATATCTGACTCTTCATGACCCCATTTGAGGTTTTCTTGGCAAAGACACTGAAATAGTTTGCCATTTTATTCTCCAGCTCATTTTACAGATGAGGAAACTGGGGCAAGCAGCTTGCCCAAGGTCATAAATCTGAGGTCTGATTTGAACTCAGGTATTCCTGACTCCAGGCCCAGCACTCTATTCATTACACCACCTAGCTGCCCCATCATTTAGGCAACCTTTAGCAAATTTACTTAACTTTATTTCTTCAGTTTCCTTCATCATAAAATTGGGCTAGATTACCACTAAACTCTAAATGCATTGTCCTATGATCTGCCTAGTATAAGGAGTCCTTGACTTCATTCCAACAAATCTACGGCTTCCCCATCAACTTACTCACCCCATTCTGAACCTATCATTAGCTCATTTTTGGTAACTCAAGTGCTAAATTCTCAATATTCCTCTAGGAAAGCCATAACCTTCTCCTCAGGATGGAAGCAAACTCAGTCAGTAACAGTATAAATACTATTACACTCAACCTGACCCCATAGTTATTCTTATTGCTTATTCCCATAGTATATAAACTGTATGAGGATACCAGAGCATCCATACCAGGTACCTCAATCTGGACACCATTACCCACCTTCCCCTCCACTTCTCCCCCACCCCAATTATGCACACACAACAAGACCAGTATGACAACCAAGGCCAAGAGATAAAGGATAGAGTCTCCTCTCAAATTTTACTTCTCCCATACTTTCCTAACCTTTCCTTACATATTCCATGTTAATACAATTAATAAGACCCCATTCCTTCTACTTTCAGCAACACAACAATTAACAGTCTTTTCTCCACCCAATAGCAATCTCTCTAAACTAGTCTTTGTCATCTACCTCGCCATTCATTGTCAACAGGCCCTCATCCCTGGTGCTTTAAATACCTTGAAGGAATAATTCTCTCTAGCAGTAAGAGCTCTCAAGGAGTATTTCCTCAGGTTCAAAATAGCAACTATATGCTTCTTCTGTTCCTAATTGTGCAGAATTCCAATCTCTTAGTAGATGAGATTTTTCAGTCTTGATATCCCCCTCCCCAATCTTTCTAATCAAGGTCCTTTTCTATATAGAGAACCTTGGATTAACCCTAGTAGCACCTTGGTCTGTCCTAGCAATAAGAGATCCCTAGTAATGCATTTAAGTAATGCATTTTTTTCTCTCTTGATAGAACTAATTCTATTAATCTCAGAAAGTGATGCAAAAAAAATTCAAACAGACCAAAATTCTGTGGTATACTTTACATAACACTCCTGAATTCAACAAAGACAATATTTTTTTTCTTTTTTGATCATTAGCAAGGAAAGGGCACATGCAGAAAATTCAGGGTTATAAGAAAATCCTTTAACTATATAAATCTTCTCTCTTCTGCTGCTTGAATTGCTTGAGAGCCAAATTTATTTGCACATTGACCAGTGGTCCCAATACACTGATGTATAGAGAAAGATGGATAGCTACTGAAAAATGAAATTAAGCTGCTCCGAAAGGGCTGCATCAAAAGTAACACTCTGAAATTATGATTCAGAGATGTTATGATAGAGATAGTGCATGAGAAAAGTATAATATACTTTGATTCTGTTTCCAGCTAGTCTCCGTAATATATTTTCCATGGGTTCCATATAATATCAAGAGATCTAGAGGAAGGCCCCCAAAACCCTAAGAGGACCACCCTGTGCTATACTTACAGAAGAAAATAAATCACAAAGGATTAGAAGCCATGGATGGTTTCCTATGTATATCTTAGCAGGCTAGATTCATCTAAAAATCACAGTATTGATATTTCCCATAACTATAACTACCCTGTGTGATTTATACCAAGAGACTCTTAGTAATGTTTGTGATCAGTTTGATATAGCAATTTTTTTGAAGGTACAAATGTTTTCCGGTGTCATGGAAAGGGTATAGAACTTGGAAGACTTAGGTTTGAAACTCAGTGCCATCACCTGTGACCCTGGGTAAGTCATTTAAACCCCCTGAATCTGTATCCTTGTCTAGTAAATAGGGATAACACCACCAGCCATAGTAACTTAACAAGGCTGGTTACTGACAGAACCAAAAGAGATCCTGGATTCTAAGGCCATTGTAAACTAGAGCACTATATAAATATAAAGTATTTTTTATCAACATAAGGATGAAGCACTTTACAGAGTAGAAGCAAATAATAATGAATCACAGACTTGCCACAAAGACACACTTTTAATAGACAAAGACAAAATTACTTTCACTTTCCTTAGAATATCCAGCATCTGACTCGACCTTTCTTTGTGCTAATGGCCTAACAGCCTCCATTTCAGTGTTCCTCAACAGAGCAAGATTTTATGTCCTAACTTGTGGCAAACACATCATTAATTTAGAAAAATATAAAAGAATTTCTTGGCAACAGAAGAAATGGAATTGAAGCTAAGGAGATTTCTCTCATTAATTCTCCTGTCAAGAAAGTAGTAATTGGGTCAAAAAATGGAAAAGTAGAGGGAGAAAATAAAGATTCAAATAAGCTCTAATCTTTACTTTCCAAGATTGGTGTTTTTTTAATTCATCTACAAATTGCAATTTTATCCATAATTCTAATACTGAGCTCTCTGGATTGAATGACTATAATGTGTTCTATTTGAAACCATATTTCACTGGTGGGTGAAGTGTTTCTAGTGTGTGTCAAGGCTTGTAAGGTGCACTGGGAGTCCTAGCTCAAAGGCACTATGTAAATATAATATATTATTATATAAAAATATGTTACTTCTCAAAAGATCTGCCTAACTGGTAATCTTGTGTTTGAAAAGTTTTTAAAAGTGTACATTTTCTAGAAACTCAAATTGAAGCATTCCTTTTTAAAGTAAAAAGAAAAGTGGTTTAAGCTTAAAAAAAATCTTGATTGTTAGGCACTGTCAAAATAGAAGCCTGTGTGAGAGCTAAGGCAAAGAGTTAAAAGCCTACGAAGCAAAAAAAAAGAAATTTAATACAGACAAATTTGTCACACATACACACACACACAAAGACACCCTCTATCTTTTGCTCTCCACTTCTGGAAAATGTATTGAGGAGTAAAAAATCATATCTCAGTGAATTTAAACAGAGAAAGCCTAAATGTTTTGATCTAATCAATTAATCCAAGGTGTAAGCTGCGTGTGAACAAAATCCTCAATCAGTTTGGGAGGAGTGAATTGCTTTGTTCATTGGAAGAGAAGAGAAGAGATGACTGACCAAGAAGAAAATATCTTGTGGTTGGTTGAAAAAAATCAATCATCTCCTATGGGGCTATGGATAAAACCAGCAAGCCAGTTCAGAATTCAGCATTCCAACAGCAGGCTAGTCCAGTAGTGAAATAACTTCAGGGAAGATCTCAGAAAGAGTTGCTTGTGTGGGGGAGGGGATAGGTGGAGAAAAGGGGAGGAAAAGTAGTCTCTCTCTCCTAACCCCACACATATCCCATGACCATGAGTTTGGGGGACCCAACAGAGCTATCAGAGGAACCACCAGTCAAAAACTCAGTAGCAATGTCCCCTAAACAGCAGTGATTGAGAGCAGTGTCTGTATCAGCAGCTGAATGTCATGCCCAAGGATAAGCTAGAAATACTAAGGAAATGCAGCCTCAGGACTGCTTAAGCATACCCTCTCAGAGCCCAGTAGAGACTTATATCTAAGAAGAACTTTATAAGACCTGCTGAAGTGAGAAAACAACTTCTAGTAAACTAGAACCATGAGTTACTCCTTTGTTACATGTGTTCTCTACACTAGAGGCTTATCAGCATTGGACTTTAGGTCTATGTATACTTTTTCAGGGTTCCTATGGGTATTTGTGAATGAGTAACTCTTTGTACTAAATGTTATTACTCTACCAACTTAATAAATACCCTTTTCTAAAAGCTAATTGTGGTCCTGGCAAATAATAAATGGTAAATATAGAAGATGAAGGGCTGTGAGCAAAGTACAAGAAAACCTAATCCAGGCATGGGGAATCTGTGGCCTCAAGGCCACATGTGGCCCTCTAGGTCCTCAAGTGAGGCCCTAATCAGTCAAAGCACCACACCTGAGGACCTAGAGGGCCACAAGTGGCCTCAAGGCCACAGGTTCCCCATCCCTGCAACCCCTCAGAATTCCAGGTGTTATCCTAAGGGTAAGAGTAGCCATTGACCCTCTGCAAACCCAGTTTTCCATTGATAGTGAGAATTCAGGAAGCACCTGCTAAAAATGAAACTGTTAATAGAAAGGATCTCTCCTCACCTATAGGGTTTAATCTTACATTTGTTACTTTTAAGCTGTATGTTGGATTTGTTTTGTTGTAAGCATGTTTGTTGAGAGAGCATTTGCGATTGTGTATAAAAGGGCCACCAACTCTTTCTCCCTTTTTCATCCTCCCTCTACTCTTTTTTCCCTCAGAAAACCTAGGTTTCAGTTCTATGTTGCCCCCTTCAGGTTTTGACATATCATACTATCTTCCCTCTATTTCCTGGGCTCCACATTCTCAGTTATCCATAAAAAGAAGACATTCTTTAGCCCCTGGCTCCCAGAAAATAGGATACTTTTTTCAGCCTCCTATCAAAAAGGGTTTTACTATGATACTGGACAGAGGAATACACACAAGGAACCACATTAACAAAGCCCCAATGCTTCATCAATTAATCTTAGCACTACATGAACACATATTAAGAAGCAAGTCTCATTCTTACTTTATTCCTCCCCTTTTGTTGGACTCCCCTTTCAACCCAGTTCAAAGCTTCTATTATGATCCTCTTTTCATAAATGAAGAAACAGAAAAATAAAGGTTGAATGACTTGTTCATGGTCACATGACTAGCAAGTTTCTGAGGCAGGATTTGAGATCAGATCTTCCTGGCCCCAAGTCCAGCACTTAATCAACTGTGCTACCCAGCTGTCCTTAAGTTGGGACAATAGTATAAACTGGACTCATCTGGCCTGACAAGCATTAATGTATTTTTCAGAAACTTTTCAGGCTTTTATTTTTTACATTATATATTTAGTAGTCTCAGAAGAAGAAATCAATATACAAGATTTTTTTTCCACATAGGGTGCCCAACTTCATTTAATAAAGTTGGTGTGATTTTAAAAAAAAGAGCAAGAAGCTATCCTAGAGATCATTTATTTTAATCCCTCCATTTTCCAGATGAGGACACTGAAATCCAGGGGTATAAAGTAACTTGTATAGGCATACAGGTAAAAAGTATCAGAGATAGTAATTCAAACTTAAATTGTCTTATTCCAAATGCAGTGTTCTTTCCACATTCATTATGGTAGATAGAGATTCTGTTCCTTTTAATTGACAGGTAGCACTCAGTGACCTCTATTCCAATAATCCTGATATTAAATCCAGTCTCCTTTCACTCTAATTGGCTATTCAATGGTAAGCACTTCCAAAATCCAGGAGATTTATGATCCCAATGATATGCCATTCCTTCCACTGGTAGAGTTCAATCCACCCATGCCTTCTGATCCTGTGTAATTCTTGTCCAAGTATTATAACATACAGCATGTATAACTGATTTACTGTTAGTGATGCAAATGAACAGAAACACTAATTTGGGTAAATATTTTGCAATGTATCCAATCAAATTTCTATTAGACAAGTAGGGCAAATACCTTTAAGAACAAATCACCAATCTGAATTGGAGAGTACAGATAAACTTCTTTCTATCCTTTCTGCCCGTCTGGAGACCCCAAAGCTCTCTCTGAGGAGGCTAGCTGGCAAGCCTCCATCAGTCAGCACTGTCCTCAAACCAAGATGGACTGTGGGTATCTAAAGTGCAGAAATCTCAGGAAGTAGTCCTAGTCATGCCCTAGGGATAGGTTAGAGACTGGGGCATCAGGTGGGTTTTTATATTTTCAAGCTAAGAATGTTGCTAAGTTCTTGATGTTTATTTCAAAATTGGTTATAATATTTTTCTATCAGTGACCTATCTTATCAGAGGGTCTACATATGTTTATTAGTTGTTAAAGAATACACTCTCAAGGGACAGTTAAGTGGCTGAGTGAATAGAGCACTAGCTATGGATTTAGGAGGACTTGAGTTCAAATCCAGCCTAAGACACTTAACACTTACTAGCTGTGTGACCTTGGGCAAGTCACTTAACCCCAATCATCCTACTTTCTCCTATTCGAAAAAAAATTTTTAAAGAATATCCTCATTGCTTACTCCATCATAATCCATAACTGCTTAACTGACTACTGAAAAACAATTTGTTTGAAATAGCTGACGAAGTGGAAACTTAAAACAAAATAGAGTCCATATACATATATATGTATTATATATATATGAAATTTGTAAAATCCTATTAAGTTTCCATAATTGTGAACCCGCCTTTGTTGCTTACTTTCAATATGATTGAACAAGTTACTTAACCTCCATGGGCCTTACAATTGGGTTAGGTTTGGTCTTGAGGGGTAGATTGGAATGAGTGGGTAAAGTTATGACTGAGCATCAGGAAGACCTGTGTTCACATCCTGCTTCACAAACACATTAGCTGTGTTACTCCAGCCACTACATTTAACCTCTTAGTATAAAGGGTTGGATACAATGACCTGCAAGATCCCTTCTAGCTCTGCCTCTAAGATCATATTATACCAATAATTACCCCCAAATTGTCATGAAGTCTGTTTATATCTTGCAAGCTGAATATGATTATCTTTTTGATTGGTTATTATATATTTCAACAGTAACAGGAAGCAAAAAATTTCATGTGAGAAAAATACAGCAACTTGTTACATAATTTATGAATCCAACCTTATACTTTGGTGAATTTCATATGAACAAAACATTTTTTATCTTAAACTGAAATCATACTCAAACCTAAAATGAGTCTATTCTCCATAGAGCAGTCAGGATCTAGTCATCTCTGCAATAGTGTGACCCCCATTTAACATATTTTGGAGACTATACCTGAGTTAGTAGCCTAGATCTCAGTGGGGGAGAAATTTTGGAAAAGAAGATGATTTACAATTTACAATCCCCCAGGTTTCACTGAAAATATTCATAGTTTGAGGTGAGCACTCTGGAAAGAGAACACTTCATTGAAATGGTAATGCATTGAGTTTTCTTTTTAAAAAATAATATACTTCACATATTTGAAAGTAAAAAGATATTCAAATGTTAAACACAGGACAAAGTGAAAGAAAAGCGAGTGCAATAAAAAGCATTCTATTTTAAACCTTTAGGGAATTAAATATGTTTCACAACTACTTATATGTCCAGGGGTCTAAATTTAATGCAATTGTTTTAAATGATCACAAGAAACACATTTGATTTAGTTGATAAACTTTCTTCATCATTTAGATTTTTGATGAGTTAAACATAAAAATATTCTAAAATATAGCTGATAATCTGAATTGCATAATTTTGAAAAAGAATAAAAATGCAAACATACTTTAACATTAAAAAATTTTAATTATTTAAATTTAATTATTTAAATATAATTAATTAAATTTAATTTAAAAACTTAAACTTAATAAAATCATTAGATAATCTGAGATGTTAGTCAGAAGAGTAAATTCTATTTCGGTTTCCTATAAGTAACCATCGGCCCAAAGTCCATTGGCATGAAACTCTCTCATTGATATAGATGAATACTCTGCATGTCTGCCAGGGCTGAGTTGACAGGAGAAGATCTCTTCGGTCTCTTGAATTTTCTTCAAATTGTCTTTGAGTTTTTGTCGCATCCTCTTCAAGTCACTTTAGGCCCTGTACTTTAGGCCCAGGTACTTCTGGCTTCCAGCTTCAAGAGGCCAATCCTACTTGAGTTTATGGAAAGAAAGGCCTCTGGGAAGACATGAGAGGATAGGGCAGTCTCTCTGTCATGTCCCAGTTGCAAGCTTGCTATCCTAACGAATTTGAGGAGCTTCCCCTTGGCTGAGATCCAGGATACTCACTCGGATGAGCTGACTTACTTTACTCCCAATGAGAGAGTTCCTTCACTCTCTATTGCTTGGTATATGTTCTCCTAAATACATCCTCTCTGATTTCTGTTTTGCTACCAATTTGCCTAAGTGAGTTTTCTTTTATAATTATTAAGTGTATTCATTGTGGAACTAGTATATTTGGTGGGAAAGAGGGTTAAACTTTGGATATAAAGTTTGAGGTCCCGTTTCCCTTCCAATAATGTAATGACAATCAGAAGTTAGCTTAAACCTGATCACATACCCGAGACTAATAATATTTGAAGGAACAGATAGATATAAATCTAGCCTGGTATTCTTTGTCTGAAGAGAGCAGAGTGGCATTTGTTCCAACCTCCTGCTTTCCTTCCAGGCAGGAATTAAAATTTCCTTGGAAGAAGGTGGAAGAAGAGACTAGAGATATCCATTCTGTCTCCCTTTAAGTCACTCAATGATGTCTCCATGCTACTTACATGGGAGCAGACTTTAAAAATCTCTGTTATTGAAGTTGAAGTTAATATTCAGTTGCATAAGATTTTTCATTTATAACCCTTCTTTTAAAAATGGCCATCCAATTATTTTCTTACAAGATAGCCATACTTTTAAAATTATCTATCATTCATTCAATGAATAAGTACTTGGTACACTATGCCTTACAGAGTAGACTGGAGAAAATGTTCAGAAGGACAAGATACAATTTCTGATCACCAAGAGCTTACTATCCAACTGAGGAGATCTCATATGAGCAAATATGTATGTATCAATGTATATAAAGCTATCAATTATCTCAATTTTGTTGAACAAATTTTATTAATAGAACATTTTATGTAGAGTTCTCTTGTTCATTAAAGTCATGTTATCTGCAGAGATTTGCCTATACTTATTACTTTCATTTCTTTTTCATATCACATTGATATGCCTGGGAATTGAAACAGAATGTCATCAAAAGACATTCTGGATTCACTCCTTACCTTATCCTGAAGGCTTTCAGCATTTTTTTCCATTACAAATAATATTAACTACCTCATGGTTTTAGAGAGATGATTTTCCTCATACTGATAAAGGTGTTTTTATACCCATGGGTTTTTCCTTACCATTTTAACATAAATGATATTATTTTGTCAAAAAGTCTTTTCAACAGCTATTAATAGAATCATGCTATTTTCATTATTCTCATTAAGATTAATAATGTTTACAGTTTTCCTAATATTGAACCGTCTTTGTACTTCTGGTCTAAATGCAACTAAATCACCACACATCACAATAAATAATTTTAAAATATATTACTTTAACCTCTTCAGCAATACTTTATTTAATATTTTGCATTAATAATCATAATTATAAGAGGCAGTATATTATACTGGGACAGGGAGATAGCCTTGGAGTAGGGATGACCTGGATTTAAGTCCTGTCTCTGATACACACTAGCTGTGTCAAATGAAATGTCTAAAAAGTACTTATCACAGTGCCTAGCACATAGTAGGCCATAAATAAATATGTATTCCTTTCCCTTTTTATTGGTCTCCCCTGCCCCTCATCTGCATGACCATTTAACTTCTCAGTGTCCCAGGAAACTTCCTGCAGTTCTGTCAAAGAATATTGTCTATCTTCATAAGTAGAGTGTTTTTTTCTCTGGGAGCTCCATAATGAGATGAAATCACAGGAAAGGAAGGAAGGAAGGAAGGAAGGAAGGAAGGAAGGAAGGAAGGAAGGAAGGAAGGAAGGAAGGAAGGAAGGAAGGAAGGAAGGAAGG
>CM053596.1:192306110-192336713 GCA_028646575.1 Pseudocheirus occidentalis | reverse complement strand
GGTTTTTTTAGCTTTGTGGAACTCTGCTTCCAGGGGGGAAAGCTCTGTTCCAAATCGCTCGGGTTTTCCCAGCTATTGGAGCTATTAGGGGGGTGTTGCAGCCTCCCCTAGCTTTGGCTTGCTGAAAGTGCTCCTCAGGACCACCACCCAAGACCACAATTTGGATCCAGGCCGCTCAACACAAGAGCAGTTGGCCCTGATCAGTTGACTCAGTCCCCCTGCGGAATCCACATGCCAGGGGCTGTGAAGCAGCCCAGTATAGGTATCCACAGGTTACAGCAGTTTCTGCCCTTCCCCCACTGCTTCCTTTCCCTGAGTGCAGATTGGCAGAACTGCTTTTTCTCCTCCCAAATTAGCTTGAAAGCTTCACTTTAGCTGACCTTTCTCTAATCCTTATTATTCCTGACTTGATAGATGTGGAGATCGCTCCACGTGCTGTAGATCTGATCCTCAGGGTCGACTAACACTGCAGCTTGGGAGGCTCAGCTCCTCCTGACCACCCTAGGGCCTGGCGGTGATTTTGGTTTCAGGCTGGGCTGGCCTCAGCTCCTGGCCTGCCTTGATGAGCCCCTCCTGCTGAGCTGCCTTCAGCAAGAGCTGTGTTTTTTGTATTTTTGTGAGTTTGGGTGCCCTAGAGTTTGTTTAGATGTGTTGTTTATGGGTATTTAGGGTGGCTGTGTGGGAGCTGCAGAACTTTGCTGATTCTGTGCTGCCATTTTGCCTCTGCCCCCCATCTATTTGTTTTGATGTTACTTTGTCAGATTCATCTGCTGATGGAAGACGTTGTTGTTGTTGTTACAGAAGTCTTGGGACTTTGTTGTTGGTTCAGAAGGCCTGAAAGAGGATTTTCTTGTTGTATGTTTACTACAGTCCTAGAGGAGAGTCTTGCTGATGTTTTCAGGAGTCCTGGCACTATGATTTGCGCTGATTCCTCAGACCTTGTTGTTGGATCTAGGTTGATTTCACAGGCAGAGAGTGAATTAATGAGGACACCAGTAATGTGTATGTTTGTTATTGTGTCTTTGTTAAACTGTGTCTTCCCAGGAAAAGAAACTGCTGAGAACTTGCCTCAGGTCAAGATAAAGAAAAGACCTCTCCTTGGGTATTGAATGCTGTGATGATACTGTAATCTAGTTGTGACCTAGGAGTGGATGGTCTTTGCGCTTTCCACTGCCTCTTGAGAGGGTGTTTGGTGGTGATGGATGGTATTGTAATTCAGTTGTGAAGTAGGAGTGGAATACTTTTGGCCTTTGTAGTTTGAGACTGACCAAATGAATGTACTGTTTATGATTGGAAGCTAATGTCCTCTTTGAGAAGAGAGAAGACGCAGTGATTGACTAAATGAATATGCTACACAGGGGTGGAGTATTGTGACTTTTAGACTTTGTGATTGAACTAAGGACTTACTAAACGATTGGGTTATCTTGTATTTTGATTTTTCTCTATTTTGTGAATGTTTTGCCTTAATCTGTTACTGAAAATATAGAGATTTACTATGCTCATAATCCAAACATGGAAGTTGTTTGTACTTGGGGTTACACTTGCTTTCTTCCAGGTTTCTTGCTATGAACATCTATGGGTGTACTGGATAGGAATAGATTGTGAAGGAAAGAGAATTTCTACATGAAAAAAGTATACGCCCTACACATCCCAAGGGAGGAACTGTGCCCTCCAAGAAGTCAGTGTCTGATATAAAGTGCTGGCTTCCCCTTTCTAGCTATGACTATTCTAGACCCCTCCATCTTATTTAGTCAAAATTATCTTCCAAGTTTCTTTCTGAAGAGGTTATTTTTTTTTCTTGAAACCTTTCACTCTCATTAAGCTACTCTTCTCACTACCATAAAGGGAAAATAAATAGAGAATGAATTCATACCCACTATGCCTTTGCTCATGCTGTTACCCTTAACCCTAGAGTCCTCTGTTTCTGATTTCTAAGATTTCACCATTTTGTGTCTAATCCAGACCTACTACACAGCTGCTTTCTAGATATGTTCTTATCCGGATTCCACTCTCTTTCTCCCCAATTTGCCTCATTACTTTAGCTTTGGTGACAGTAAGGAATTCAGTACTACAAAAACAAAGTCCATCTACAAGTGTACAGCTTCTCTCACTAACCTTGTGAATCCCCAATCCAAAATACCCCTTTGTGGTCATCACTCCCCAATGTTTTTCCAATATGTGCTTTGCTCTATTAGCATTAAGATCCTTGAGGACATAGATGATAGATAGATAGATAAATAGATAGATAGATAGATCATATCTATATATATATATATATATATATGTTTTATTTCTAGCACTTAGCATAGTTTCTGACATACATGTGATTTTTATATGCATACATAGCCTAAATATACTATAAATAACATGCATGATATATAATATATAACATATATGACATTAATAAATTCTCATTCACTTATCCATACATTCATTTATCTCTTTGTCTATTCTTCTAATTCAATTAGTCACTGTTTAGGTAAAGAAAAGTAGTCACACAATACTTTCTAATATATGTTGGGGTTTTTTTAATGGAGGCCATTTGGATAATATACTGTAAGATTAGAGATCACCTATTTAGAGCTAGAGTGGACTCAATCTAATTTCCACATTTTACAAGTAATCAAATGGAAGATCAAAGAGGTTAAAAGAGTTGTTCAAGGTTGTACAGATAAAGTGGCAGAATCTGGATTTGTGCCCAAGTTCTTGGCTCTGAATCTAATCACAGAAGTTCTGGTGCTATCTAGGCAAGTATACACACACACACACACACACACACACACACACACGACAGTACAGTATAATGTATAAAGAGATTAAGAGAGGCAACCTAGTAGTCAGGAAGATTAAAATCCTATCTCTGACTGATATTAGCTGTGTGACCTTGGTCAATTAATTTCATCCTGTGGTGTCCAGGTCAACTTTCTAAGAAGATAAGCTACAGAATAATTTCAGATAAGCATTGGTAGGGGGAATTTCTTCACTGGCAATTTCTTATATCAATACAATCACAAGTATGGATGGAACAAATACACAGTCACTTGCCATTCTTTATTCTCTTGTTCTAGTAGTCAATTTCTTTGCATCGATATATTAGGATGAGATACTTATTCTCCTGTGGAAAGAACTAGAAAAATATGGATTCATTTTAATTCCTGACAATTATATGAAATTATCCCCATTCATTCTGGTAAGAGATGTTCATTTAGTCCTAAATATTGGTACAAATAAATCAAATTTATCCAAAGATTTTAAAAAAAGAACAACAAACTACATTAGGTTGGGCACACAATCCATTCAGACCACTATATTTTCTCAGATGATGGTGAGCAGTTGTGTACTAGACTCTGCACAATGGAATTCACCCCTTTTTCCAATTCTTTGGGAAGTGAGGGTCACAAACAGAGAAAAACAAATTTTGACAACTAAACAAATACACATGGATTGCAAGTGATATGTTACCCTCAGAAACAAGCAGATTAGTCATCACATCCTTGAGGCAAGTGCAGGATGGAGGAAACAAAGAAGGCATGACTATACAGTCTTAGATAGAGTGGAATCAGAGTCACCTCTCTTCTAATGAGTCAGGGACTCTTTGGAGGTCACTATGTTTGCATAACAGTGGGCTAATCATCCCTGCCCATGGATATTCCTATCTCAGATCCCACAGAATCTTAAATATTATTGTTGTTATATCCCAGTCCCTTCAAAAGCATGTCTATATGTGAAAGTATCAGGTAAAAACTCCCTTGAGAAACTCTAAAGAAACAACTCTTCTGAGTTTCCAAGTTCATTGATTATACTCTGCATTATTCAATAGCTATTTAATGTTACACCATAATGTTTGATTTAATATTTTAAATGTGAAGTCAATTCATTTCTAATTTTTGCTGAAAGAGTAGTACTGCCTGGCAGTAACTTACAAAATAAAAAAATAAAAACAGCCTAGCAATGCACTTCCAGCTGTGACAGAAATGGGACTAGAGTGGTGTTCTTTTGTTGGTTCACCTTTTCAGCAAGAGCATGTCGTTTTCCATAATGAATCATTTTTAAAGCTATGTTTTAAGTTATCACATTCTGCTTCCTTTGCTTGATGTTCAATTTTATACATATTGATGTATTGAGATATAATACTTAGCATTTATATAGCATGTTTCATTCAAAATTAGACTTTTAAAATGTTGATTTGCTGAACTTTGAGGCATTATCAAATTCTAGAAATAGTCATGAATTCTGATATCATATAAACTGTTCGAAAAAATCAGTAAAGATGGTGTTCTACCAAATTCCTTCTATAGCTTTGACAGCTATATGGATTGGAGAGAGCAGAAATGGGCACAGAGTCCAACTGGGTAGCCACTGCAATAGCCCAAACAAGGGGTAATGATAGCACCAACAGGGTGATGACTGTAGGTGAAGAGGAAGGGATACAATGGATGTGTGTGTTATTTCAGAGGCAAAAGACAGTGAATGATTAGATACTGGGGCTAAGGGATATTGGTTAGTTGAGCATCAATGAGTCAATCATGTGTCAGATGAAAGAGTTCAGAGTCTGAATCTAAGGTCAGAAAAATAAGTCTTCATTCTTTCTCATGAGAAAGAACCCTGCCACTGTTGTCCACATGGTGGCAGGGAGAGAGCAATAGGTAGAAGCCAGCACATGGTTATATAACCTTCTAATGCAGAAAATCCACCCACCCCGACCCCACTGGACTTAACTCACATTGGTAGGGGGGCTGACCCACAACCTAAGCACGGGAATCTCTTTGAGATAAAGGATCCGTAAACATGTGGGTGTCCAATGAAAGCAGTCTTAACCTTATTTGGCATATCTTGTGCTGACCTGGTTCTGGGGGAGGATCTCCATTGCTAAGCCCCAGACTGCTTGAAGTTTAGGTGACCTAAACTTTGGCCTAGTGAATACTGAAGCCATTCTAGATTTGATTTTTCAGAATGGGGAAACCACTATAAATTATCCCTCACAATCAGTAAATATTTATTACATTCCTACTATGAACTAGGCACTGTGCTAAGGTTTGAGGACATACAAATAGGAAAAATATTGCCCTTGCCCTCAAGGAGCTCATAATCTAATGGGACTCCTGAATTATTAAACTGAATGACTTAGAAGAATTCTGGGTACCCTTGAAAGGAATAATGAATGTAAGGAGAGGTAGGTTTGAAGGAAAAGATAATGAATTCTATTTGGGGTATATCAAGTTTACAATATTTAAGAACTGATCATAGGAACAGGAGAGCTGTTATTTGTAGTAAATTAAAGTCTATGTAGTGAGAAAAAATGCAGTAGTCTTTGCACAAAAGAAATCAACTCCCATTCCATTTTATATTCTGCTTAGAGAATAATAGCTTAGACATTTGCCTCCTTGCCTTATCTCCCCTTTTCTTCCTTCTGTCAAATGAGAATAAAACATAAGTCCCTTACTTATTTCTTTTTTTTTTTTTTGCTTTTTGGAGGGCAGTTGGGGTTAAGTGACTTGCCCAAGGTCACACGGCTAGTTTTTTGTGTTAAGTGTCTGAGGCCAGATTTGAACTCAGGTACTCCTGACTCCAGGGCCGGTGCTCTATTCACTGCACCACCTAGCCACCCCCCCTTACTTATTTCTAAGAACTTCATGAAGATGAGTGAAGGGCATTTCTAAGCCCTTCAAAAATATGCTTTTTAAAAAATAAAAAAATACCTTTACAATAAAAACATTTTAAATGTTTAAAATGTTATTTATTAAAATCAAATGTTCTACTCATATAAATTTTGACAGTTATTGAATAAATATTGAAGAACATGGCTTTTGCATCCTAATACTGTAATTTTTGCATTTTCAACTGCTGTACTGGTTTGCTAAATCTAAACAATTTGGATAGAAATATTATCCAAGAAATATTTTCAAATAATGGATTTCAATTAAAACATAGGGGGAAAAAAGTCTTTAGTATCACAATACAGAACAAAATAATCCCCTGCTGTTTATCCCTCTAAAGAAAGAATTCACTTAGAGCAGAATATAACACAAAGCCTTCAGTCCCTTTGATCTTGGTCAGAGATCACCAGATGACTGTAAAAGGAGGTCATACTTCCTCTTTCTTAAGGAGTCCTTATCACCAGGATGTAAGCTTCTTGCTCCTGCCTCATTCATTATCTTCTATCTTGATGCCTTTAATTCCTTTTCAGCTTTCTTCCTTACTACCTATTCAGTTATTACTGCTCCTTCAAAACTAACCTCTAGGTATTCTGCTTATTCTTTCATCAGATACTTTTATTATCACTCACCTACAAAAACCAGCCTTAAAATTTCTCTTGATTTGTAGTAATCCATCATTCTCTAATCAATTTGGTTCCTTACCCCAAAGCAACATTTTAAAATCTATTTCTTTCTTCTCCTGTTTCCAGGTCATTGCTCAGGAATCACCATAGAGTTTTCTCAAGGAAAAACCCACATATCTCCAATTCCCAAATAAAGCCCATGTATTTCTTCTTCAGGGTGCCCTGCCCTCAACTCAAGATCTAAAATAAGTTATAACACTGTACTCCAATTATGGCTTTGTAACCTACTATCTGTCTGACTTTGGTCAGTTTTCTGGACTTCAGTTTCTTCAATCATAATTGAAGGGGTCGAGGTAGGTGAACTCAAACATCCTTGCTAGCTCTAAATTACATGTTAGGAGATATATGATGACTCTTTCACCTCTTGTCTGCCAGAGGGTAAAACAGGAAAGACCCATAGTATGGGGAATCTAAAAATTATTTTTGGTAGTCTATGATTTTATCAATATAAAAACTCCCCCTGCTGAGGCATATCTCTGGCTTTTTGGCAGAGTTGTCTAGAGAAAAAAGTGAAAGGTTAAATGACCTGCCCAAGGTCACACTGACACAAGTATTTTTGAGAGGCAGGACTTGAATCCAGCTCTTCTGTGACTCCCAGGCTGACTCTTTAGTCTGCAAGTTTCCTCTAATTCAGAAAAGTAGGAGAGCTAGATGCACTGCAAGATAGCCTCAGGCATCTGCTATGGAAAAAGGGGTACACTTATGATAAAGATTTTGTGAAGGATGGAAAGGGGAAAGATTAAGCCAAATGTCCAGTTGTACCCAAAGTTGGCCTTCCTCAGGTTGCCTATCATGAGTTCCCAAAGTTGGATGCCCTTATTTTCAGTAGTGAATTTTGGCATACCTTCTTCCTTAATGTCACAATGCTTAATAAATGCCCATCCAGCAGAGTTTCTGAAAAGCAACTATTTCCCAGGTATCTGCCTTTTAAAAGCTATCACTAGTAGAAGGGTATTGGAATTCCTCACTCCATTACTACCTTATTGTCCAGGAACCTACTTAATTGACTCCTTTGTCTTGTATTATGTCTGCCCCTTGACTGACTCCATCTAGGACACTTTAATATTCTCGATATATTCATTCCTACTAACCTTTTAGCTTTTCATTCTCTATTGTACTCAATCATTCAATTCAATTACCTCCTTATTGCTAGGAACCCTGAATTATAAGAGAACAGAAGGGAGAAGAGTATATTTCACCATCACTATTAGCTCCTGCCATATCCCTAACTACTTTTCCTAAGAAAAAGGAAATGTGTTAGAACTACTTTTCACGTAAATAAGCATATGTACTGTTTAGCATATTCATGAATGTTTTAGGTGAAGTCAAGACATGGTAGGCCAAATCTACCAATGATTAAAAAAAAACATCATGAGGCATAATTGATATGGTAGAGTTAGGGTTCAAAAAATGTTTGACTTTCTGATTCAAATAAAATTTAATTTAATAAAGATAAATGAAAGGTCTTATATAAGTTCAAAAAAGTCAACTACACAAATCTAAGATTGGGAATGGCAAATAGAGTAGTATACATGAATAAGATCGAGGTATTTTAGGGGTATGCAATTTTACTAGTACTACAAATGTCAACAAGAAAGCTAACACAATCTGCACTAAGAAGCACGATATCTAGAAAACAAGAGATGATGCCCTCACCTTAATCTCCCATGGGCATATCATGTTAAGAACATTGTGTTCATTTCTGGGCTCTACACAATGGGAAGAATATTGATAAACTAAAGAGGAGGTAAGGATCTTGAAGAAATATGAGGATCAGTTGAAGGTACTAAGGATTTTTAGGTTAAGATAAGATGACGATATGAGAGTAAGTGATCGTTCTTTCTTCTGGTTCATGTTAAAAAGAGGAAACAGGCATAATCTTGAACCTAGATTTGGGGAGCATATATTTTAAAGGGTTCCAAGGAAGCACAGGTAGGAACTTAGTGGCTTAATACTTTTTTGGGATTTCTTATTCCTGTTTTTTCTTCAGAACTTAAATAACAAAAAGCATCATATTACATTAGAATTTTCCTATATGACGTAGAACAGAGTAAGAGAATTTCATATAAAACCAAGAATCTATATTAGGTACAGTTTGTATAATAAATTTAGTGTGTAATTGTCAGTCCTGTCCTGCTTTTCTGTGTTTCCTTCTGGCCTTCCTCCTGTTCTCTTTTATACATTCAAAAATTAGTCAATTGGTCTAATGTTTTGTAGGGGATGTTGGTTGGCTCAACAAGATGGGAAATGTTCTCAGAAGAACTTCTAAAATTACAAACAGAAATTATTCCAATAAGGAAGATAAAGGGAAGTTGCCTATAGGAACTGATGTGTACACATAGTGATGTCATGAAACAAGTCATATTTTATAAAGACATGAATAGATGATAGGAATAAGAGCAAGAAATTAAGAATGAATCTAAAAGAAAGTTGTAGTCCTATAAAAAAGAGTGCTAGGAAGACTAGAGCCCTGGTTGGTGATGAATGGTATTGGGTAACAAAATTGAAAATTAAGAGAAAGAAGAGCAGCTCAATTCTTATTTTTGCTACCAAAGTAAATTATCTTTGGGGTAGGAAGCTCAGAACCAAGAGAACTGATAAGGGTGTGATACCCAAGGTAAGTAAAAAGGCAGTAAGAGCTGCCATTAATGTATGAATTGAAGTCACGAGATGAGGCATACCCAAAGAATTCTCTCTCTAATCAAAAGAATGGAAAGCAACTGCTCCACTGGCAATACTGGCTCCTAGAACATTCCACTTACAATTGGGTCACTGTATCTTGCTAACCTTACCTTCATCCATCACCTACCTTTATATTTCCTTTAGGAACATTGTACTACCAACCGTCTATATTTCAATTTTTGTAACACCTTCAACTTATTCTTTGTCTTTGCAACCCAGTTGTAAGATGACAAGTTAACCAGGCATGATTTTCGGGAGGAGACAATATGACTGAGAATTGCTTGCATGTCCATAGTTGATTCTCCCTTTATGTATACAAGTTAAAGGTATATACTTTGGCTTCTCTCTCCAAGAACCAGGCCTGCTATCATCTTCCCCTCTGGGGATGTACCACCAATGATGTTCCCTTATTGTTAGGAATCTGTGACTAGCATTCTTTGTCCATTCAACCATTCAATATCAATTGGTTTTTACAAAGGGATATTTACTTCTATGATATAGCAAGAGCAAATATACAAACATTTCTCCCAATATTTCAGGGACATTCTCTCCCCTTTATCATTTAATAGATCAGACAATTCATCCACATGCAGATATCAGTCCTTTAGATAGGGTCTAAAAGGTCTCTCCTGAAGATTATCCCTTACTTCTTAAGGCATTCGTTCTATGCTGGCTGCAAAATCCAACCTGGTTTCCAACTTCTGATTAATAACAACAATAATAATATTAATAGCTAACATTTATATAGCACTTCTTATGTGTCACAGATTGTGCTGTGCTTTACAATTACAATCTCATTTGATTCTCACAATAATCCTAGCATGTAGATCCTATAATTGTTCCCATTTTGTATGGGATGAAGATGGAGATGAAGAAACTGAGGCAAACAGATGTTAAGTGACTTACCCAGGGATCACACAGCTGATAATTGTTTGAGGTTAGCTGTTTACTCAGGTCTTCTTGACTCCAAGTCTGGCACTCCATCCATTGAACTACCTAGCTGCCCAAGATTACTGTGATTTGATCTCCCCACATTTGAAACTCACAGGGTTGGGGATTCTACTGTCTTTATAGGAGAAAATAACAAATGAAAAGCAGAAATAACAAATGGGCTAAGACTAATTTTTAGATGTCCTCTTAAAGGGGGAGAAAGCTCTAAGTCCTTTCCCCTCATGAGTGAGTTTCTCACAAAACACTATAAGTAAGAACCACCAAAAAGAGATAACAGAAACCAACTTATACTTTTATGAAATTGCCATCAGTTTCAGCCATGCAACTCATCAAAAAAGACTTCTCTTAAACATGTAGTTAGCCAGCTGGAATCAGCTAGAACATGTCCGTGCATGCTTCACAGCCTCTCCAAAGCACTCCTTACCTGTGGTCATGATTCTCCCAGGAGCAAGTTCCCAACCATCTCCCACATAGAGAAGTTGCATCATTGACAGTATCTGCCCATGTACCTAGCTTAACAAATGGTAAGTAATAAAAATGCTTTGTCAAAACAAAGTCAGGAAAATAGAGAGCACAGAACAAATTCTTTGAAAATAGGTTTCAACAAAGCATTGAACACAATTCTACAGATATGCTCTGACAAAGATGGCAGAATATAGCCAATCACCTCTCGTGTTTTATAATCCATCCCTTTCTCAATCTATTTTAGATTGTATTGGCTACCACGTCACACGTGATTCATTTTGAGTGGAAGCTAACTAAAAATTCCAAGGCAAGAATAAGGAGGTGATACATCCTAGTTTCATGCACAGGCATATCTTGCATGAATAATATATTAGTAGGTAAAGTAATGAGAAGTAAACTGGAATACTGGGTAAAATATTGGCTCTGAGGTCAGGAGGACTTAACCTCTAATGCATATGAAATGTGCGACTATAAGCAAGTCATGCAACCTTTCAGTGTTTGAGTCAACTCTGAAAAACTATTACATATGAATTACCAATCTCCAACTTAGTGAAGAAATATTTCACCTTTAAAAGTTTTCCACACTTATGAAGCACAAACCTAAACCCATTAATCGTATGTAATCAAAATTATTTCCCAACCAATTCAATAAAACTAGATTAAGGGGATTTTAATCATGAGGGAAATCATGGCAGCAAGTTTCTCTGATAAAGGTGTCATTTTAATGATACATAAGGAACTGATTTGAAATTATGAGAAAAAGAGCCATTCCCTGGTTGATTTAAGGATATAAATAAGCAATTTCCAAGAAAAAAACTCAGAGTATTTATAACCATACAAAAACGGTCCAAATCACTAATAATGAAATAAATGGAAATAAAACATTTCTGAGTTTCCACTTCACAGTCACCAGATCAATAAAGCTGATCCCTCCTCCTCTCACTAAAAAAGCAAAAAGAGCTGATAGACACTGGAGTGCTTAGGGAGAAATAGGTACCTTTCTGAGAAAAAATTCAGGAAGTTCATGCCTTTTGACCCAAATACTACTAGCCCTATACCCAAAAGAGAACAGATTGAGAGGGGGGAAAATTATATATACAAAAATATTTAAAGCATCTCTTTTATGTAGTGGCAAAAAACTGGAAACTGAGCGGATGTCTATTGGGAAATGACTAAAACAATGATAGTATATGAATTAGATGAAATACTATTATGCTATAACAAATGAGTAAATAGATAATTTCAAAACTACATGGAAAGGCTTACACAAACAACTGAAAATCAAAATGAGCAGAACCAGAACAATTTATACTGCAACATTAATATTATAAAATTGAACTATTTTGAAGACTTGTGTATACTAATAAAGAATGAAATGAGAAAAATAGGAGAAACAATTTATACAAAAAGAACACTTTAAAGATAAATGACTTTGAAAATTGTAAGAACTATGATTAACACAATTCTTGATTCCACTTATGATTTAAGAGGACTGATGATGGAAAATCCTATCGATTGCAGAGAAGTAATGGATTTAGAGTGGAGAATATACACACACATATATATGCATATACATATATATTTAACAGCTAAGTACAGAATTTGTTTTTCATGACTATGCTTATATTTCACATAAGTTTTTGTCTTTATGCTGGGTGTTTGATTATTTAATAATTTTTTATATTTTCATATTATATAAATATATTTATTTTTTCTTTATATAGATTCTATTGTTTTCCATGTATGGAAGGTGCAGAAGGAGGATAGAATGGAACTTTGACTTTATTTGTTTGGAAAACTACTTGCATTGATGTCAATAAGCAACTTGTTTGTAAAATACTTTTATACAGTAGTCTGGGTTGCTAAGAGCTTAAATAATTTGAGAATTATCACATAGCTAGTATGTACTAACCCTGACTTGAGGTATGGCACCCTAACAACTGTGCCACCTAGTTGCATATACACGGTCAATATTAAAATGACACTAAGACTTTTTATCACCCTATATTGTCTCTGTCTAGACCTGTTTTTAAACAGTTTATACTTCTATGATTTCATCCATTTCAACTTCAATTGCTTATGTTAAAATAAAAGAGACTATCTACAAGAAATTAAGACACCAGGTACACTAAATTTTTGTATTTATTTGTATTCATTCATTCATTCATTCATTTTGGTCCAGATATATGATTTAATTGGTGTAGAATACTCCCAATTAGTGGAATTCCTCTATCAGTCATAACACATAACTGTTCTATAATTTATAGTCTTATTGAATTCATTCAATCAACCAATCAATCAATAAACATTAATAAGTGTTCTGGGCAGTGTACATAGGGGATCTGGGGAACTGTGAGGCTAAGCTCTTTACCCAGTTATCACACTAGAATGTATCACAGATCCACCTGACTGCGGAGATCACTAAGCCAGATTTCCTCTTTAAAATGAAAAGATGTTTCACTATTCTTTAGCCTACTTTGAAGTATTTTTATTTGGAATGGGAGAGTAATGTGAAATTCATCATTCTTGCCATAAACATAAAATTACTAATAATAAATATTTCAATAATAATAAATATAAATATATAATTCAGAAATCATTATGGAATAAAGTAGAAGGCCAGAATTGGAATCAGAAGGACCTAAGTAATTAAGGCCCATACTAGCTGTGACACACTAGGCAAGTCACTTCCAGCCCTGGTTGGCCCAGTTTCTTCATCTGTAAATAGCACACCTGTGTCTCAGGGTTGTTATGAGGATCAAATGAGCTCATTGTAAAGCACTTAGCATAATATATGGCACATAAGAAGATATAGATAAAGCTATATGTGTGTTAGTGATCATTATTAATAATTGTACTACTCATTTCAGAAAAGAGTAGCCACTGCTTTTGTTATAAACAAGTTTTGTGAGTACACACAAACACATCCACAATTAATTATTCATGGTTAAATTTCCATGGTTCCCAATTGGTAGAAAATTTCCAATGTCTTTCTTTTTCAAGGCAAATATAACTTGCTTAGGTAATGAATTTATGGCAAAGATTCTGTGAAGTCTAAAATGCAAGCTAAGAAAAAGTATAATTTTCATGAAATTTGAAGGTGAAATGCACATGTTTTTCTTTTCTGTTAAAATACTAACATTTATAGTCATTAAAAGTAATAAATGTCTACATCACACAAAAATATATGTCCTCTTTCCATGTATCAATAATACTCATCCATAATCCAACCATGTACTCATCTCTGATTAATAATAGTATATCAGAAGTTATTTCAAGGAAAATAAAAAGAAATTTGTGCTTTAATTTATTTTATTTTGAAATCTATGACTATGCTTTTCATTTATTTTAATAGTCAAATATCCTCAATAGTTCAAGGAATCTTTTGCTAATCACAATATCTAATAATCAGTATTTTCTGTATCTCTATGTTTTTTGTCCAAAAATTCCAGGTAAAAATTTCATTTCAGCTTACTTTACCATAGACAGAATACGTACAGTGCCAGAATTCAGTATTCCATCAATTGGAAAAAATCCTGGGAAAAAAATGTTGTGACTACAATCATTATCATCATCATTTATGAATACCACAGTACGACCATAAATACCACCATCAACATCACTAAAAACTCTTCAATGGCCTGAATAGATGGTGCATTCAACTCTACACTAAGCATGTTCGATATACTAAACAACGCTGCCTCACACACAGACACACACATATAAATGTATATGCAATTTGTATGTGTATGTCCAACAGAAAACCAGTAAGTCTAATAATTAAAATGTATGTGATAAAATAATTAAATATGCAGCATATACATACATGTACACATATGCACATGCATGAAATCTTAACATTACATGTAAACAGCAAAGTAAGGTTGAGGATCAATGGAAAGCCAAGAGATTAAGAAAGCAGTATAAGGAGATACACACGCACAAATTTCTAAATCTTACAGTACGCTGGGTTGAATCATTTCACTCACCCAACAATAACTGGTGGGCAATCTTTCCCTTATACCAAGAACTGATTTAATTTTTTTCCTGAATATATATGATTATTATTACATTTATGGTATCATATTCAATTTTAAACTCCTTAATAGAAAATTTTCACGTACTGTTTTCATTCCTGACATTTCCCTGTTTTTCATTTTTCAGTGATACCTTCCCATTCTTCTACTTTTTAAAGCCTAAATGAGTACACACACACACACACACACACACACACATATACTGAAAAATGAAGACTGAACACAAATTATGACTACATCTACACAGCAGTCTCAAAAAGCTTTGAAAGAGGGAGGACTGGAAAGGCGGTCTGTGAATTCATGACAAAATTACAAGGGACAAAATTTTATCATTAAGAAATCAACCAAGTGTGAGGGGGTGAAGCCAAGATGGCGGAGTAGAGACAGCACTTCCACACTGGTCCAGCTTCCACCTCCTCCAATACATGTTAAAAAATGACTCTAAACAAACTTTAGAGCTACAGAATCCACAAAGTGACAGAGAGAACCAAATCTCTCCCTGAAGGAAGCCCAGCAGGCTAGCAGGAAGGGTCTGTTGCAGCAAGCTGGGAGCTGAGTACAGTCCCATCTGAGATACTGTTTTAGCCTCAGTGTGGCCCTACCAGCCAAAGCTGGAGCAGCCTTCATAAGAGTAAATCACCAGCAGCTGTAGCAGTTTCCAGACTTCTCAATCCATAAATGCCAAAGCCAAAGTAAAAGGTCAGTGTGGAACACTGTTGGTCCAGATGGAGCTAGAAGAGTATGGTAGAGCTGCTACCCCCAGAGCAAGAAGTGAAGGAAACCTAGTGGCTGCAGTCACTACCATGTGGCTGCTTCAAAGCTCCTGGCCTGCAGATTTCAAGGGGACCAAGAAATCATTCAGAGGGAAATTGCTTTTTCTTTGACCTGCTTGCATCTGGATCATGGTCTTAGGTGGTGGTCCTAGGCTATGTGACCAGTGAGTCACAGTGTGTGGGAGTTGTAGAGAGGTCGTCCATCTAATATCTCCAGCAGGTGCAAAAACCCCAGCAACTTGGGACATAGCTCTCTCCATTCTGGTAGCAGAGCTCTACCATAGCAAAGAGTTCAAAAGTCAAGTAATTGATTGCCAATATGAGTAAACAGAGGAAGCACAAATAGACTATAGAATCCTTTTTTAGGGACAAAAAGGATCAAGGCATGGAGTACAACTAAGACAGCAAAGTAAGAACTCTAGTATCAAAAGCCTCAAAGAAAAATGTGAACTCATTACAGGCCATGGAGGAGCTCAAGAAGGATTTTGAAAATCAAGTAAGAGAAATGGGGGGGGGAAATGGGAAGAGAAATGAGAATGATGCAAGAAAATTAGGAAAAGTGAGTCAAGAGCCTGCTAAAAGAGACCCAAAAATACACTGAAGAAAATAATACCTTGAAAAATAGACTAACTCAAGTGGCAAAAGAGAGACAAAAAGCCAATGAGGAGAAGAATGCTTTAAAAAGCCAAATTTGCCAAATGGAAAAGGAATTTCAAAAATGCACTGAAAAGAATAACTTCTTCAAAATTAGATTGGAGCAATTAGAAGCTAATGACTTTAAGAGAAATCAAGGTACTATAAAACAGATCCAAACAATTAAAGAAAAAATAGAAGGCAATGTGAAATATCTCATTGGAAAAACCAATGACCTGGAAAATAGATCCAGGAGAGATAATTTAAAAATTATTGGACTACCTGAAAACCATGATCAAGAAAAGAAGCTAGAAATCACCCTTCAAGAAATTCTCAAGGAAAATTGCCCTGATATTCTAGAACCTGAGAGCAAAATAGAAATGGAAAGAATTCACAATTGTCTCTTGAAAAAGATCCAAAAAAGAAAACTGCTAGGAATACTATAGCTAAATTCCAGAGTTCCCAGGTCAAGGAGAAAATATTGCAAGCAGTCAGGAAGAAACAATTTGAGTATTATCGAAACACAATCAGGATAACACAAGAACTAGCAGCTTTTATATTAAGGGAACGTATGGCTTGGAATATGATATTCCAGAGGTCAAAGGAGCTAGGACTAAAACCAAGAATCACCTACCCAGCAAAACTGAGTATAATGCTACAGGAGAAAATATGGTCATTCAATTAAATAGAGGACTTCAAAGCATTCTTGATGAGAAATCCTGAGCTGAACAGAAAATTTGACTCTCAAATACAAGAAGCAAGGGAAGCATGAGACAGTAAACAGGAAAAAGAAATCATAAGGAACTTATTAAAGTCGAACTATTTACATTCTTCCATGAAAAAAATGATAATTGTAATTCATAAGACTTATCTTAGTATAAGGATAGCTGAAGGGAATATACATGTGGATACATATGAAGATGAAAGGGAGCGATAAATTAGGATAAATTATCTCATGTAAAAGGGGCAAGAGAAAACTGTTACAATGGAGGGGAAGAACAGGAAGGTGAAAGGGAATGGGACAGCCTGATTTTCATTGAATTTGGCCTAAGGAGGGAATAACATACACACTCAATTGGTTATATTGACATACAGGAAAATAGGGGGTAGGGGATAAGAGGGAAGAGGATAGAAGGGAGGGCAGATTGGGGGAGAGGGTAGTTAGAAGCAAACATTTTTGAAAAGGGATAAGGTCAAAGGAGAAAATAGAATAAGTGGGGTGCAGGCTAAGATAGAGGGAAATATAGTTAGTCTTTCACACTATAACTACTATGGAAATTATTTGGGTAACTACAGATGTACAATCTATATTGAAGTGCTTGTCTTCCCTGTGTAGGTGGATGAGAAGGGAAGAAGGGGAAAAAAAATCCGGAACCAAAAGTTTTAAAAACAAATGTTTAAAAATTTGCTTTTTACATGCAACTGGGAAATAAGCTATACTGGTACTGGGGTATAGAAACCCATCTTGCCCTACTAGAAAGTAAGGAGGGTGAAGGGAGAGGATACAAGAGAGAATAGATTGGGGGAAGGAGTAGTCAGTAGGCTTGCTGTTTTGGGGTCATGGGTAGCTACAAGACAGGAAGAAAAAATGTAACTCAAAACCTTGTGGAAATGAATATTGAAAACTAAAATTCTGAAAAAAATTTTAAAAAAAGAGAAATCAACCAGGGGCAGTGGTGGCACAGTGAATAGATTACTGGCCCTGGAGTCAGGAGAACCTGAGTCCAAATACAGCCTCAGACACTTAACACTTACTAGCTGTGTGACCTTGGGCAAGTCACTTAACCCCAATTGCCCTGCCTTCCCCTCCACAAAAAGACAGAAAAAAAGAAATAAACCACTCAGTCTGTTAAAAGTTATGGCAGCTAAGTAGCACAGCAGGTAGAGAACTGTACCTGGAGTCAAAAAGACCTGATTTCAATACCAGCTGTGTGATTTGGGGCAAATCCCTTCATCTCTACCTCAGTGTCTTCAGCTATAAAATGGGATGATAATAATATCTATTTCCTAAGGGTGTTGTAAGGATCAAATGAGATAAGGGGCCCAGGGCCTGGCACACATTTATCACCAGAATCTCAGCCCCCCAGCTCCTCAATGAGAACCGGTTGCATTTCCTGTTCGGCTGAGCAAGGATGAATTTATCTCTAAGAAGTAGCAGAGACCTCTGTGGTTATGAAAGATGATGGAACAGAAAAGAAACCTTGAGAAACCCCAAAGACCAAGTGATACAGTGCCTGGGACACAGAAAGTACTATGCAAAGGTTGGTGTTATTATGAAAGGAGCTAGGCCCTGGAGAAACTGAACTGCCAATCTTAGAAAAGTATGGAAAAGATTAGAGTAGTCTTGCTGTTTAGTCATTCTTCAGTCATGTCTGACTCTTCAGGACCCCTTATGAAGTTTTCTTGGCTAAGATACTGGAGTAATTTGCCATTTCCTTCTCTAACTCTGTTTACAGATAAGGAAAGTGAGGGAAACAAGGTTGAATGACTTGTCCAGGGTCACACAACAAGTAAGTATCTGAGGCTGGATTTGAGTTCAGGAAGATGAGTTTTCCTAACTGCTTGCCTAGTACTCTAACTACTGTGCCACCTACCTGCCCAGTCTACATGTAGATTATTCTATACACAGGATATGTAAAGAAAAACCTGTATACATCTAGGAGTCACAGGAGTTGATGAAGTCGCCAAAAGAGTGAGGCACAGAGAGATAAGAAAGGAAAAAGACTCAGGATAAAGTCTTGGGGTACATACATAGTTAGTGGGCAGGAAGTAGTTGATTCCAGCAGAAAAAGACTGAGTGGTCAAACAGGTAAAAGATCAAAAGAAAATAAAAAATATCAAAACAATGAAGTAGGAAATGTCCAGGAGGATAAGGTGGTCAAGGGTTCCCCAAAATGCAGAGATCACAAAGGACGAGCCTTGAGAAAGGACCATTAGTTACTTTGTCAAGCCATCATTGACACTTTCAGTTGAATGATGAGATCAGAAGCTGGACTGCAGAGAGTTTATTAGTGTGAGGGAAGAGGAATTAGAAGCAACACATTTAAATAGATTTTTCAAGAAGTTTAGCTGAATAAGGGAGGATTGAGGAGACGGCAGCAGCAAGTGAGGGTTTTTTTAAACTCAGATCTTCTGACTCCAAATCTTGGAATGTCTCTGTTATACAAGAGGTGATGGTATTTAAGTTGGCCTTTAAAGGATGTACAGAAACTTAACAGGAAAAGAGGAGAAAGAAAATGTCGGTTTTGACTCCCCTAAGACCATCAGAGGAGTTAGAGAATTGTTCTTTCACCATGGTCCTAGATATATACCTAGTATGGCTTCTATTCCTACACAGCTGCATTATTTTGCTCCAAATGGTTGCCTCTGCATTTCTTTGCTTTCTTTATTAAAAATAATGAGCAGGAAAGCAGTGCATTAACCAAATTATATGGAGGAGTTTGAAAATGCTTTCTTGATGGAGGACATAGCCTCAGTATAAGTGCAGATGCCTCATTTTATTCACAGCTGCCATTTGAATCCTTTAAAATGGCTTCCATTTTCTGCTAAAAAAGATCTGGCAGGGGTTTTTTTTCCCCCTATATTGTAAGATGTGGCTATTAGACAGTCAATCAGCCGACTTGTGAAATGCAAATAGAAGCTTGCAGTGCTCTTTGCAGGCGACCCAGCATTGACAGCGAGAATAAAAGGAATTTTCCAAGGAAATCAAATGAACCTCATATAAATGAATTGTTTTCTTTGTCATTTTCCCTCTTTAAAAGCTGAAATGCTTTTACCTGAGAAGCACTTTCTTTGACTAAGTTAGTATCATGCAGACTGACCTTTATTTTATTGTTCTACCAGCTCTTTGGCATTTTAATGTTGTGGCCTGTAATAATAGAGGGGAAGGACAGAATGGGCTTTCTCAAGCAATTTTCTCCCTTAGGACTTAAAAATCAGGCTTTATTTTTCATAATCTCAAAACAAAGTACTTTTAAGAAATGCATTAGGAATTCTGTTAGGACAGAGAGAGCACCTGAGAGTGTACACGTAATAGAGATTTAAATGTTCCCCATGGGAAAGTCATTTTTAAAAGATTTCAAGACATTTCTTTTAAGCTTAAGTGGATTTCACATTTATATATTGTAACAAGACGGTGATCTTTGCCTTTGCAGAGACCCCTGGGATGACAGGTACTAGGAAAAGCCAATGAGGAGATAGCATTTTTAGTCATTTTTACATTTTGCTCCACTGGATAATTTAGCTGCTCCTGACCTGATCTTTGTTGGGTTTCTATTGGTCTCCTTGAAAATTTGATTCCTTTTTTTCTTGTTCCAGTATTTCCTTTCCTGCTCAGGCGAAAACAACCCTCCTCCCCAACCCCAAGTGAATAAAAGCAAAGCAAAAGCTCTTTTTAGTTGCAACGCTGCTCCCTTCTCCTGCTGAGCTGACAGATTTCTTTTTCCTTTTTCTCAGAGAGGAAACAGAATATTCTCTTTAACTTTCTCTATTTCCTAACATTTGCAGCTGTTTCCCCCTCAAAGTATTCACACCTGTCATAACCAAAAACAAAAAAGCAAATGCAAAGAGTTTTAGAGATGAAAATCAATAATAAAGCAACCAGAATGATAAATGGCATATGGACAATGGGCCTTAAGTTGTCTTCAAAAAAGGTGAACTCTCTCCTCACTTCTACCTTATGAAAACCCTCATTTCCTCCCAAATTCAGATCCTGTGCCACCACCTCCATGAAATCTTTCTTCATCCCTTCACTTATTAGTATTCTTTTTTTCCTAAAATTATATTATATTTATTGATCTGTTTAGCTATTACATCCACACAATAGGATACAAGCTCTAAGAAGTCAAGGAAGGATTTTTTACTTTTGTCCTTTTACTCCCAAGACCCAGAACAGTGTCTTGAACTTGATAAACATTTAATAAATGTTTGTTGAATTGAATAGCCATCAGTGGTAATAATTGGGAAGAAACATATTTTTGTGATTTGCATCTCCAGTCTAATGATTAAGGAAACAGAATTGGTCATGGATCTAATTCATGATATCCACAAATACTTGTTGAATCATTTTTCAGTCATGGCAGACTTTTCATGATCCCATTTGTGATTTTCTTGGCAGAGCTACTAAAGGGCTTTGCCATTTACTTCTCTAGCTCATTTTATAGATGAGGAACCTGAGGTAAACAAGGTTGAGTGACTTGCTTGGGTTCACACACCTAGAAAGTGTCTGAGGCCAGATTTGATCTCAGGGAGATGAATCTTCCTGACTCCAAGCTCAATGATCTATCCACTGTGCCACCTACCTGCCCTTACAAGTACATTATAATTTCTTTATCTCTATGTGGTTCTCCATACTATCACAGGTTAAAATAGTTTTAAAGTTGTTGTGGATTATTCATTTTGGTCTTTGTTCATCTAATAAAAAAATTTAACTAATACTTTTTAGGTATTTATTACTTGCAAGGTACTATGATAAGCACCATGACAGTGTAAAAGGAGTAGAAAAGAAGTATAACAAATAGTCCCTGTCCACAAAGAACTCTCTCTTAAAGATACATTTTATTAAAAAAAAATTGTCTTTTGTTAAATTTCAACAAGCACCCTTCTTTGAAAGAAACTTCCCATAAAAATATTTGGAACAAAACACCTACTAAAATCATTGTAATGAATTTTCTTTTTTTATAGTTTACCATTTATAAACAAAATGGAAATAAATTTGCATTTAATTTCAATAATCTGTTGCAAAATTATCTCTGATATTGTGTCTGAGTTTTGTTGCCTTTCCATGCTGACTCTATTTACATTCTTAGAGTTACTGAGTACATTGTTCTTTTGACTCTTCTTCCTTCATTTTGAATAGTTCATACAAATCTTCCTATGCTTCTCTGAATTCTTTATAACTGTCAACCCATAGTTCATTACTTTCACATGCCACAATTTGTTCAGAAATTCTCCAATTGTTGGGCACATTGTCTGTGTTCAATTTTTTGCTATATCAAATAGACCTATAGAGATCTTAGTAGACACAGATTCTTTCTATCATTGACTTTATTGGGTATAAATCCAGTAGTGGGATTCTTAAGGGCATGAATAATTTAGGAACTTCTGTAATTTCAAGTTGTTTCCCAAAATGGATAGACTGAATGATAGCCCCATCAGTATTGAACCTGTCTTTTCACAATTCCCCCAAAACTGAATTTTCCCATAATTTGCTATCATTGTAAATTTGATAGTTATGAGGCAATAAATTGGAGTTTTCTGGATTTTTGAAAATATTAGCATTTCTTAACAATTTTTCAGATATTCAAAAATATTGTACTTTCTTTAAAATTTCATTCATATTTGTTGACTTATTGTGTATTAATGAATGACTCTTGTTCTCATAGATTTAAGACAATTCCATATACCTGTGAGATGTCTTATATCAAAAATATTTATTAGAGTTTCCCATAGTCTCTATATTTTCTTCTAATTTATTGTATTTCTATTGTTCTTGCAAAAAAGAATTAAGTTTTATGCAATCAGAATTGTTTTCTACAATTCCCTCCATCCCATGTATGATTAAGAAATTTCCCTTATCTAGAGTTTAAGAAATGCTAAGATCTCCCTTCCCAAATAATTTTCTTATTATGTGGCATTTTATCTTGGGGTATTTATACATTTGGAATTTATGTTTGATTTAAGATGCTGGTTCAGGGGTGGCTAGGTGGCACAGTGAATAGAGCACCGGCCCTGGAGTCAGGAGTACCTGAGTTCAAGTCTGACCTCAGACACTTAACACAAAAAACTAGCCATGTGACCTTGGGCAAGTCACTTAACCCCAACTGCCCTCCAAAAAAAAAATGACAGCCTAAGATGCTGGTTCAGTCCTATTTCCTGCCAGATTTTATCAAATAAAGTATATGTCCTAATGTAGCTTCTGTTCTTGTCCAGTGCAAACTATTACGTGCACAAATTTTTTGTTATGTCTTACTTATCTAAACTAATGCACTGATCTGCTTTTCTATTTTTAATCCAGAACTAATTAAATTTAGCCATTATTGCCTTTAACATAAGTTTAAATTTAGCAATCATATGGGTGTGGATATCATAGGGGAAGGATTAGAAATTACTTGTAGAAGATGAATTCATGGGCAAGAATGGGATTTCATGTGTGCTCTTATTTTTAAGAAGTCTAGAAAAGGGCTCTCCTTGTCTTCTTAGGGGACTGGAATAGGGAAGAAGAGATGGATAGATAGATAGATAGATAGATAGATAGATAGATAGATAGATAGATAGATAGATAGATAGATAGATAGATGAGAGAGACATATATGTGTGTGTATGTGTGTGTGTGTGTGTGTGTGTGTGTATATATATATGAGATTTTTTCCTATACTTGGTAACATTACAGAAAAAAAGAGGACATCAAGCTCTTACAATCCAAAGAAAACCTGAAAAACTATTGTACTCAATCTACAATAGTTTCTCAACTCAAGATGAATTAGTCTGGTAATCAAATGAATTCTATGTCACCCAGTATCCTCTCAGTTATGGACTCCTTCAAAGCTTTCTTAAGTGAAAGGAACCCTTGGTTTCTTGGTTTAGCATGTACTCAAAACCAAAGGTCATATCCCCCTCCCTAATCAATGATCCTTTTTCCAGACCAGCTAGAGACCACACATTTTAAAAGAAAATTACATTTAGTTTAAGAGTATGGCAAAATAATTGGCAAGAAATGTCTACTACCTACAGAGAAAGAGAGAGAGAGAGAGAGAGAGAGAGAGAGAGAGGAAGGGAGAGGGAGAGGGAGGGAGGGAAGGAGGGAGGGAGGGAAGGAGGGAGAGACAGAGAATAGGGGCAGAGTTCCACACACCACCACTGGGAGAGGGAATACATATATAGAACAATTAGGGTCAGGGAATACATGAGGTCAGTAAATACCACTAAAGTGGGTACACAAACAGGGAGCATGTGTGGTTGGGTTTCTAGGGACTGGAATTCCTCTCTGCATCTCCTGCTGTTGCTTCTTCCTTCCTACACAGTTGTTGATGTCATCTGCTAGTCTGGTGGTGTTGCAGGATCTGTCATTTCTTGAATGTAATCTACTCTTCGAAATAAGGTAAAAAAAAATACTTTTCACCTCCCATAATGTTCATAAGGCATAAGGAGTTTGCCTAGGAAAACAGGATTGGGGGAGCAGGGGTATTAAAAAACTTTTTTGGAATTTGTGAAAAGATTCCTAGGTTAAGGTTGTAAAGGGACCTTACAAGTCATTAGTCTAACTCCTCCATTTCATAGATGGTGAAACCAAGCCCCACAGAGGTTATGAATAATTCATATCCACATCTGTCAAGTTCACCCAGATGGTAAATGGGAGAGCTAGGATATGAACTCACATCCAAAGTTTCCAAGAGCAGAATTTTTCACTGCACAATACAAGGTGAAAACACTCTTGAATGACAGTCACAATGAAGTGTTCATTCATTCATTCATTCATTTGCAAACCATTCTTAAGTCCTTACTAAGTATAGAACTCTATGGAAAGTACTGAGGTCAACTTGTTTTTACCTGTATTTCTCCAAACTTGATGAAACTTAAAGATTATATCATTAGCCTAGTTCATTTTACTACCCTCATCAGTTTTTACCCAGAATAATGCAGTAGTCTAAAGTCTCAACTCAGTCCATCTCCTATACAAGTCCTTTCTTAATCCTCTAGTTATTAGAAATCCCCTCTTTGAAATTATATTTTAGTTACTACATATATTTACCCATCATTCCCCAATAGAAAAGTGATCAAAGGATATTAATAAGCAGTTTTTAAAAGAGGAATTGAAAGCTATTAAAATGCTTTGAAAGAATGCTCCAAGTTAATAATAAGAGAAATGCAAATTAAAATAACTCTGAGGTTTCACATCACAATTAACAAATTGCAAAATGATAATAAATGAGAATAGTTGATGTTAGAAGGTATGTAGAAAAGATAGGCACACTAATGTGCTATTGGTAGAGATGTGAACAGGTCCAAACACTCTGAATAGCATTTTTGAACAGTGAGTTTTTTTAAGTGATTAAAATGTTTATACCCTTTGTCCCAGAGATCTCGTTGCTAGGCATATCTCCCAAGGATATCATTGAAAAGGTCTACATATAATGAGACATTTATAGCAGAGCTTTTTATGCCAGCAAGGAACTGAAAACAAAAAGATGCTCATTGATTAGAAACCACCTAAGTTGTGGTACATTAATGTGTAGGAATATTGCTGTTAAGAAATGATGAATATAAAGGAGCATGTGAAGACACATAGAAACTGGCACAGAGAAGGAAGCCAAAACAAGAAAGTAAGATGTGCAATAGCTAAAACAATTTAAAGGATAAACAAAGAAAACAATAATATAATGAAATTATAATGACCAACCTTGTCCCCAAAGAAGAGATATGAGAAAACCCTTCCCTTCCTTCTTTTTAGAGTTGGACAGCTATGGGTGTGAAATACTGCATATAACATCATACTTTTTGGATGGGTTGGTTGGTTTAGACAAACTTCCCTCCACATGCATACCTTTTTATACATTATTATAAAGAAATGTTCTCTCAGAATAGAAGTAAAGGACACATTGGGAAATATGTTATGTAAAAAGAAAAAATACCAATTTTGTTTATTAATTTAATTGAATGAAAAATATTTATGATTTCCTCAATGTTACTGTATATCTCTGGCCTGTATGCATACTTTTCTCTTGTTATTGCCTTCTTTGTTTAATCTAAATTGTAAGCGTATCTAATAGTATCTAATAAAGAGTAGAGCTTCTAAACATTCACTAACAACCAACTAATTTATTTTTTACTCTGAAAGACATAAACCGCTTTAGAATCAAGGTTTCCAATTCTTTAATGATAATGGATTATTTCAGTACCAAACCACTATGATTCTACCCCCAGCAAATTTCCTGCTTTATAGATCCACTTTAGTTCCTTTTTTATGAGTCTTTATTTTTAAACTGCCGTATGGATATGATCTTCTGTGCCTCATTATAACAGAGTTTCACAACTGAGACAGTAATTACAATTACCTCTTCCTTTAGTCTGAATAAGTCTGTGGAAAAGTTAGTCCTTCAAATCACAAAAACATCACAAGCTATTGTTTTAGGAGACATTCCAGGAAAAAGAGTTCCCCTCCATGGTTTACTGGGTCCTGGGGGGGTGGGGGGAATGTGTTATTGTAATTGTATCACCCTGATTTTTTACCAAATACAACATATGGGGAAATGATGGAATAATTCTGAGAAATAACTGTAGACTTTCATATAATCATGATAGACTAAGAAGGGGCTGCTCTGGCGATAACGAACTTCAATTCAACTATACTTACAAATACAGACATCGGTTATTTTAATACCATGTTGTTCAAATCCTAATAAACATGTAGGAAGGAGAGGAAAGTGCAAATTATTTGTCTGAGAAACTGTGACTAAGTTAAATCCTGGAAATAGCTATATTTTTTCAATTGTTGATCAAGTTTTTCTGGCAAAATTTTTTGTATCCTTTTCAAATAAATACTTATCTGAGCATATTCCACACAAAATAAGTTGAATTCTTGATTTAGATTTCTAGTAAACTCAAATATCCTATCTCTTCTGATTGGTGTAGCATTTTAAGTTAAGAAAATGTTAAATTCAAATCAACAGAATTTTTTTAAACACATTTTGTTTTATGTGTAACTTAATAAAAGTTTTTTTTCCCTTCACTTTATCTCTTCCCTTCTTGTCCTAGCTACATTTTATATATGGTAAAACTGAGACCCACAGGGGTTATGTGACTTACTCAAGGTCATCTACACAGTAGATGACAGAGCTAGGATGTGAATTCATATCCAAAGATTCTGAAACCAGAACTTTCCATGGCACAACACGAGTGGAAAACAGAATTTAAGACAGACAGTCTCTGGCAATGGAGCTGATACAAAGTTAAATATTTTATACAGTCTCTACCCATAAGTAAGTTACTCCATTGTTGCAGTGTTCCTCCCTTTTCAGGAGTGACCACACTCCTATGATTAATGTAGATGTTAAGTCATCCTGAGTTCTCACCCTTAGCTTAGACACTTGAAATCTAGATTCTTATCCATTTCTTACAGCCTAGTAGGATGCACACACAACCACACACACACACACACACAACGTGAAAACTACTCCAACAAAATAAGTGCATAAATATTTAATATAGGTATAAAAATACTAATTTAACACACTATTTATTCCAAATGCGATCTTTCTTTGTCTATTGTTCCTTAATTACCAAAGTCCTAGCTCCTCGAGGAAGGTCAAAGTCCAGGTTTGGATCATCTATCATTTAGACCAGTGGTTCTCCATCGGTCACTTAGACCAATCATTTCAAACAATGGATCATTGAAAGGTCAAAAAAAACATTGAAAAGTCATTGCTGAGGTGAAATGAATATTACACTTAGACTCAAGATATCTGTGGTCAAATCCCACATCCATTAATATCCACATGACCATGGACAAATTACTTAATGTCTCATGGCCTCATTTTCCTTATCTATAAAATGAGGATAATACTTACACCTCACAGGATTGTTGGGAAGAAGGTGATCTGCAAGCCTTATTATAATACATAAATCAGAAAGGCCTATAAATTCATCAATAGGCACATCTAGTATAGATTGAATAAATAATGTTACATATATATATATATATATATATATATATATATATCACTATGTCCAAGTTCACATTGTGAGGAGGAGGATGCTTTTTTATTAATATTTCTTAAATATTTGGAAATGAAGACGACACATAAAAAGTGGTCAATAAATTTTTAAAGGAGTGAGTGAACCTTCAACTAGACCTCTGTAAGTTAACTCTTAACGTATTTTCAATCAATACTGAATGAAAAAGCCAAAAGCTTTTCTCCATCCTACTACATTTCTAGTCATTGTCCTTAAGTCTTTATAATAATTTTCCCTCTATCCTATCTAACCCCAAGTAATTTTTCTCCAGGTCAAGGCCCTTCATGAAGCAGAAACACATCTCTGGTTTTCAACTGCTATCAAGCCCGATCATTTGCAAAGCTACTTTTTGTCACCTTTGTTTATTCTTTTTCAACTTCTAAGTCCTTTGACATGTTTCCTGATTTTTCTGTAGAGCCTTCCAGCTCCCCAACTTCCTTTTTTACCCTTCTTTTGTCTCCCTTCAATAAGGAGGAGGTTTCATTGTGGTGGTTGTCCTGTCTGATTGCTTGTTCATTTTCCCTAATGCTTCATACCAAAGAAGAGTCAATGGGAACATATTAGCCATGTTCAAATGATAGCTGTTTTCAAGTATTTGAGTGGTTGACATGTGGAGGAAGGATTAGATTTGCTCTGTTTGACCCAAGAGAACGGAACCAGGAGCAAGGGGTGGAAGCTTCAAAGAGGCATATTTGGACTTGATGGCAGGAAGAACTTCCTACAGCTTAGAGCTGATCAAAATTAGAATAGTCTTCCCTGAGGGCTCCAGGGCATTCTTCTCAAGTGAATATTGGAGTGATGACCAACTGTCACGGATTGCTTTTTCAGTATGAGTTGGATTGACTTCTAACTGAAATGGATCCCTCATAACCCATAAATTCTATCATTCCCTGCTTCTTTGATCCAGTGAAGGAGAATCAGAATCTCATAAAAATAGGATCAGTCAATAAGTACTTATTATATGCCAGGTACTGTTCCAAGTGCTGAAGAGAAAAAAAGGGAAGAAAGAAAAGCCAGTACCTGCTCTGAAGGGTCTTACAGTCTGATGGGGCAAATAATATGCAAGCAATATCTCCCAACAAGATATAGAAAGCATAAATTGGAAATAATTTACAAAGGAAAGGTACCAGTATCAAAGGGGATGAGGAAAGGCTCCCTGTAGAAGGTGCAATGTTAGCTGGAATTTGAAGGAAGTGAAGGAGGACAGGAAGAAGATAGGTGAGAAGGGAGAGAATCCCAAGCCTGAGAGACAACCAGTAAAAATGCACAGTCAGAAGATGGAGTATCTTCCTCAAGGTACATGTTACAAGGACACCAGTAATCACAGAGTAGGTGGAATGAAATAAGGTATAAGAAAAATGAACATGTAGAAAGGGGCCAGTATATAAAGGGTTTTGAACGCCACACAGAGAATTTTATATTTTCTCCTTGAGATGATAAGGAGTCACAGGAGTTTATTGAATGAAGCAATTACATGCTCAGATATGCATTTTAATAAGATGGCTTGACAGACAGGGAGACCAATCAGAAAGTTATTACTATAGTCCAGACTTAAAGGGATGAGGGCCTGTACTAGGTTTCTGGCAGTGTTAGAAGAGAGAAAGGGATGTGTACAAGAGATGTTACCAATTTAAAAAAAAGAACTTAGCAATAGATTAGATATAAGGAGTGAAAGTGAATGGAGAGATAAGGAAAATACCTAGATTGTGCGCCTGGGTGACGAAGGATAGCAGTAGCCTTGGAGGTGAAAGAGAAGTTAGAAAGAGGAGAAAGTTTGGAGCAGAGGGGCAAAAAAAAGGAGTTAAGTTTGGAATATGTCAAGTTTACAATATTTATGGGGAACCTAGTTCAAGATGTCCAATAGAAAGTTGGTCAGTTGAGAAGAGAACCAGGAGAAAGAATCATCACAAAAACCCAAAGGGTGATTGTAGTGCTCAACAGTCAAAAGGTACAGAAAAGCCAAGAAACGAGACTGATGTGGATACAAAGGTGCCCTAAAGGTTGACTTACCTGTTTCCTGGTTTATACTCTAAAGGTACCCTAAAGTTCAAGGTACCCTATGGGTTAAGTTGCTCATTCCTTAGAGCCCTAAAGTCTCCCTTTATCTTGAAATACCATAAAACTTCCCCTTATCTTGGACCATAAAATTCCTTGTCTCCCCCAATACTGGGTCATAAAAATTTCCTTGTCTCCCTTATCTTGTGACATTCTCATCTTGTGTCCTGATCTTGCCAAATTTATCTTGTCCCTAAATCTCCAAGCCCCTTAAGAAACCCTAAAAAATTACATCATCATCATTCTACAGGCTGTATAGCTTCCTGTCTATATAAGTCTGGTCCTTGTCCTGGAAGGGGGAAGGCAGGGGAATTGGGGTTAAGTGACTTGCCCAAGATCACACGACCAGTAAGTTTTAAGTGTCTGAGGCTAGATTTGAACTCAGGTCCTCCTGACTCCAGGGCCATGCTCTATTCACTGAGCCCACCTAGCTGCCCCTATATCAATACTTTTGTTTAGCTCCTTTCTAAGTCTCAGGCCTGTATGCTTCTGCATCAATAAAGCTCCCATTGGCTAAAGAGAAGGTCTAAATGAATTCTTTCAAAACCCTGAACCAGCTCTCCCAACTGTGACCTCAGCAAGACCAATGAATGTGTGACAAAACTGAGTAAGTTGAACACTTCCTTAATCTGGTATATTTTTTTTAAAAAATTGTTTTTAATGCTTCAGAAAAACATTGGAGATTAATAAATAAATAACATCTCAATGAATTGGGTTTTATACTCTAAAGGAGAAGGTACAAGGACAGACCTACAGTTTAGTCAGCATGGTTGAATTACAATTAGTCATGTTAATCCCTGCCTAGGATTGCCTGAGCATTATCAGCACCAGCTAGAGCAAGACATGCACAATGTTGCCAGAACAAAAGAAGGAAGGAAGGAAAGAAGGAAAGAAAGAAGGAAGGAAGGAAGGAAGGAAGGAAGGAAGGAAGGAAGGA
>CM053596.1:192268907-192305610 GCA_028646575.1 Pseudocheirus occidentalis | reverse complement strand
TGTGTATGTGTGTGTATGTGTGTATGTATTTATATGTTGTTACCCTCCAAAAGTTTGGTTAAGGGAGACAAATAGTGATATACAGTTATTTCATTTTATTCTCTTAAAACTAGTGAACTTGTACAAGGAGCCAGACTAAGTCTGACTGCTGAACAAAAGAATGAGAAAGCTTAAATGCCTTTTAGAACAATCCCAATTCAGGGTGGCTATGTCACACAATTTTATGACATTCATATGTTTACTATGCATATCATAAGAAAGGAAGTTTCTTGGTTGTAAACACATATTGACAAGACAATGGACAGAGCACAGATCTGTTTGGAATTTATGGTTTCAACATGTCTCTGTTTTCCTCCCATATGGAGTATGTACCAAGATAAGGGGAAATCCCACTTCCAATCTTACCTGGTTTCTGGAGTTGCTGCCACAGGAAAAGGTATTTGCAAAGCAAAGCAGTCTGTTTGATTAATTCAGACTTTAGTAAAAAAAATATTTAATGAATATCATTCTCCTCCCCCCTCGCCCCCCCACCATTTTTGGACAAGAACAAATCTATCAAGATTTTGTTTTTTAGGCCAAAGAAGGTATGGGAAAAATACTCTCTTCTTGGAGGGGGTTTTCCCCAAATCCTTATCTAGGTGAATTCAGGTTTTTCCCAATCACCATTTGAAATAGGGGGCACTAAAGGTAATGGCCAAATGATTGGACATCCACAGAGATAAGCAACTACTGCAAGGCAATTGCAATATAAGCAAAAGGAGCCAGCTGCAAGGGGGATCAAGGTAGGGTGCACAATGGGAATATAGAACAACCAAGTAAAAATAATCTAAAGCTACAAAAAGATATAAAGAACAAGTCTTGGGTATGTAAGAGGGCCGAGGGAGGGAGTGTTCTTATGAGGGCCTGGTCCTGACTCTTGGGAAAACTATCTACATCTGATGTCATCTTTTTTATGTCCCTTGGCTCAGACGTCCACTTAGGAGCAGGGGCAATCTTTGGGTGAGACAGAGGGATTCTAGAGTCCACATTCACAAGCTGGAGTAGTCAGACAGACCTGACAGGAGCTCCCAGAAACATGCAATTTGACACCAAAGGCCTATAGAGATAGTTCAATTTCCCAGCCATGCAAGGCTAGGTTCAAACAGTATAACAAATAGTTCAGTTTTCGAGCCACACAAGGCTAGGCTCAAACAGTACAAAATATTTTTCTCAGTTTTACAAAATTGCATAATTCCATTAAGTCAGGTACAAATTAAAATTCTTAGGTAGCTCACAATGTATATACGAATGTATATGTGTGTGTGATATGAATGTATCAGTGACCACATGTGACCTGATCTTGATATGGGTCACCACAGAAGATTTGACATGCTCCACTTTCCTGACCGGGGCTCCTTTGCCTCTCTTAGGTAGTCTGATTGCCCTCTGTTTTAGGGGGTACTACACCACTGTTTATCTAACTGTTGTCTCTTTCCATTAGAATGTGAACTCCTTGAAAACAGGGGCTGGTTTTGTTGATTCTTTTATATCTTCTGCACATACTAAGCACTTAATAAATGCTTGTCCATTTGTTTGACCCTGGAGGAAAGAACTAGGAGAAATAGGTGGAAGTTCATGTCCAGAAAAACTTTCTAGAAAATCTTAACATGGAATGAAATTCCTCAGAAGGTAGTTGGTTCCCCCTCGCTAGATATTTTCAAGCAAAGGTTTCAAGTAAAGGTATGTTACAGAAGGTATAGGGAGTTTTATTTATAGGTTGAGATAGATGACAATTGAGGCCCCTTTCAGTTCTGAAATCCTTTGGTTCTGTGCAGGGAGAGACAATGTGACCCCTGGACTCTGTAGATAAAGCCTTTAGGAAACAGAGGCACTATAAAACTGGGGATATAATTGTTTGGTGTAGGGGTGGCAGTAGCATCGTAGTTATGGGCCAAAAATGGGGGGAGGAAGAGAAGGAAGCATACAATCTGCTAGCTTCCTATTCTCGCTAAGCTCAGTTATTTCTATGCTGCCAAAAGCATAGGACTCTATAAATTTTGATCCCCTGGTTTCAGTTCTCACATCAAACCAAAAAGGGAAAAAAAATGTTAAAGTGGCTTTTTCACTCTTGATGTCTTCAGGCATTCAGAGTATATGGAATTGTTTCTCTCTCAGTATAATAAAAACATATAGATTTGATCCTAGGAAAGAAAACAGGGGCAAAGTCTTGCTCTGTACTACTGGTTTCTCTGAGACCAATTTTTCATTTCTGAAGTTGTTCATTTATTTTTTTGATATAAAATAAATAAACAGAACAAACTTATTTTAGAATAAATATACTTTTAAAAAATTGTGTTTGAGAAAGTGCTTCCAACAAGACAGGAATCTAGGATTAATAAATGTCCTCTCCATTCCTTTTTGGTCAAATATATTAAAAATCAAACATATTTTTAAAAAATCAAGATTAGTAACAATAGTTGCACATTTACTTCATCTTCCTCCAAACAAAAATCACTTTCAAATAAGACCCAGTTTATACTTAGAGCATACATACCCTGAACACAGTCATTGATTTCCACTTTTGTGTGCAATTGACCAGGGGCCATTAGTATGTGGTCATGCTGTGAAAACTACTAACACTTTAGAATGCTAGAAAAAATGTTTCCATGGCCCCTGGCCATCAATGTAGTATACTTTAAATAATCATGTATTTCTTGCCGTTCTCTTAAAGTAATTTCAAGCTTTTAAAAAAATTAAAAAGATTTATTTTTTATTATAGGAATAAAGAATAAGATAAGCAAGAATTAGGTTGTAAAATACTTTAAATACCCCAGAGAGGAATTTATATCTGATCCTTGAGGCAATAGGCAGCTATCAGTGTTTATTGAGTAGAGGAATAATGTGGTCTGATTTACACCTTAGGAAAATTGCATTAGAAACAAGGTGGAGGATAGATTGCAGAGTGGAGAGATGAGTCACAGAGTTTAAAGAAAAGGCTACTGCACTGTGCACTGGTGCCTCCCCTACCCCCAAGGGAATTTTCCTGAAGGCTTGATTTGGAGGTACATTTTGTGAAGCTTGCTCGGTTCCTTGAAATTGTTATTTTGGGCTCTGTTTGGTGGTTATCTCTTATAGTATGTTTCTCCCTGACTTTATACTACGATTGAGGACTATTCCGTGGTTCCTCAGAGGTTTGGTGTTGACTTCTAGAGGCATTAATGACAGACAAATTGATGATAAATCCATGGCTATTAAGGTCAATATTAATAAAATAAAATTTTGTTCCTTTTTTTGGTGACCTTGTTGGAATAGGGAACTCCCTGTTAGGAAATTGCTTCTACCAATGCAAACCCTCTGCAACTTATATTCATAGAGAGTTGTTCAGAGTCAACAATGGTTAATTGATGTGTCAAGGGTCAGTACATGTCTGAGGTTAGGCTTAAACCAAAGTCAAGTTAGTCAATGAGCATTTATTAAGCACCTGTTAAGTCTCAGGCTCCATGCCAGGCCTTGCCGTCCCCGCTGCCAAACAGCTCTCAGTCAAACGGAGGAGACAACATGCAGACAACTATGTATAAATACCATATACTTACATAGAATGGAGTTTATAGGGTGCTCAAGGAAGATTTAGCATCTCTGGTGTGAGAATTTGCTGAGTTCTTCTCAGGGCTACTCATCTAACTTTGCTGTCTATCTGGCACTCAACTCTTGTCTGTGGCTCCAAGAAGCTGTTGCATGTGTTGTAGTCATACCCTAGTAAAACCATCTCAGCAGACAGATAGACCAAATGAGGTGAGTTCAACTACATGAAGAATTCCCTCAGCACGATGGGCAGAGGAGAACAATCAGTTTCAATAGTAATGAAGGCAACTTAAGCAGGCCCTGTGGAGTGCTTAGACATGGTCAGACATTGAAAATGCCAAAGCCTTCTCAGGCCATAGCCAGTCATCCTGACTTTTGTCTTGTCACTGGACTTTGATGACTTAGGAAGAGAGAGTTAGACTGAAAACCTTATGCAACTCTGCCTCACTTAAATCCAGTTCACACATGACTCAAGGCATCATCTCATGATGTCATCGATCCTTTTTGAAAATGAAGGATGAAAAAAAAAAGAAAATTTGGATGAACAACAGCAACAACAACAGAGAAGCCAGGAGTTGAAGATGAAGAAGGAGATATCTTCCTAAATCTGCTGCTTAGCTCTCTGACATACCATACCTTTGAAAACATCAATATAAATAATGCAAAATACTCTCTCATTTTATAGGGATACCCTAGGGGACTGGCCCTGTGACTTTTATTAACACATTCATTCCCTAGTGAGGAGGATTCTGTACCAATGTAGATTAGCATCTTTTCTGCAATCTTTAGTCTCAGAGAAGAACGTCACCATCTCGGGATTATGTTGATTGACCTCATTAAGTTTACCTAATAAGGGTTATACAACAAGTATGGCAGAGGTGGACTTGAGCTCAGGTTTTCCTGTGTCTAAGGCTGGTTGCTTATTTGCCTCTTCTAACATTATGTAGCATTAGGTTAATGGCTTAACTTTGTGAAACTCAGAATAAATTTTATGGTTTCTATGAATGGAAGAGCCTTTTTACATCTTTTATCATCACATCTGACATTCTTCCTCCAAATTCAGAGGACAAATGCAGATTTAAAAAGATATATTTAGGATGTACTGTATTCTTTAGTAGAATGGTCAGTAAATTAGTACCTATTATATGCCAGACATGGTGCTAAATATTTGAGATACAAATAGAGGCAAAAGAAAGCCTCTTTTCTCAAGGAATAATCTAAAGGGAGACAACACCAAAATGACTAGGGAGGAATTTGGGGGATAAATTCAGGACAAACTAGAGATAATCAGGATTCTGGATAAATGAGCAATAGTGAATTTGGGAAAGGTACTAACATTAAGTTGGATAAGAAAGACTTCTTGTAGAAGTTGGGATTTTAGCTGCAATTTGAATAATTGTAGGGAGTCTGGGAAGCAAAGATGAGGAAGGGGTAGATGGGGAGGAGTCAGTGAATATGCCCAGAATCTGAAGAAACAGCAGAAGAACAGCAAGCAGGCCATTAACTAAATTGCAGAGTATGAAGGTCTGGGGAAGGTATTAAAAAATGGAAATATAGGAGGGGGGGCCTGGTTGTGAAGGGATTTGAATGCCAAACAGGGGATTTTATTTTTTATTCTGTAAATGATAGGGAAACACAAAAATCTGTTGAATAGACAGGTGACATGATCTGATCTGTGCTTGAGGAAGATAAATTTGATAGTTAAGTAGAGAATGGGCTAGAATGAGGAGAGACTCAAGGCAGGGAGATCAATTAATGGGTTATTGCAATTGTAGGGAGGATGATGAGGGCCTATTTGAGCCAGGTATCAATGTCAGAGGAGAAAATGGGACATATATGCGGGGTGTCACAAAGGTAAAATCAATAGACTTTGGCCACAGATTGTACATGGTGCAAATGAGAGTCAAGTGTGTCACCTAGGTTGCAATCCTGGATAAATGGGAAGGTAGTGGTGTCCTTGACAGTAATTAATATTAATACTATTTTCTCTGCAGTCAGTGTATCATTGAGTTATAGAAGATTCTAGAAAGAAATAAACTAGGTCTTAGAAGACACATAGAAAAAAGCCTTTACGCATTTTGCCTATTTTAAATGTAGTGTTCTTTAGATAAGTTTGCTTCATCAACAATTAGGGTCTTCTTCATAACCCTTAAATTATTCATTAATGTAAATCCAAAATCTAGTCACTTTAGTCTTCAGCAAAGTTGAGAGAAGAAAATTAATGCTATTTATTTCTTTAAAATGCACTCACTGGTTCTTTTGTATTTGATGTGTTTGAATATAGATAAATATAATTTTAACATGAAAGTTTTCTGCAGCCATTAAATTTTTCTAATAACAAAAAGAAAGATGAATGCATGCATATCATAGAAATATAATAAATCTATGGAAGTAGATGATATGTTGACACACTGAGCCCAATTCACTTCCAAATTTCCCCTTGGAAGGCATCCATACATATTCATTAACACATACAGTAAATGTTTGCTCTATATGGAGCAATTTCTGGCTTCTCTTTCATTTTCCCTCTCTCATCCACTTACATAGTACTATACTTAGAATTTGTGTTCTAATGGAAAGAGTACAGGATTTGGAGTCAGAAAACCTGGGTTTAACTCCTGGCATGGTCACTTATGACTTACGTGATGTTGTTTGTCGTTTTACCCCTAAGTCTTGATTTCCTTAGTTGTAAGATGGAGTCATATCACATACCTCTAAGGTCCCTTCTAACTATGGAAAGAAGGAAGGAAGAAAAGTAGGGAGGAAGAGAAAAGCCAAGGAGGGAGGGAGGGAAAGAGTAGAGGAGGGAATGAAAGAAGGAAAGGAGTAGAGGGAAACAAAGAATGGAAGAATGAAGGATGAAAGGAAAGGGGGAAGGGAAGAAATAAAGAAAGAAGGGAAGAAGGAAGAAAGGGAAGAAAAAAGAAGGAAACATTTATTAAGAATCACATTATTTGTAAAGTACTTTGTACATATGCTAATAACATGCACATATTATCTCATTCGAGCTTCACAATAATCCTGGGATTGCTATTATCATTTCTATTTTATAGTTGGTGAAACTAAGACAAACAGAAGTTATATGACTTGCCCAGGGTCACACAGCTACTAATTGTCTGAATTAGGATTTGAACTCTGGTCTTCCTGATTACAGGGCCACAGATTGATCCACACTATAATTTGTGTTCATCCTGTAATGTGTACTTTGATTTGGGGTATGACTTGGACAAGGTAGAAGGCCACTTAGAGAAATAGAGATAGGATATTTTTTTTTGCTTTTTTCAGGGCAATTGGGGTTAAGCAACTTGCCCAAGGTCACACAGCTAGTAAGTGTGTCAAGTGTCTGAAGCCAGATTTGAACTCAGTTACTCCTGACTCCAGGGCTGATGCTCTCTACTCACTGTGCTACCTAGCCACCCCCATAGATAGCATATTTTTAGAAGTGAATAATTTGTTCTCTTTTTTCAGTTTTATTACATATTTGCAAATGCCCATTCTGTTTGGCTTTTGTTAAAAATGTAAATTAAAATTCATAAAAATGCATGCTATTAGTTACAAAGATGTATTTTATACATATACACATCTACATATGAACCTTCCATGAATTCCAGTCATTAGACTCAAAGGACTTACCAATCAATGCTCACCAAAAAATTGTAGGGAACAGGAAATCTGGAAGCAGGGTTTAAGATGGGCAGTTGATATATTGATTTTCTTTAAAGTGAATTGAGCAAAATCTTCAAATTGTTGGAAATTTAACTTGAGACCTATTTTTTTTATCAACAAAGAAGAAACCAGTTGCCGAAGTAGAAATGATGGGAACCCTGTAAAAGAAGCAACTACTTTATCTTCGAATCTTTGACAGAGGAAGAAAATTGTCAAGCTACATTTGGAATATACCAGGAAAGGACAGGTAGCATTTCTTCCAAAATTCTATGAAGGAAGCTCAGAAGGTATTAGAGGTTAAGAATAATATTTTTGAAACAGAGAGAAAATTCTGACAAAGATAAATGTACAGTAGTCTAAATAGGATGATGTATATATGCAACTCATTGAGCAAATTCCATTAAAAAACAAACACACGTTCAGAAGATGGAGGCAAAGGCACATAACTGGGGATACTAAAGCATAGAGTGAATCTATTCCAGTGAGGAATGCTAAGACAATGAAATATGTATAATAAATGAAGAAGCAAACTATCTGCCTAGCTCTTCCTGTATGCGTGATTTTTCCACGAAGAAAAAACATGTATCCAAGAAAAGATAGTGCTATTAGTCACCAAGACTAGGGAGCTGGATGTATAATTCTTGAGGTCACCAAACTATCAATTCAATCCTTCATGTGGGAGTCTAGTGGGTGGTGGGATTTCTGCAATTCCCAGGCCACAAAGAAAAAAAGTTCATTTGAACATAATAAGACATAAAAAATAAAGCATTAGAATGAGTTTTATTTGTCTGAGACCTATGAATGGCAAGAGAAAGAAGAGTTTGTACTTTAATAAGCTACAGTGAAAGACTAACAGCACTGCAAAGATTCAGATAACCTGTATGTGTGGCTTAGATAATATGGACTTCTATTATAAATAACCCACTTATACATATTCGGCCACTCCTAATAGTGGGCAGTGAGATGGCACAGTGGAGAGAGTACAAGGTCTGGAGTCAGGAAGATTCATCTTTCTGAGTTCACGTCTGGTCTCAGATACTTACTAGCTATGTGACCTTGGGCAAGTCACTTAACCCTGTTTATCTCAGTTTCCTCATCTGTAAAAAGAGCTAGAGGAGGAAATGGCAAATAACCCAATTATCTTTGCCAAGAAAATCCCACATGTGATCATGGAGACTCAGACTCAAGAACAACAACAACTAATAATAATAATTGAGTTTGTATAGCATTTTAAGGTTAGAAAGTGCTTAATAAAGATCAAATCGTCTACAATTCTATTGCTCTGACTTGGTGTAGCTTTCATCATACTGTCAAGAGCTGGGACTAGCAGGTGTTTACTCAAACTCTGATCAGAGAAAACCCTGCATTCCTCTTGCCCAGACATAGAATCAGGACTGGGATTTTGTAAAGCTTAGACAAGGAATATAGTAATCAGACTTGAGCCCTAGATTGAATAAATTATGGCACTTGAAGTTTGCAGCTCATTAGCCTGTTCCAAACCTGAGGTCCTTTAAGAACACCTAGAGGAAATAGTGTCAGGACCCCAGATAGTATAGATCAGGGCCCAACAACATCCCATCATCCTCTCTAGAAGAGTTCAGAGCCGGGCCCTGCTAATCAAGTTTCAATTCAAGAAGTAAGATTGGGGAAATGACTCCATCAGACAATGACAAATACTGGAATAAAATTTGAAGTTTGAAAAAAGATAGAAAATGCAAGGCATTTCCTATTTAACAAAAACAAATAGTTTGAAAAATCAGTCAAGGATAAAATATCCAAGAATTATCAGAAAGTTTTAATTCATGACTTTTGAAATATCATATATAGTTGTTTTGTTTTTAAGTTGTAGTTTTCTAATAGTCTGATATTCCAATAAAATGTTAAGGAGTACAGAGCCCAACACCTTTAAGTACTCCACTAGGGACCTCTTTTCTTCAAGTCCAATCATTTCACCTATTCTGAATGCATTCGTCATCTAGTCCACATTTCTCCATATTGTTTGCAACAGTAACATGAGAGACTTCATCAAATATTGTACAAAAATTAAGGTAAAGTATTTATGGTGTTTTACTGATCTACAGTTTTAGTAATCCTGTCTTAAAAAGGAAATAATGTTAGTCTGGCATGACCTTTTCTTGATAAAGTCAAATCAAGTCAACACGCATTTATCAAGGGCCTATTATGGGCCAGGTAGTGTACTGAGTGCAGGGGATACAATGAAAGACCCAAAGCAGTTCCTGTTCTCAAGGCGCTCCCAGTCCACTGGGAGAAACAACATGCTAAATAATAGTGTACAAATGAGATATATGTAGCACAAATTGAATAATTCTCAGAGAGAAGCAACTATCATTAAAGAAGATCAGGAAAGAATTCTTTCAGAAGATGGAATTTTAGCTCAATAGGAAGGAAGCCAAGAGTTAGAGATGAGGAGGGATGGAGGACAGCCAGTAAGTGGGATGATGGAATGTCTTGTTAAAGAATAACAATGCCAGAATCATTGAATTGTAAAGTATATGGCAGAGAGTAAAACATAAGAAGATTGGAAAAGTAGGAAGGGTTAAAGTCATAATGGGCTTTAAAAGCCAGACAATTTGATCCTGGAAGTACTAGAGAGTCACTGGAGCTAATTGAGTGGGGAGTGGCATAATCAGAATTACTCTTCAGGAAGATCAGTTTGAGAGCTGAGTGGAGGCTAGATTGTAATGGGATGACGCAGGAAGACTAACCAGATAGACCATTGCTATATGCTAGGTGTAAAGTGATGAGGGCCTGCACCAAAGTAGTGACAGGGTAAAAAGAGAGAAAAGGGCATATACTAGAGAATCAACCCCATGGAAATTGATTCCACAGGACTTAGCAACAGATTGGATAGGGACTGTTGTGAGAGAGTTAGCAGTTGAGCTAGTTGTGAACCTGGGCGATTTGGGAGAATGGTGGTACTCTTGATAGTGAGAGGAATATTAAGAAAAGGGGAGGGTTTGGGGGAAGGGTATAATGAGTTTAGTTTTAGACACAGTGACTTTAAGATTTCTATGAAACATCCAGTTAGAGATGTCTAATAAGCAGTTGGAGATGGGAGACTGATGGTGACCAGGACTGAAGTTTGGGCTGTATAAACAGTTCTCATGATCATCTACAAAGAGATAATAACTTTATCTATGGAAGTTGATGATATCACCAAATAAAATCATAAAAAGAGAGAATTGTGGTCACTACTCCCCTTTCTAGGTGTTCACTGATCTTTCCTTTAACAATATTTGAATTTTAATAATAATTAATAAATTTTGTCATGAATCAAAATTATTTGTGTAGCAATAGTTTACAAGCCCATCCTTTTTTTTTCAAAAATTAGGATATTTGATCTTTTTCAGGCATGTGACACTTTTTCTTTTCTCTATGAGCTTTTAAAATATCCCTGGAAGCAGTTGTATATCTAACTCATAGGATATAGTATCTGTTTGTGTCAAGGAAGCTCAGTTAAGCCACTCATTATCTTCTGCACTGAACTCTCTTTCTTCAATGATCTTGACAAGATGAGAATTTACTCTGTAGTGTGTGCATTCATATTTCCATATCTTCATCAGAGAGAACTGTGAATATCTTAAAACTTTTGAAGCAGACAGTATAAACACCATAACAAAACATTGCTGATAGACTTTACCTCTTCTCCTTCCAGGAACGGAGCTTTAAGCTGTTTGAAATATGGCAAGAAAGACAAATAAAAACATGCTAGTTTCTGGGGGTTGTAACTTGTCTAAGACTGATGACTTGAATTCAACAAGGATAGCTAGGTACTCTCTTGCTATCTCCTTCTTTGATTTCAACTCCTAATTAGATATTGTTGTTCTGTCTTTTGCAGTCCCCAAATCATTATCCTGGGCAGAACAATTAAAGCAAAATTGAGAGCTAAAAACTTCTCTTTCTCTCTTTTGTCCATTATCATGCTCCCATTCACTTTGAACAGAGGTCCTATCCCTTCTTTAATCTTCCTCTTTTCCTTAATAAAGCTTTATATAGCCATTTTAAATTTCTCTTAACTTTCCTTGCCAGTTTCAGCTTATTCAGAGTTTCAGTAGCCCTAATTTTATTTAAATAGAACCATTCAACACTTTTGAATTGATTTTCTATTACTTGCCCTTGTTTTCACCTTTTGTGTATTTCTTTCTTTCTTTTTTTTAAATGTTAGTCACTGAGTTCATCACACATGCCTGTTTCTCTTTAGGATTTTTCCCTTTTTCCTCATCAGAGTTGCTTTTCCTTGTGTCTTCAGAATTTAATTTTTGAAAGTTTACAATTCCTTCTGGTTTGTCATCACAGCAGAATATTTGTACATGGGATCCTACCTATCATATCTCTGAACTCTTTGAAATCTGCTCTCACAAAATCTAGGATGCAATGTAGTCTCTGCCTATCTTTTCATTCTGTTTCTTTCATGTATTCTAAGATGGAGTGATCAGTTCCTTTCAAGTTTCCCATAATTTCTACTCTAGTCCCCAGTTTCTATCTCTCAGTGAGAATTAGTCTGAGTTCTCTTCATTGACTTCACCTTTAAAAGAATAAAATTATCATTAAAGTAAAGGAATCTACCATTTTGACTTTGCCTTTGGCAGCAGGTTTCTGTAAAATAGATCACAATTTCATTATGCTTTAAATTTCATTTTGTTTGTGATCTGTTTTCTGACCTCATTTATTTCCTTTTTTTCCCCCAGAATGGCGTGCAGTATACAGCAATGAGGATATCATTTGCTTTTTTGTTTTTTAAACCTCTGTTGATTTTCACTCAACTACTCTCCCTTGCATTGTCCCTAGTTCTTCCTTCCTCACATTTCCTGGATTTCCATGCATCAGCGTATTTTCTTAATATACAATACTATCCTGCTCCCTGTTCTCTACCTCCAACTTTTAACCCATCATATTCCATTTAAATAAAAACCCTTCCAGAGTCACATGCCAGCCATTCCTCTGAGTTTCAGTGATACCTATGGAGGCAAATCTGCCTCCTTTCTTTAAAATCACTAGCTTGCCTTTTTTATCTATACCTTTGTCTATTGACATGCCAGGCCATTATTTTTATTATGACTCTTTTCTTATATTTTATCTTTTGTGGATTTCTCAGTATCTTTCTTATTCTTCTTAACACTGTAGCTATTCTCTATGGTATCTAGCTCATAGGATATAGTATCTATTTGTGTCAAGGAAGCTCAGTTAAGCCACTCATTATCTTCTGCACTGAACTCTCTTTCTTCAATGATCTTGACAAGATGAGAATTTACTCTGTAGTGTGTGCATTCATATTTCCATATCTTCATCAGAGAGAACTGTGAATATCTTAAAACTTTTGAAGCAGACAGTATAAACACCATAACAAAACATTGCTGATAGACTTTACCTCTTCTCCTTCCAGGAACAGAGCTTTAAGCTGTTTGAAATATGGCAAGAAAGACAAATAAAAAGCAAATTAAGTTCAGAAATATGTTTGACTTGAAACAAAGCAATTTATTGCTTATTGATGGTTCTGGATATTTTTTTTTCCTATCAAACTTTTAATAGCATGGCATTTGTTAGCTAGAGGTTGTAACATAATTGTTAGTGAGCTTTCAGAAGTGTCTCCGGTAGATAATGTTTGAATAATCTATGTGCTTTAATTTGAATAATTTATGCATAAAGCAGGGTAGTTATAATTGCAATTATAATGTTCAGTTCAGTAGCAATGAGTTGCATTTGAAGCTGGATGCTGATTGTACTATGTGGCTTATGCTATGAATTTCATTTTGTTTTTAACAAAAGATTCTGAGTGCAGGGAGATGGCTCAGAGCTTGACAAAAGTTCCCAAGTGAAGTTTTAAAGAATTTCCTCCCAAAGATTTTTTTATTTTATTTTATTTTTTATTCAAAGTCTGAAATCCAATCTTGCCTGCCTCTGTGCCATAGAGATAAAGGAAGTGGATTGAAAAGTGCCCCTGGTTGGACAGAAAAGGACTTTTCTACTTTTCTTCTGAAGAAGCAGCTGCTCTCATCAATAATTTCCTGAAGCAATAGGCCTGGAGTGTAAACAATATTTTATACGGATGACAGTGGAACCGAATATGTTACTGCTAAAAATTTGTGCAGTTAACTGTGGAGAATGGATTAACCCTGTATAACACATGAATTCAAATACAGTATCTGAATTAAATTAAAGGGTTAAAGGGGTTTTTTTAAAGAGAAGTCATTTTTGTTACTTAACAAATAAAACATAATTCTTACTCTTTACACACAAAAGGTTCCTTTTGTTATGTTATTGTATACTCAGAGATTTAGACCAAAAATTATGTATTTCCTTAATTTGAATTCACATTTTAGTATTAAAATTCTTATATAATTTTCATTGCTTTTCTTAAAAATTTTAAGCTTAGCCAACTGATAAAAAAGTTTTAATTATCAGTGTTTATCCATAATGCTTTGATAAGTTCTGATTAGGTGACTAGTAGGCCTGTTAAAGAAAAAGAGATTGTTGTGGGCAAAATACAGTACTCAATAAACAAAGCATTATTTTTCTGTGAATTACCATAGTAACGAATAATACTATACAATAAATGCTGTTTCTATAGACCATTTCCAATCAGCTAATTAACCAACTAATGGGCATTTATTTAGCTTTTACAATGTGTAAGACACTATGCTAATCCTTGAGAAAACAAAAATAAAATTGAAACTCTCCCTGACCTCATGGAGTTTGGGGGAAGAGTATATCTGCAACTTAGTGTTAAGAGTATATATAAAGCTACATGCAAGACTTTTCCTTATTATTTTTGTTGTTGTTTTTCCTTCTTTCTTGAAAAGAACCATGACATCAGGAAGGTGATACCATAACTTGCAAATGAATTGGATTTAAGAAAGAGAGGCCTGGATCCACAGGCAAGATATAGATCAGAAGGACTGGACATGGCCCTGGATATAGTGGGAGACCTTGGCCTTTTTAAGCTAAGGTCTTTCCCAGGTCTCAGTTTGACTGAGGCAATGCCCATTCAGTGATTAAGGCTAGGTAATAAATGAGGTAAAGAATGGCTTCTTTTATGTAGCCAAAAAAAAATTAAAAAGTTAGTGGAGGATGGGGGGGGGGAGGGAAGAAACAGTTACTATTTACATTCATTCAGAGCCATAGGGGCCCAAACTATGCTCAGCAGGGGCTTGGACTGGGATCTATTGTTGATCAATCAAGGAGAACCAGAGTGATTTGGATTTAAGTCCTGGTCCTTAAGAAAGTAATCTAACCTGCAAACCTCAGAAACCTTGTGATTTCAGTAATCAAAATTACATTCCTTATATTACAGAGGGAGAAGATGAAAGAAGGAGGAAGCTTTGGAAGAAAAGGGAAGGGAAGGGGAAAGGATGGGTTGTATCCTCTGATTGGATGCCATGATTTGCAAGTGAATTGGATTGGATTTAAGCCTCACTTTCTCCTTAAGAGCCATCGGCACCCAGGGTCAAGTTATGGATCCATACCAGACAAATTGAAAGGGTATATATACCCTGCAAGTGAGTGGTCCTCTACTGCACTAAGGTTAAATCCACAGTTGTCTCATACTTGCCTCTGCTCCAGGGAAAACTTTTGATTACTGTTATTTGTTAACCATGGCTACCTGATCTTTGATCCCACTTACAGCCATTGCAACTTAGTGTCTAGAGTGCTACATCTGGAGTCAAAAGATGTGATTTCAAATCCTAGCTCTAACTTAGCACTTAGCTTCTGACTGACTCACTTTCCTTGTCTGTAGAATAAGGATGATAATTAATAATAATAATCATAATCATAATCATAATAAATAAATAAATAAATAAATAAATAAGCACCTATCTCTCAGGGCTGTTGTGGGGATAAAATGAGAGATTATATGTAGGTGCTTTGAAAATGTTAAAGGCACAGTGGATATGATGAGGTACAGGCTCTGGGAGCCCCCTTGAGCTCTCCTTGAATCTTTCAGGTACAGGCTCTGAGAAACCCATTGAAGTCTAATTAAATCTTCCCATTTTATGAGGCATTTGCAGAGGCCATAAGTTTCTCATTGAGGCTGGGCCCAAACCTCTGTTACTAGCCTAGCCCTCCATTGTCCGTGTACTTCCCACCCTTGAGCCTATCAAAATATGAATCCACCCTTGCACTGACCTCATTAAATCCTCCTGAAGACCTTCCCCAGGCTTTTCTTCTAGACCACCCCTAGATTCCTCTGTACATAAGACCCCACCTTCCCTCCATGTGGTGTGAGAGTGCCATAGAATGACCTAGCACAGACTTACTCTGTGTCACCTATCTCTGGCCCACTTACCCAATGCAAGCATCACAGATACCTAGGCTCCCTAAGAGTCTACCCCATATGGCAAACTTTTAATGAACTATTAATTTATTCTTCTTTGGCTGAGAAGACTTGAGTTGAATTCATTTGGCAGTACCTGGTGTGTTGGTATTTTGGGGTCTCCAGAGCAATACTAACCTTCTTTATTGGTAACCACATTAGATAAAGTGCTGGGCTTGGAGTCAGGAAGATCTTTGTTCTAATCCAGGCTCAGATATTTACTAGCTGTGTGACCCTATTTAAATCACTTAATACTATTTGACTCAGTTTTCTCATCTGTAAAATGAGCTCTAGAAGGAGACGGCAAATCATTCCAATATCTTTTCCAAGAAAACCCCAGTGGGGTCACAAATAAATGACCACAACTGAACAACAACATTATCATTTTTATTAATGTTCCTTGTCCTCTTCTTCCTCCTTTTCTTCTTCCTCCTGCTTTTTAGCCAATCCTCATTACCATTGCATGGACCAGGTAGATAGTTTTAAAACACTGACTGACTTTCAGAGAAATTAAATCACTTGCCATTGTCACAAAGCTAGTAAGTGACAGATTCTTACCAAAGTTTTATCAACAGTGACTCAGTAATTTTTTGGTGGGTGTGGTGGGGAAGAATGTGGGCATGCCTAGCTTTAATGTTGCAAACCAAGGGGTGGCTAGGTGGTGAGCCTGGAGTTGGGAGGACGTGAATTCAAATCTGGCCTCAGACACTTGACATGAAAACTAGCTGCGTGACTTTGGGCAAGTCACTTAACCCCAATTGCCCCTCCAAAAAGCAAAAAAAAAACTCCAAAAACAAAAAACAAAAACAAATGTTGCAAACCAACTATTTCAAATCATTCTGAAAACGTAAATGGGAAATTGTTTTGGGCACGGAGTTTTGGGAAAATGAATTATGATACAGGACATTATAACCTTTTCCCCCATGTATCCTGTGACTTGCAAACTTCTAGAAAAATGGAATCTTAAGACTGAAAAGTACCTCAAGAGATCACTTAGCCTAATCTCCTACTTTCCAACCTTCTTGCCTGACTTAAATAAGAACAGAAATATGATGGTATCCTTTGGTGAAAATCATTAAGGAAGAAAATTTGACAATCTTCTTGAGAAATATGATCATAACGTTGTTTCACATTCTTGACAGCTAGGAACTTAGTAAAGTCTAGTCAAGTCCTTCTCTGATATGGTGTAAATTAATTTCCTGTCACCAGTTTGTCTGTACAATGGTGTGTAAGTGCTTTAGAGATTTTATCAAAGATGTTGGTTAGGGTTTTCCTTTATTTTTTTAATGCCTTTTGATCTCATGGAAATTGTTGTCATTAAAAGACAAAAAAAGGCCATGCCAAAATTAGTTGAAATGTATTTAAATAAGTATTTGGTTGGGGGGGGGTTTGTAACAATAATGCGATATTCACAACAGCCATGGTGGTTATGAATATACTGGTATAGTTGTGAATTACAAAATGTAATAGACTCTCCACATGGAGGTCAGAACCAAAGCCTTATTCAAATACCTGAAAACTGAGTCCCAGAACCAGAAAGCCACAGTCATCATATTAGTCATGAAGTTGATACATGTGGTTAATGCAGCAAACACCCACATTTCCAAGCCTTCACAACAAAACAGGCTCCCTCAATCAGGGATCCTCCTCTCTCACTCATGGTAGCTCCACAGCCTGGTTCTTGGAAGTTCTTAGCAGAAATTCCCAAAGGAAACATCTCAGCAGAAGTTTCAAGAAGGAGGGTTTCAGCAGAAGTTCCCAGAAGGAAGGCCTCAGAAGAAGTTCCCAGAGGGAAGGTCTGATTAGAAGTTTCAGCCTCCAGATGCTCACTGAGAGAAATTCTGACTGTTCTGCTGGTGCTCTTCCTTATATACAGTATAGCTCCTCTGCATTCTGCCCCTTCCTGTTAAATCAGCAACTTCCTCCCAAGGTGTTAACTACTTCTGTGTTAATTAAGTAGCTTAAACAAGGAATTAACTTGAAACAAGGTACTAAGTACCTGCTTACTTGCCAATAGAAAGGGACATGGAAGATCTTCAGATTTCATTAACATTACAGGGGTTTGAAGTAACTATGAATTAAGTCTCTTTAGAGCAGTGGTTCTCAACCTTCCTAATGCAACCCTATGTGGGCATATCTGCATGTGGGCATATCTGCATGTGGGCGGACCCACCTGGAGAGGACAGAGTAGTGTCTCCTTCCTAAGACCATTGGAAAAATGCATTTTCCGATGGTGTTAGGTGACCCCTGTGAAAGAGCCATTTGACCCCCAAAGGGGTCGTGAACCACAGGTTGAGAACCACTGCTTTAGAGGCTAAAAGGTTTATATAAGAAAACATAGGGGCAACTAAGTGATGCAGTGAATAGAGCATCTGCCCTGCAGTCAGGAGGACTTGAGTTCAAATATGACCTCAGACACTTGACACACTTACTAGCTGTGTAATCTTAGGTAAATCACTTAACCCCAGTTGCCTTGCCTTCTGCCTCCCCCACATTGAGCTAAGAAAACATAGCTCAAGATGTTAAAGAAGATACATCTGTTAGGCAAAAGCTAATGTGAGAACATGTGTTCAAATGTGCCTATTTGTGCCTATTTGTTAGAAGGCTTTCTTTTTATTTTCTTTTTCTATTTTCCCATTGGGAATTGGGGAAAGGTGTTGAGAGATGGAAGGTAAAAAAGAAAAAAAAGGAAAAGAAAATTGAGATAATAGGATGATGGAGTATTTTTTTTTTAATCAGAGAACAAATAGTCTGGAAAAAAGTACAGAGAAGCAAGACAGCTTGGGAAGTTATAGTTTGAAACTATTTTAGACTTTTAATAAAAGCAAACTATACATTATAAAGGATTGTAACTTTATATTCCATCCTATTTTTTTCTATTCTACTGGATACAGAAATATCCCTCAGTTTTAGTGTTTGTTTAGAATAAAAATCAATTTAATTAAAAAAATACAATGGATTAATAAAAAAATTGTTACAACAAAAACTGTTTAACCTAGCACTCATTTACTCAAAATAGTACATTATTTGAAGCAAATGGTTTTCTTTAGTCAGTGATTGCTCTTTATTAAGCTTTTTTGATCATCTAAATTCAATTACTTCAAAGTCCATTTTTCTAGTCTATTTCAAATGATTTAAGTATTAACTGCATTATAATGACAACTCATTAACTTAGAAGCCTCTAAAATATCTTTTGCATTATTTCACCTTGACTGAGCTATAGCTTGCCTTTACAATATCTCTGGGGAAGGGTTTTGTCAAGTAAATTAATAGTGTAAAGAGTATTGTTAGGGTCCATGTTTAATCTACTTAATACCACAAATTGCTTTTGAAAACCTGGGTACAGTGAGCATTCTATTCATCAAAGCAGAGCTAAAGTGTACACCTCTGGAAACTGTTGGGAGTTAATTGTAAAACGTTTCAGGAAATAGATATTTACCTAAGAAACTTCTGTTAAATACCTGCTAAATGCAATGAATTGTGTTAGATATAGGAATTCTGTTAAATATAGGAAAATACAAATTAGGATATGTCTTCAATGTCTTCATGGAATTTACCTTTTAGTAGGCAGATAAAACACAAGTAAGGAGAGCTGTATGACATACATAATGAGGCAGCATGGGTAATAGGAAGGGCTCTGGACTGGGATTTAGGAGAGACCTGGGTTCAAATTCTACCTCTGAGATTTAGTAACTATAAGACTACAGACAAGTCTCTTAACCTCTTTAAAACTCACTTTTTAAAAATCTAGGCAATAGGAATGGCAAAGCCTGCAGTATCTCTCTCATAAAGAGGTAAGGATGAAATGAAATAATGGTCTTATAGTGCTTTATAAACCTTAAAAGCTTAGTAAATGGTAGATGTTATTGTAAGTGTTCTAAAGCTATAAGATCATTGATATAAAAAGGCAATCCAAAATAGTGTATAGAGTACTGAACTTTTTGTCAGAAAGACAGTTTTTTGAATGTCATCTTTCTTGTGTGTTAACTCTATGATCTTTGGCATGACACTTAAACTCTTGGATCATCAGACTGTTCCCATTTACTAAATTGTAGGACAGTATCGATCTGTCTAAATAGAAAGAATTCCCTTGTTATAATCCTATGAAATGTTGTAACAAAACAAAACAAACCTAAAATATTCTTATTTTCCTACATATAAATAGTTAGGCTTTTAACCACTTCAGGTAGATTTGCCCTCCTTTTTTTTTTTTTTTTTTTTTTTTTGCTTTTTGGAGGGGGAAGGCAGGGATTAAGTGACTTGCCCAAGGTCACATGGCTAGTTTTTTTTTGGGGGGGTGTCAAGTGTCTGAGGCTGGATTTGAACTCAGGTTCAGTGGGGGTGGTGGTACTCTATTCACTCTAATCACTGTACCACCTAGCTGTCCCGTTTCACTTTGCTTTAAAAGTATTATGGAATGATAGGATTTAGAGTTAGAAGAGACCTTTGTAGCCATTTCATCTAACCTCTCATTTTGTAGATTCTAGAAACAGATCCAGAGAGGTACCCCATTACTGAAGATCAAAGGGCAGGATTTAAACCCAGATCTTCTGACTCTAATTCTTGTATTCTTGCCACTATATCACATTATATTCCAGTAGACCTTGAACCTCATCCCCAACCTATTGGTTTTCAATAAGTTAAGGATTCATAAGGAAGATATCATCACTTGATTTGGAAATTAAATTTAAACTTAAGGACACAAGACTCAAATAAGAACTGGAAAATGACCAAAAAATTGGATTCCTAGTAGACTTAATTATTGTCTGTGTGAAATTATGAACAGTCTGAGTCACTACCTGTTTTCTTTGACATTGGAATATATAGGATCAGAGATTTAAAGCTGGAAAAGACTTAAGAGGGCTAGTCTAATCTTCTCATTTTAGAGCTAAGAAAACCAAGTCTCAGAAGAGAAATAATTTGTCTGAAGTTACATATCAGGCAAGTAAGAGCAAGGAACTGAATGGATCTCATTTATCTCTAAGTCTAATGTACTAAGCAGTCAGAGTCAAACTGATCTGGTCTCAAGTGCTACTTCTGACACATACTAGCGATGGGATTCTGGAAAATTATTTAATTTCTCTGTGCTTCAGACAGCTCCCTAATACAACAAATTGCAGAACAGTTACCCATCAACTTATTCAGCTGATAATATCTTGGCTCTGGACCAAATTTTTGTAACATTTTAATCTGAAATTTAAGTGATATAAATTTTAAATGCTTTTATGATACTTCATATCTGATGAAGAGGAAAAATTCTGTTCTAAATGAAATGTTTGTTTTCAAAAAAGATTATTATTGTTCATGAATTTTCAAATGTATTTAGTAGTTGTTCAGTCATTTTTTGAGCCTTGTCTGACTTTTCATGACTCTCCTTTGGGTTTTCCTTGGCGTAGATACTGGAGTGGTTTTCCATTTCCTTCTCCAGCTCATTTTATAGATGAGGAAACTGAGGCAAAAAAGGTTAAGTGACTAGTCCAGGGTCATGCAGCTAGTAACTATCTGAGAATGGATTCGAACTCAGGAAGATGAGTTTTTTTGACTCCTGGCCTGACACTCTATCCACTTTATCACCTAGCTGCACTTCTAAGTCTGTAGATTGAAATAAATAAGAAATTCCATTGGCATTATTTTTCATGCTTTATAGGATATTTTGATTTCTGCAGCTTTAATTTTCAAAAGATCTATTTTTGATGCTTTATAGGACATGTCCATTTCTGCATCTTTAATTTTCAAAAGATCTACCATGTGATTGATAGTTTTACATCTGTAATAGAATGTAGGTAGGGTGACATGGCGAGCATGCCTTTTAGTGTCTCTCAATTGAGCATTTTCCTTTGAGGTGATCAATCTGACAGTTTTGGCAAAGGCTTAAAAGGGGATTAGAAGCATAGGAAGAGTGCTGTGAAGCTGAGCTGTCCAAGCTATCCCTGAAATTACACATTTCAGCTCTATGTACTTTGCAAATCAATGTTTAAAATACTGTCAGCATTAAGCATTTGACTGGAAAGGATTTCTGTGAAAAGAACACTGAATATGGCAGTAAAGGGCTTGAGTTCATATCCCAACTTTGCTATTTAACTACTGTGTATGTCTGACCATCAGTTAGCTGCCAGTTCCCCAGGAGTCTCCCTACCACATTATATCCCCTATACATGTTAGTATGAAACAGCATCAGTTCCCACGTCCAGTCTCCTCACTTCCTTAAGTCAATGCCTGGCCCTGTTTGACCCAAATAAGAACCTCATAAGAATTAATCAAACTTTTTGGCTTTCTTTGTGGCCAGTACCACTTGGACTCCAGAAAATATAAGGTATTTCCATTCTACCTTACTGCTCTTCTTTATGAAAAGTGTATCTTCTTTTTAAAGCTTGCTTGCTTTTGTGTTTCCTTGTATTGGAACCTAGCATTCAGAACTCTGCTAAACCCATATAACGATGATGATCTTTAAAATCCTTTCTAAATGTTCTATGATTTGAATATCCTAAGAACATTTCTGCATGAATTTTGATTTCCTAAAAATCAATGAATGTCCATTGAAATGTGTAAGATGCTTTGCTACTTTTAAAAGATGTAATACACATACATTGTGTATATGGTGAGATAGCACAAAGTAGCAAGAGAGGGCACAGGTCCAGGGGTCAGAAGGATCTGGATTTAAGTTATCCTCTGATATAAATTGGTTGTGTGACTTTGGACAAGTAACTTAACCCCTTGTTATCCCAGGTGACTCTCTAAAGTAGAGGTTGCAAAACAGTTACCAGAATGCAGTGGTAGAGGGAGCTTCCTCACCAGTAATTCCCTATGCTGATGAAATCACAGGTCTTATACTCAAGCTTTTCCACCCCACTTCACCCCCAAATAAAAATCTATTTCATAGTGGCCTTAAAGTATGTGAAAAGTTTTAAGAAACAGGATGGAAACTTTTTTCTGTTATAAACAGAACCAAAGAAGAGCAGATTAAACTGTAGCAGGTAGAATTTATGATGCATCTAAGTGGATACTTCCTGGACCTAAGGAAATATTAAGCAGCAGAATGGGTTATTGGGGAAAGCTGTAAATTACCTTCCTTCTAAACCTTTAACAGAAACAGCCTGTGATGTTTTAGATATACCTCAGTGCAAAGACAGGGAGTGGAAAAAAGATATTCATTCTAGGACTCTTTCATCTTTCTGATTCTCATGGTGATATTGACCATTGTTGAAAATTCACCTCTCTTCACTTATTTTGCCTTAGCATTAATAAATCGAATTTCAGGAAGGACATTATAGTCATTATTTCTAAAAATAGCTGTGTGAAAAGGCTGTCTCTACATGGATAGCTATTAGATGGGCAGATATTATAGGCAAAGAGAGGAAATAGTGAGTTAAGGGTCACAATGGTATTTAGTCTTGTAGAATAATGGTGGTAGAAGCACTGAATCACAGATTTTAGTAGCAGTTTCATTCTCTTCTGTGTCTTCTACTTTATGTTTATTTCTTTGGTTTTCTCTAAATACCTGCTAAAATCCCATCTTTGACAAGAAATCTTTTACACCCTTTCTTAATTCTTGAGCTTTCCCTCTGTTGATCATTTGCTACTTATTCTGTATATCAGTTGTTTGTCCATATTTGTTTACATGGCATCACTCCTATTAGATTGCAAGCTTCTTGAGGTCAGGGACTGTCTTTTCTCACCTTACTTTGAATTCCCAGTGCTTAGCACAGTGCCTGACATATTGCAGGTCATTACTCAATGTTTATTGACTGACATATTAAAATATTCCTCACCATAACTCTTCCTCTAATGTTGTGATTTTCTATGTGAGGTCTGGGGGTCATTGAGAACTTTTCACGGGGATCCTTGAGGTAAAACCTGTTTTTGTAATAATTCTAAGATGTTTTAATTTCTAACATAATAAATATAAAAGTTATAATGCATATAATCATCAGTTCTTTGTACAATGCTAAGGGATTCTGAGACCAAAATATTTGAGACTTGCTGTTCTAGTGGTTCCTGGGTCTAGGTAAGTTTATCATTATATTACTTCTAAAAACTAAAGTGTTGTTCTCTGTACCACACACTTTTTTAAAAAGGCTATTACTTTTGAGGCTAAATATTTCAAATGGCAAATGTGATACTTCAAATTTTCATTTTTAAAATATTAAAGCATATAAATGGACGTAATGTACATCTGGATATAAGTAACAGGGATCCTCTATGACAATTTGGCCACAAAGCAAAATTTATACAATAAAATTTATTTTCCCACTGGGTTCCATTATATAATTGGAGACATGTTCATGTAGAAATATCTGTGTGGGTACTTGTCATAACAGTAGTTCATATTTATATAATATTTAAATATTTACATACAATTTAAATATAAGGTAGCCTTGAAGGGGAAGGCCCTAGAAGCTATTTTATGTAGTGATAATATGAATGACCTCCTACTCTCTCCTAACTCACAATAACCTTGTTAAGGGCAGCACAAATGTAACTCCTAGGTGTCATTGTATTGCTTGTCTGTACCTTCCTTATATCCCCTTCTCCTAAATAGAGAAGGATGGGGTTAAAAATCTTACAATCTTAAAGCTTCCTGGTCTGTCTGAGGTGAGAATGGTGCCCTCTCCTCTATCTCTCTTTTCACATCTCTTTCTAGAAATTGGAAGAATGGAAATGCCTAACTTCCCAGGCTAGCTGAGCAAGGCAACATACTATATGATTAGAACTATCCCAAAAGAGAAGTTGAAAGTCTGAAAGGTGGCCAGAAAGCCCCAGGTTCCTATCTAATTCTGCTCATATAGGATAAATATTTCATAAAATATTTCTCAGGTGGTCTCCTTGACTACCAAACCAGGAGTGAGTTCCTAATTTATACATTCTGTGAAACATAAGACATCTCAAGAGCTATCCCGACCTTAGCACTCTCAGGTTACATTTACAGTCACCTTGAAGAAAACAACAGAGAACAAACTATTTAAATGAGTTATTCAATGGGGAAAAAACCCACAACCCAAAACACCATTGCACAGAGATTGAGTTACATAACTGGAGTAGAAAGCTTTACTGGGAAAAAAAAAATCTGCTGATTTAGGAAAACTAGGAGGGAAAGAGAGATGTCTTCAGCTCTTTGCCTCTGTGGCCAATGGTGAAAAAAGCCTTTTGTTCTGTAATATTTGTTACTGAAGCCCTATTAAATTATAAGTCTCAGTCTTGTCACTAATCATGGTGCCAGGCACTTAACCTCTCCAGGCTTCCAGTTCCTTATCTATAAAACGGGAGTTTTATTGGACTCCTCTTAGGTCTATTCTAACTCCCATTTTCTCTGAGGCTTTGAATCTATAAAAATTATCTCTGAGAGGGTTACAATCTGACCAAATTGAGCCCTTCTCCCTGGGGCAGGGTCGTAGGCAAAAGCAAGGAGAATGACTTAGAATCATGGAATTTAGGCTAGGCATTCACACACACTCTGGGGGCCAGCATTATAATGCCTATCCCTAGAGGGAAAACCAAAAATAAATCCTGATGAGAAGTGGAAGGAGTAATGGTAATACTCATTCCAGGGTGAACTGGGAATACACAGGCCAGGCTTTATAAAGGCCTATGAACCCATAAATAAAACTCAAAGTAATTCTACTAAACTTGCATTCATCCTTATGTAACTTTCTCATGACAGCTATTTAAAGGTGTCTGTAAATGATAACAAAGAGGTACTTCTTGGGCAGGTAGGTATTGCAGGGGATAAAATACCAAGGTTGGAGCCAGAAAGACTTATCTTCTTGAGTTCAAACCTAATGTTGGACACTTAGTGGACAAGTAACTTAACCCTGTTTGCCTCAGTTTCCAATTTGTAAAATGAGCTGGAGAAGGAAATGGCAAACAGCTCCAGTATCTTCACCAAGAGAGCCCCATTTGAAGTCTTAAGACGGTAAATGAACAGCAAGGACAGCTATTTCTCTAAATAGGAAGGAGTATCAGTCATATGGATGCTTAGTGGTTGATGAGGGAACAGGTTGTATTTGTCTGGGACTGAAGAGTGACCAATTGAACTACATACCAGTGGAAGAAATCTTAAGAAACAGAAAGTAATAGACAGTGACGTTTTAGAACAAGAACTTGGTGTCCATGGGAGTGTGGTCAGAACTACTAGTTGACAATCAAAATTACTACAGGATCTTTAGAGAAGAATCTATCATCACGATGGAATGAGGAATTAAAAAAAAAGTCACAGTAAATAAGGATCAATTAGGTCAATATATCCAGAGTCTAAGGGGAATTGCAATGTGAACAGAAAACAATACTTAGCACAGTGTTATTATTTAATTAATTAACCAATATAAATAATACTTAGCTAAGTATTACTAGCACTTAGCTTAGCCTGGCACATAGTAGGCATTTAATAAATGTTTATTGATTGGTTGAAATAAAATATTATTAGCCTATGGGAAAAGATGTATCTCTTGATTTTATATTAAACTTTACAAGCACTTTACAAATGTTATCTCATTTCCTCTTCACATCCACCCTGGGAGGTAGGTGCCATTATAATCCTCATTTTACAGATGAAGAAACTGAGGCAGACAATGGTTAAATGACTTGCCCAGAGCTATGTAGCTAATAAGAGACTGAAGGAGAGTTTAGACTTGTGTTCCTGATATCAAGTTCAGCACTCTATTCTTTGTGCCATTGAGCTGCTTCAAATGAGAACAAGGGTAGCTGTGAAGCTGATTTGTAGGCAAATCTATCCTTATATCCTTTTGTGTATAATACAAAGTAGATTAAAGAAAAGTAGATTTGGAGTCAAGAAGTCCAGGTTTTGAATTCAGACCCTAACATTTACTAGGTATACGATCACAGGCAAGTCACTGAGTTTCAGTTTTCTCAACTGGAAAAAAATGAGGATGCTAATACCTGTAGTACTCACCTTACTGGATTGTTATGAGTCTTCTAGCAATTATCAAGCACCTACTATAGACAAAGCAATAGGCTGAATGCTGAGAATACAAAGAAAGGCAAAACGCAAAAAGACATGGCTTTCATGGAGTCCACGGTCTAATGGAATAATGTATATAAGGCATTTTTGCAAACTTAAAAAGCAGTATACAAATGCCATTTATTTGTAGGTGAACCGCTCCAGTGATTGATTTCTTATCAACAGATAGCAAGTAGATTTAAGAAAGGACTCAGTCTCAGTACTTTGAAATATAGAACTAATCTGAAAAGGATTCACTTTTAGTCAAACAGAGGAAAGTTGTAGAAAAGGAAGGTCAGAGGATGTCCCCCCTAATCTTCTACTTCAAATTGTTGTGTGATGTGTCTGTGGTGGGGCTTATTGACTAATCAAAATGGAACCATGAATCACCTCAGTTTATGCATTGAGAATGCCTGCTCTGAACACAATCTATAAAAAAGGGAGACTTTTGTGTTGTTTAGAAATTACAACTGAATTGAAACAGGAACAGGGAAAAGAGGCTGTCCACCAAAATTTAGAAGGGCATTTCTTCCTTTCTTAGTATGTGGCCTAATATAGAAAATTTAGCTACTGACATCATATCTAAAAAGAGACAAGCATCATCCTTCTCTTTCCAAAACCGCTTGTCTAATATGAACAGGGCTTTCTCTTATTTAGCCTTAGCTTTTGTTTAGAATACCTACGACCATTTTCCCTATTCTTCTGTTCTAGCAGCACACTTCAGAAAATATTGTCACTTACACACAAATCTCACAACAAAGCTTCATGCAAGCAAAGCGTTAGTAAACAAACTAGAAGCAATTCACATTTACATTCCAGATATCACCCCTAAAGTTTGCCCTCCAAAGTTTAGAGCCCTATTCACCTTAGGAGTGAGGCATTTGTAATGGAATGGAGCCCAGGAGGGGAACCAACTCAGATGTGAAAACTCTCATCATTATAAAGCACTCTTTACTTTACCTTCTAGCAAGCCCTAGGCATAGTACAGTCTTCTGCAAAAACTATTCCTTCTAGCCCTTAAGCTCCCACAGCAAAGAGAAGGATGCTCTGGAATGTTTCAAAAGCTTCAGCTCAGCACTCTTCCCAAGACATCAGAACAAAAATGTGGTTGCTATAATGATGGATAGGGGGGTTGTAAAAAAAAAGTGTGGTACACAGAGAAAGGGAACTACAGAATACAGTACATGGCACATAGTAGGTGCTTAATAAATGCTTAATTTTTGTTAATTGATCAATTCAATTTAGGCACATCCGATGAGGTGTAAAAATTGGATGCAAGTATATAATAGATCATCTGACCTTTTCTCCCTTTGAGTACAGGGGCAGAAGCTATAAATGTGGAAGTCAAGTCAATAATTGTTCCAGGTACTTTGGTGAGTGCTGAAGATACAAAAGCAAAAACAGTTCCTCCTCCGAAGGAGTTCATAATCTATAGATATGTAGTACCAATTTTCTACTTTCAAATTTCAAATTCTAGAGAAATAGGGCAAACCTGGTAATGAAAGAATTGTAAGAAAACCAAAGCATCCTTAAATGATTGAATGTATAGTAGTGTTCCTTTTAAAACTCACAAGGCTGTTGCTACTTTAGAATCTATTCTACTGGGAGTCTGAGTGTAATGTTTGTATAGTTCAGCTCCCACAAGGGATCACAAACTGCTTATCCACAGGAGTATTCCTATATCAACTCAGAGTGTCTGAAAAATTTCAGCACCAGGTGGGAAACAGCTGCAGCTCCCTTCTAATAATGCCAATAGATGCATTTATTCCCTGTGGGATACCTTTTATGTACTCTGTATTGACACTAACATTTAAAACACAAAAGAAATTAAATTAAAAATACTTTGCATTTCCATAGGTCCATGAAAATCTTTCATGTAAAAAAAACAACCAGAAATTTGGTATATACAATAATCGCTGTCATTTATTTGGAATAGGTGTACAATGTTTTTGCTTTAGCACTCAAAATATACAAATAATCTTTTGTTAAACTTTATAAGCACATTCCTCCTATGTCATTTTTACATAAAATGCAAGTTTGGTTTGAAATATTATATTAACTATTCTAAATAAAATTGGTATGAGAGATACTTATTTCTAATTTTTATATTCTGATATTATTCAGATAGTTTCAAAAATATTTTTCAGTTTACATATTTTAAAATGCCCCATTTTAAAGTCTTCTGTTGGCAATTGGGCATAATAATTTCAAGGGTCAATTAGCAATAATAATAATGGTAATTGAGATTTTCATTTAAAATGATTGAGTGGATAGAACACTCAGTTTCAGAGGTAGGAATATCTGGGTTCCAGCCCCACTTCTGATTGTGTGCCTGGACAAAGCCAATATCCTCCTGATGTCCCAGGTAGCCAATCTAATTAATTATAGAGCAGGTACCATTCTTCATTGGTAAAGGGAGTTACTCTGCAGGGGCTTCCTATTCCAATGAAATGAGGTCTGATTCTAAGCCTCCTTTCCAATTCCCTAAAATAAATATGTAGCTGCAATTTAAAAAGTACATATAATACATGCTCTGCAGCTACTTCTCCAAACTCCCATTCACACTAGCAGCTTGGGTTCCCAGAGGCAATTGGCTACTTCTCCCCTCATGGTTCTCCAGAATCCTGGGGTTTACAGCTTACAAGTCCCCACCAACATGCTTCTCTAGTGGTTGTCATTTGATATCAATTAATTAGTTAGACTTAGATTTTTGAAACAATTTGGTAAAATAAGAATACATATAATAGATATATATTATAGATATATAATACATGTAAAATAATATATATAATAGAATATAATAATTTGGTATAATAAGAATAGTTGATATAAAACATCTCCCAAAACTTGGGACATATTCTCCTATAAATACACACAGATGATGGAAAAAGAAGCTCAAGCTTATAGAACACATGACAAAGGAAATAAATTGCAGCCTCTGCAGGCCATTTTGTTGGAAGTTTTTACCCATATGTGAATTCTCCATTGTGGATATTTCTCACTTTATGTTTCAAGTAAATACTTTTTGTTTCATTGAGGACAACTTCCCAACTAACCACTTCAATTCATATTCTTTTTAGATATTTGATTAGCAGTTATGAATGTTAGCTTTTAAAAAGGTTTTCCTCATACAAATACATAGTTTTTGTTATTGTTGTTACTGTTGCTGTTAACATAATGCATCATATTGGCAGTTTTTCGCTCTGACATTGAACCAGTCCCATATCAAGGATAGATATGTTTGTTCACTTAAAAATTTTTTTCAAAAAATTGATATCATCTTCTGTTCAATGATCATTTCCTTTGGTTTATTTTATAATTTGGTTCCTCTACCCCAGGGAAGGGAAGAGACATTCTTGTACTGTGGGCTACATGTGTAGGAAAATGTGATTCCTAATCAATGGGGAGAATGATGAGGCTACACAACATAGAGGCAAAAGGGGTATATTTGGTGCCAAACCTACTTAAGGGAGAATAGATGTGGGTGTCAAGACTCTTTAGGAAAGACACATATATAGAAAGAAAGACTCTTTAAGATTCAGATATGTAGGGGAACCCGGCTTCTCACTATGCCCATGATTTCTGTCTTGCCTTCCCAGAAACTTCAAAGATTCTTCCATTTGGGTGAGATTAGGGTTTGTCTACTGGTATGACCTGAGATTATAATGTTCTTCTTGTAAAACCTCATTCATTCTGTGTATTCTTTGGTATGTTCTAATCTGCATGCCTTCTCTGAATTTTGTTTGCACAAATGGATTTACTCACTATTTGCTCCTCGTTTTAAAAAACCATATTTTTCTATTTATTTATTTAGGATATTATTTTCTTTTAAAATTTTGAGTTCCAAATTCTCTTACTTCTTTCCCTATGTTCCCCAACAGCTGAGAAGATAAGCAATATGGTATCAGTTCTAAATGTGAAATAATACAAAACATTTCCTTATTAGTCATACTTTTTTTTTAATATAAAGTGAGAAGAACAAACTGAGAAAATTATACTTTAATTTGCATTCATAGTTCATGAGGTCACTTTCTGGAAGTGGACAGCATTTTGTTTATCATGAATACTCTGTATTGATCAGAGTAGCCAAGTCTCACAATTGATTACTGTGCACAACTGTGCACAGTTATCTCCTGGTTCTTCTCATTTAATTTTGCATGAATTCATATAGACCTTGCCATGTTTGTTTCCCTATGAAACCACCCTCCTTCTAATTTCTTACAACATAATAGTACTCTATCATAATCATAGGCTACAACTTGTTCAACCATTCCACAGTTGATGAGTATACCCTCAATTTCCAATTCTTCACCACCAAAAAATAAAATTCCTATAAATACTTTTGTACAAATACTTTTTCTTTGATTTCTTTGGAATACACACCTAGTAGTGGTATTTCTGGGTTGAAAATATGAATGCTGTTTATAGATCTTTGGGTCTAGTTACAAATTGTTCTTCAGAATGGATAGATGAGTTTACTACTCCACCAACAATTCATTAATATACCTATTTTCCCTCATCCCCTCCAGTATTTATCATTTCTGATAGGTATGAGGTGATACCTTAGAGTTGTATCAATTTACTTTTCTCTAAACAATAGTGATCTAGAGCATTTTTTCATATAATTACAGATAGCTTTGATTTCTTCTTCTGAAAGTGCCTGTTCATATTCTTGGACCATTTATCAATTGAGGAATGGTTCTTATTTTTATTGATTTGACTAGTGCTAAATTCACTATGCATTTGAGAAATGAGGTCTTTATTAGAGAAACTTGCTGCAATTTTTAAAATATTACTTAATTGTCTTTGGTACCTTTTAGCAAAATGTAGTTTCCCTGATTATCCTTTCTAATTGGATCTATTTTTGCCTTTGCTTTGTCTGAGATAATAATTGTTACCCAGGTCATTTTTTGGTTCAACTGAAGCATATTAGATTCTGCTCCAATTCTTTATTTTAATTCTCTCTGTGTGTCTTTCTGTTTCAAATGTATCTCTTGTAAACAGCATATTGTTGGATTTTGGTTTCTAATTCATTCTATCTGCTTCTGTTTTCCTCTTTTCATCCTGTCTTTCCTCATAAGTTTATTTTTGCTTCTAAGCTGGGCCATCACCAGTAGATTCATCTTGCTGGTGAGTCTGAAGAGAGAGTGCAGCTAATGACTTAAGTTGCCTCACTTAATCTAGTTCATGTGCAAATCAAACCTACACCTTCTTGACTTTATTGGTTCTCTTCAAGAACAAAGGATAAACAACAAAATTTTGTTTCTAATCACTGCTTTATTCCCTTATCATCTCCTTCTTTCTTTTATGTCCTTCCCTTCCTATTTCTCTGTGGGTTGAGTTATGTTTCTATACACAATGGTGTGTATGTATATTCTTTTCTTTTTAAAGCAATTTTGCTGACAGTGAGGTTCAAACATGGCTCCCCTCCCCCATTCTCACCTCCACAATAAAATCTCTTATGTGCACCTTTTATATATGAGAAAAATTTCCCCATTCTATTTCTTCCTTTCCCCCCTCCTCCCAGTGCATACCTCTTTCTCAGCTCTTCATTATTTTGGAGAGATCATCCCACCATAATTAACTCACACATATGTCTTCTGTCTATGTAGATTCCTTCTGAATGCCCCAGTAATAATAAAGTTCATCTTCCTATATAGGAATGTAAACAGTTTGAGTTTATTAAGACCCTTATGATTAGTTTTACCTTTTAATGTTTCTCTTGAATTTTGTATCTCAATGACAAATTTTCTTTTCAGGTTTTTTTATTCATTCTTGAAAGTTCTCTATTTCATTAAATATCTACTTTTTTCCACTGAAGGATTGTACTCACTTTTGCTGGGTAGGTTATTCTTGGTTGTAATCCTACCTCCTTTGCCTTCTGGAATGTCGTATTCCAAGCCCTTCACTCCTTCAATGTGGAAGCTGCTAAATATTATTTTATTCTGAATGTGGTTCTACAATATTTAAATTGTTTCTTTCTTGCTGCTTGGAGTATTTTCTCTTTGACCCAGCAGATTTGATATTTGACAGTAACATTCCTGGGAGTTTTCATTTGGGGATCTGTTTCAGCAAGTGATTGGTAGACCCCTTAGATTTTTATTTTGCTCTCTAGATCTAAGATATTGGGGCTGTTTTCCTATATAGTTTGTTAAATTTGATGTGTAGGATCTTTCTCAGTTCTCACCAAGTCCAGTCATTCTTAAATTATCTTTTCTTGGTCTACTTTTTTCCCAATGAAACATTTCACTCTTCCCACCTCCCCCATTTTTCATTATTTTTATGTGGATTGTGTCTTGTTTTTTCATGGACTCTTTAGCTTCCACTTGCCTGATTCTAATTTTTGAGGGATTATTTTCTTCAGTTAGTTTTTATACCTTCTTTTCAATTTGCCTATTTTGTTTCTTAAGGAGGTTTTTTTAAGTTCTTTTTTTTGTGTGCCTTTTATCAAGTGGTAGTTCTCTTTTCCTAATTTTCTTGCATTGCTCTCATTTCTTTTACTGCTTTTTCCTCTACCAATCTTACCTCTTTTTTTTAACTTTCCTAGAAATTCTTGTTTGGCTTGAGTTCATCTAGCATTTCCTTTGAGGCTTTGTTCGCAGTTGTTTGCACATTGTTGTCTTCTTCTGAGCTTATGTTTTGATTTTCCCTGTCATCATAGTAGCTTTATATGGTCAAGTTTTTTTTGTTGTTATTGTTGTTGTTGTTATTGTTGTTTTTTAGTCATTTTATCAGTCTATTTCTTTACTTTGAACTTTATGTTAAGGTTAGCCTCTATTCATGTTGGGGCAGTGGAGGGCAAGAGTCACCGCTGCAAGCTTCAGACTTTTTCTTGCTGCTATTTTTAGAGGTAGTTCTCAGGGGTTTACTGATTTTCAGTGTGTCCAAGGTCCTGTTATCTTAGGAGAGGTATGGTCACTGTTCTGTTCTGAATTCTGTTTTTTGTTCAGGAAGGACCACGTTTCCCAGGCAACCACAATCACTAGACCTCCTCTTTGCCTTGGAACTATTACCAAAGTCCCTGCTCCCTGGTAACCAGCCTCCAGCTCTCCTCCCTGCTCCTAGGAACATTAACCTAGACTGTGTATAGGCAATAGAGTTGCTAATCAGTAGCAGCTATAACAAGTACCAGCAAAGGGTCACCTATAATCTCTTTCTAGAAAGTCATCTGATCTCCCAACCCTATAGTCTTTAGGCTGATGGCTCCTGAAGTGCTGTGGCACAAATAAAATTAATTAGACCAGGCTTAAAAGGAAAGAAGAAATCTGAGAAACAATCTTTACATCAAGTGTCTCTGATAAAGGTTTCATTTCCTAAATATACAGAGAATAGAGTAAAATTTATAAGAATACAAGCCATTCCCCAATTGATAATTGGTCAAAGGATATGAATAGGAAGGTCTCAGATAATGAAATCAAAGCTATCTATGGGCATATGAAGAAGTGTTCTAAATCACTTTTTATTAGAGAAATATAAATTAAAACAACTTTGAGATACCACTTCACATCTATCAGATTGGCTAATGTGACAAAAAAGATAAATATTGGAGAGGATGTGGGATAACTGAGACACTAATGGACTGTTGGTGGAGTTGTGAGCTGATCTAAGCATTCTGAAGAGCAATTTGGAACTTTGGCCAAAAGGCAACCAAACTGCACATATCCCTCGGTCCAGCAATAGCACTACAAAATCTGTATCTCAAAGAAATGACTAAAAAGAGAAAAAGACTTACTTGTGCAAAAATATTTATAAGATCCTTTTTAGTGGTAGCAAAATATTGGAAATTGAAGCAATGCCCATCAGTTGGGGGTATGACTGAACAAGTTTATGAATGCAATGGAGAAATAATGCAATGAGAAATAATGAAGAAGAAGATTTCAGAATTTTGGAAGACTTGTACAAACTGATACGAAGTGAAATGAGTAGAACCAGGAATACATTGTACACAGTATGATGATCAGCTGTGAATGATTCAGCTCTTCTCAGCAACACAAGACAAGTGCAAAGGACTCAGAAAAGAAAATGCTATCCACATTCAGATAAAGAACGAATGGACTCTGAATGAAGATTGAGATATACTTTGTTTTCACTTACTTTATTCTTTTTTGAGTTTTTTTCCCCTTTTGATCTATTTCTTCTTTCACAACTGAGACTAATATGGAAATGTTTTACATAATAGCACATGTATAAAATCTATATCAAATTGCTTGTCATTTTAGAAAGAGAAGGAAGAAAGGGAGGAAGAAAAATTTGGAACTCAAAATCTTGTAAAAATGAATGCTAAAAATTGTCTTGACGTAATTGAAAAAAATAAAATGCTATTAAAAATAGATAATTGCATAAAGTATCTGCATCTATTAAAATTTCACATTTTTTTCTATGAAATTTTTTTTTAAAAGCTTGACAAAAGAATACCACTAGGCCCCAGCAGGTACAGACTCTATAGGAACTTTCTTCCAACCCTTCTACCCAAGCTTACAACCCCGTTTCCCCTTCTTCCCTGAATGACTGCCTATCTCTCACTCACACATAATGGAATCCAGAATATCTTTTCCATTCTGACTCTCAGGTCTACTACCTTCTCCCCAAAAGTTCTGAGCCAGGCCTCTCCAACCTAGTCCCTGACTCCTCATTCTGCTTAAATCAATGGTGTATTGCTAACTACAGTGATTGCTATGAGAAGGATGCCTGAGACATACCAAATGTTTTGCTATTATATTGCTCTCCATGCCCATACCTACCTGAGCTGCTGTTGCCCCCTAAAGATGCCTAGACTTTTCTGGCTGCTCTGTTACTTCACCTAAAGATCACTTGTCTTCTTCATCCTCCCTAAACCATCCTGTATTTGATGTCTCCTCTAATTCTTGTGGATGCCTTGAAAGCAGAAACTGGGTGACTTTTAAAATTGTATCCTTGTTGCTTAATACAGCACTTGGCAGACAACACTACTTAACAATTTTTTTCCTGCATTCATTGAAACTTATGAAATTGAACCTAAATTTAAAAAGGTAATGGAAGGTAATTCTTTGTTTCAGCCATAGACACAAACAAGAAGAATGAGACAAAGGAAAAATAGTCAAGGAAACATTTTTTTAAAAAAGAAAAGAAACATTCCACAATACAAAGTGCCCTCAGGCACAGGGGCTTTGGTCCAGATTTGATTGGGGGGTGTTTATCAAGCTGCTATGATTGTACTAGTAGTCTCTGCCAGGAAAAGAGAGTTTGAAACTGGCTTTGAAAAGGGATGGACACAAGAACTTATTATGTAAGGAGAAACAGCAGGTGCAAAAAACCTAACTGTGCTTGTTAATAAGATGGATGAACCAACAGTAAACTAGAGCAGCAAAAGCTACGGGAAAAGCTGCAATAATTATAATGCAGTGCTGGCAATTTAAGCTGTGATTGCCAAGTGGGAGGGTGTGGGTGGAGAAGGCTTTGAGTGAGGGCTTCAGACTCATGGTGGGATTTGTGATCAGGGGACTAGGAATGAGAACACTGGCAATAGAATTCCAAAGGCTGTGCTTATTGCTATAGCAGAGGGGCAGCCAGACTGAAGACAGTGCTTCAGTGTTAGTGTTGTTAAGTAAGGGCTCTGGTAGTAAAGGAGCTCCTGGTTTGGATGTGTATGTCAAAAGGATAGCAGAAGCTTGAAAAGATGAAAGGGGGAACAAGGGGAGATAGGGGTTTACTAGGTTTGATGCTGTGAAAATCAAGCTTTGCCTGGGATGGAAGTGGGAGCTATACTTTTAAGGATAGTAGCTACTGAGTAGAACGATAGCAAAATCAGGCTCAGAAATTTCTCATGATTTCCTTTCTCTTGGTAGTGGGTTCAGGCCTGTCTGACTCTTTGTGACCCCATTTGGGGTTTTCTTGGCAAAGACACTAGAGGAGTAGTTTTCCATTTTCTTCTCCAGGTCAATTTGCAAATGAGGAACTGAGGCAAACAGGATTAAGTGACTTGCCCACAGTCACACAGCTAGTAAATCCTTGAAGCCAGATTTGAATTCAAGAAGAAGAGTCTTCCTGGCTCCAGGCTAAGCACTCTATCCACTGCTCCACTTAGCCGCACTTCCCTTTTTTCTTAGAGATAGAGACACTTAAATAAATGTCCTCCCTCCCTCCCTCACTTCCTTAATCTCTCCTTCAGTCCCTCCCTTCCTCCCTTCCCCCTTCCTTCCTTCCTTCCTTCC